>CM055117.1:468515979-469073390 GCA_029206835.1 Rana muscosa
GTAGGCGCCCACCCCTGAAGGGCATAGGCCTGTATAACGGTCTGTCTGATCCACCTAGAAAAGGTGGCAGGCGACACCGATTGTGTCTGTGTCTGGTCCAAAACAGGGCCAAACAGTGAGTCAGACTTTCGAATGTTAACAGTAGCAGACAGGTACACCCATAAGGCTTGTACCACATCCAATGTATGAAGCGCAAACTCTCAGGGATGCGATGGGTGAGGACACAAGGACGGAAGAACAATCAATGTCCTCATTAAGGTGAAAGGCCGAGACCACCTTTGAAAGGAAAGACGGTCGTGGGCGCAACACCGCCTTATCCTTATGAAGGACCAAGGAAGGCAACTTGCGGGACAAGGCCGCCAACTCAGACACCCGAACAGAATTAATGGCCACTAAGAAAGCCACCTTCTGGGACAAGGTCAAGAGAGGAATATACCCGATATTTTCAAAGGGATGTTCTTGGAGAACCGAGAGCACCAAATTCAGATCCCAAGGAGGGGGAGGAGGCTTGACAGGGGGGGGATCACATGGTGAACCCCCTGCACAAAGGTGCTAATCAAGGAATGGCCCGTTAGCGCTCGTTGAAAAAGACAGCCCGGGCCGAAATCTGACCCTCGATGGTACGCAAGGCCAGCTTTTGGGTCACACCACGCTGTAAGAACAGCAAAATCTTGGGAACGGAATACGTCCGTGGATGCCATCAAGCTCTTTGCACATAGCGATGTAAGCCTTCCAGGTACGGTGATAGATCTTTCTGGAGGTAGATTTACGTGCCCACAACATAGATGAGATGACCAAATCCGAGAGACCTCGGTCCCTCAGCACCTGGCTTTAACAGCCATGCCAAGGACTGTAAAGCAGGATGAAGTATGGGACCATGAGACAGAAGGTTCACCCAAATAGGCAGTCGCCAAGGAACGTCTGCGACTAGCCGAACTAGATCGGCGTACCAATGTCGCCGTTCCGGAGCAATGAGGATCACCGGAATGGCCTCGACCACTACTCTGCGAAGCAGGCGAGACAACAACAGTAGCGGAGGGTAAGCATACATCAGGCGATCCTGCCCCCACGGGCCACCAACGCGTCTGCCCAGGGATCCCTGAACCTGGCCACGAATCTCGACATCTTGCGATGAGTCGAGAGGCCAAAAGGTCCACATCCGATGCCCCACCTCCAGTAAAGGAGGTGAAAACACCTCCGGATGTAAGGACCCTTCCCCTGGAATGCACACGGCCGACAGGACCGTCCTGCAGCGGGATGGGTATGATAATCCCAAGGAGACCCCGCAATGTATCGGAGAAGGGAGGCCCCGGCTTACGGGGTGCCTCAATTGTTGACCAAGAAAGGCAACCTGACAGAGCTTCCCTAGAAACTCGGTCAGTGGACCAGTAACTCAGCCTCTACAGGTGGCGCAGACCCACCCTGGACACAGAGACCCTAGAGGCTAAAGCAGTTGCGCAATGCACCTGCTGGTCGACTGATAGATGAAGCAGAGGCTTTTGCCCAGTCATTGAGCTTCAGAGACGCAGCCACTACCGGGCGTAACGCTAACCTCAGCATGGCGAACACAGTCCAAGCCAGCGCTCGCGATCACCACCGAAGAGCAGGTGGAAAGCAGTACCCCCGATACCAGGGATCCCTATTGACAATGCTCCATCCAGCAGCTACTCCATTTATAAGTGCTGATTGTACAAACACAGTTTATACTGGGTATTGCGTCAAAACGCGCAATTAGAGCGTGGGAGGAAACCCCCACAGCCACAAAGAGCATAGTACAAGCACATACGGCGTATGTAGTTTAGTATGTGTGGATAAACATATTAAACACGTTTATACTGTGCCAACGACGAAGGCGCGCACATCATTGGGGCGTGGGCAGAAACCAACCACGCAGACTGCGTACACAACCGTGTAGGCATGTTAGCATGCGAATAAACAAATTGCACGTTTATGCTGTGCATAGCGCTGGAAATGCGCACACCATTGGAGCGCGGGGGGAAAAACCGGAGCACCCGGATGAAACCCACGCAGACTGCATACGCATACCGTGTAGGTACTATAGTATTAGCGATAAACATTTTGAACATGTCTATGTGTGCATAGCGCCGAAGGCACGCACACCGTTGGCACGTGGGAGGAAACCGGAGTACCCGGAGGAACCCCACGCAGACCCAGAGAATACAATACATACATCTACTGTGAATGTATTTAGTGTTGTGTATACACATAATGTGTATGTTTATACTGTGCATGGCACCGAAGGCGCGCATGTCACGTAGCGTGGGCGGAAACCGGAGAACCCGGAGGAAACCCACGCAGACTGCACACACATACTGTGTAGGTATGTTAGCATGTGGATAATCAAATCGCACAAGTTTCAGACTGCATACACATACCACGTAGATATTATAGTATGCGTGATAAACATATGGAACATGTTTAAACTGTGCAGAGAGCCAAAGGCGCACATACCGTCAGAGCGAGGGAGGAAACCGGAACACCCGGAAGAAACCCACGCAGACAGCACACAGATACCGTGTAGGAACGATAGCATGTGAATAAACATATTGCACATGGTTATGCTGTGCATTACCCTTGGAGCGTGGGAGGAAACCGGAGTACCCGGAGGAAACACACGCAGACAGCATACACATACTGTAAGTATTTATAGTATGTGCAATAAACATATTGAACATGTTTATACTGTGCAGAGAGCCGAAGCGCACATACCGTGAGGACACTGGAGCACCCGGAGGACACCCACGCCGACCCAGAGAGTATAATACATACAAATACTGTGAATGTATTTAGGAGTCGTGTATAAACATATTGTGTATGTATATATCGTGTATGGCACTGAAGACACAGCATTGGAACGTGGGAGGAAACCCACGCAGACACAGAGATTAACAACACATACATACACTGTGAAAGTATCCAGTGTAGAGTTATAAGTTTTAATTATGGCGCCGAGGCGCATAATCTTCTCTGTATCATTCCAACCTGCTTAAATGTGCTGCCGAAGCAGCATGCAGGTATAAGCTCAGAGCGTTCCCCAGGAAATGGCAGGAAACCACAGGTGCAGAGACCCTGTTGTTGCCTCAGAGACATCACACAGAAAGCTTACAGGGACTATAGAAATAAATGAATAAAGTCCCCCCCCACCATGCTGCACCGACCGGGGGGGGGGGGGGCACTGCGTACCACTGTATCATCCATGCTGCTCTCGAAGCAGCGTGAGGAAACAGTGAGGAAGCGGTGTAAAAGAAAAGCTTGAAAAGAACCAAAGGAGACAGCGTCCGCCTGATGTACCTCAGCCACAGCATTCAGCTCGAGAGTGTCCCTCACAGCATCAATGAGTTCACTTACAAGCGCCCTGTCATTTACTGACTCAGAACTGGAGTCTTCCTCACAAGGAATGTCCTGTTCAAAAACATTAAAATATTCAGAGCTAGGGTCCTGAGCAGCAGCTAGGCCCATATCTGAATCAGAGCACTCCCCATGTGTGAGATTGTGTGGGGAGAGGGCGCTTTATAGCTCCCTTGCGCTCGCACACCGCTTCCATCCTGACAAGAAATTTGTCCAGGACTGCCGACAACTGGTCCATAGGGACCGCAGGTGCTGGAGCACTGCCAGTTGCCTCTGACAAGAGTGGGGAAGCAGGTGAACCAGACTCCAATATTCGCCACCCTCTGAGACCTTATGCACAATAAAGTGAATAAACAGTCCACCCACTGGCTGCCCTGACTGAGGAGGGGACACCCAAAGGCCCCACCAATCCTTCAGAGGACCGCTCAGCTCCGCTGTATGCACCGCACTGCCAGCGCGAGTGAAGCCTGAGGAGAGTGTGAGGAGATTTGCGCTGCAGCAGTGGCGATAGAGGCCAAAAACTAAAGTGAAAGCGCCGCCGGCCGCGTGTAATACTGCGCCATTGATCCAAGATGGCCGCAGAGCGCAGCAAAATTACAGCCAAAGCACCTAATGGCGTCTCCAAACACCCCACATTTCCTCATCCCCAGCACCCAGACCTGAGCGCCCCCCCCCCCCGCCAGGCCAGTGACCCCCAGGTACCCCCACACAGCTCAGCGCCAGATTAGGGTGCAGAGAGCAGCATACAGGGGGGAGACAGGGACCAACCCCCCCATACAGAGAAACACAGCCAGCATGTACTCCCCTGATGCAGGAGAGACTACTTACCCATCCCAGAGGAACCCACTGGCGTGTTTCAGACAGACCTATCACAGAGTAGTACTGAGTAGCTGTCGGCCCGGTCCGCTGCAAAAGATACAGCAGGCACTGTTCAATCTTGTGAGGACCGCGGGAGCATAAAAGCCCACCCGGCCACCCCTGGAATCATGGGGCATGTTGTGAACTGAGTCTAACGCACACAAGGCGAGGATCAGCACGCTCGATGGTCGGACAGGGAAGACTACGAGGATACTAGTGTACCCAACCTGTTGCCCAGCCGACAGTTGATTGAAGGTCTCAAAAATAAAAATTTCTCAAAAGGAATAAAAAAATGTAAAATCTTCCAGGAGACTGGCCCCTGAGAGAGCCAAGTCTTCTCCTTCTGCTAGGCAGAAAAAAAAAACTGAGGCTGCTAGCTGCAGGTAGGAGGGTTATGTCTGGAGGGACCGCCCCCCTGGGCAGGGCTGTTAAGCTCTGGTTTTTTCCTAGAATGTATTTTTCCAACATCTAACATTCTGCCTAGATCTTCTCCTGCGAGCAGGGACATATACCCACACGTAAACAGTATGAGAGCCGTGTCAGTCCATGGACGATAAGAGAAAACACTTTTTCCCTCAGTTTAGGTCGATACGTATTCTTCTACATATTTTTGGTAAAAAAAAAACTCAATAGGAGTTTATTGATTGGTTTGCGCAAAATTTATAGCGTCTACAAAATAGGGGATAGTTTTATGGCATTTTTAGTATTTTTTTTTTAGTAGCAATGACGGCCCCCTAGCCCCCCCCCCCCATTTTACTTACCTGAGCCCATTCACCTGCTGTGCGCATGTTTGGCATCCTCTTCTCCACGGAGTCTGGCCGTTGATTGGCTAGATTGATAGCAGCGCAGCCATTGGCTCGCGCTGTGGTCAATTATATCCAATGATGCGGCGCGCCGGCTGTATCACGGGAGCGCGCCCGCAAGCTAACCCCCCTTGGGAGAGCGCTTCCCGTGAAGGGAGTTAGCTCTTGCGGGGAGGAGCCGAGACAGCCGCCGAGGGACCCCAGAAGACGAGGATCGGGGCCACTCTGTGCAAAACAAACTGCACAGTGAAGGCAAGTATAACGTTTGTTATTTAAAAAAACGAAACCTTACAGCCCCTTTAAGCTGATAACACAGCTTGTTGAACATACATGTCTTTTGTTGAACATACCCATTAAACATCCATAGTGCTGGAGGAAAAAGTAAGTGAACCATAGAGTTACATATTTGGTTGAACCTCTTTGGCAGCAATGACTTAAAGCCAGCACTTTCAGGTACTCTGGATAAGACCTGTTTAAAAAAAACGGCTTCAGCTCAGACACATTTGTAAGACGTCTGGTGGGAACGGCTCTCTTGAAGTCATTCCACAGCATCTCTATGGGTTAAAAGTAAAGTACCTGTCGGTAAAATGAATATCTCCTAAACGTGCACAATTTAGGAGATATTCACATTGCACAGAGTGGCCCAAACTTCCTCTTCTAGGTTCCTGTCGGTGCCCTCGGCTCCTCCTGTTCTGTGTCTGACACCATAGAAAGCAGCTTGCTCCCAAGGCACACTACCAACGCTTGGTTATTGGTGCAGAAACCCAATGTACTACCCTATAACTGCGTGCACTACTGTCCCCCAATTATAAAATCCAGTTCTGGATTTCATCATGCCTATACATGGGCCACTCTACTACTGGGCCACATGCACTACAGATTTGATTAAGCAACCAATCTTCAGATGCATGCACAGATGTAAAGGTCGTAATGCCTAGATCTAAACTCTTACCTATTTACATGAGAGAGCAGGGCAATCGGATACAGCCTTGGTTGTTGTCTTCATTGCTGTCCAGTTTTTTCATCCTGTACTGACGGATTTCACGGACCAGTGTATAAAAAGCATCTTCAACACCCTACAATAAACATTTAACAACAAAAAGGTTCATAAATAAGAGTAAAACTGCAGCAACATTTGTGCAAGTTGCCACTTTTACATGATTATCAAACTTTTTAAAATGGTACGAAGTGCAACAACTATAATCAAAATTTGTAACATGTGGAAACCATTAGGCTATTTTTGTTAGATAAAGAAAATTAGACATTGTGGTGACTTTCCCACTGTTATTTGCCTACTTTCAATCCTCGTTCAATCCCAATAGCTCAAGTCTTTTTGCATTAAGACAGCAGTGAGACAAATATTGCATTGCATAGCAACTTGATTCATACACTTGCTCCTACTGCTTCAAGATGAGTCAGCACTTAGCTGTATGTTCTGTATAGTCTGGGGTGCAGACCCAGTCGCAACTGTAGTGATTCAAGTAACAAAGATCCAGATGGCTGAAGATACAAAAAATTGTCTTCATTGTAATGCCACATACAAAAGCAACACTGATGTAAAGACAGGGGAGGGAAGAGATTAAAGCTTTTCACACCAACAGTTGTTTCTCAAAAATGCCTTGATTAAATAAAGGTGAATTTATGCAATTAAGGCTTTTTGTAGAAAGCTTCTACAATTTGTATACTAAGAAATAAGAAATGTAAACAAAAAGGTGCATACACAATTCCCCCTCTGTGCAGTCCGATTCACAAATTTCTGTGCAATAGTTTGATGTTTAAAAAGCACATACCTGTCTTGTTTTTGCAGAGGTCTCAATAAAGGGGATACCATAACTTCTGGCCAGCTCCTGAGCTTGCTTGGTGTCTACAGTCCTGGTTGGTAAATCACACTTGTTACCTACAAGTACCATAGGGACATCATCCGAGTCTTTCACTCTCTTTATTTGTTCCCTGTGTTAGAAAAAAAACCCAGCACAGATATTATTGCTACTCGTTTGTTTATTATGCATGGCATTGCTGTAATAATGTGCAAATTGCAGTAAGCTATCATATTTATTAAACTCAAAGAACAATGGAAGAATACCAATTTGTTGCTTTTGGTTACTATACATTGCTCCCTGCTTTACTGAAAAAGCCGGTCACCAAAATATTTTGTGTAATGGGAAACCAGCAATGTCAGCAAAGCACCATTTCGTGTTGGCTTGCATTTGAAAACCATAAACAGATGTTTGCCCAGTTGGTTTCTACTGTTGCCCAGCAATAACTTGGGAGGACAGGTAAACCTCTTTTACTGCCAGGGATGTAAGGGTTATGTCTCAACAGAACTGCTTTCTGGCTGGCTTAGTACCCCATACGCCCATCTGCATTTTCATAGGCCAAGTTTATGGTTGTTTAAGGGACCAACCTACAAAGCTGCAAGTGAAAAATAGCAAAAATTATCTGGCCACCCAAAGTGAAAATGGAAGGCTGATACTACCAGCAAAATATTTAGACATACCATGAGAAAAATAAATAAAAAAACTTTCCCTATTAAGAAAATGTAACATTTTATTGAGAAAAAGTGCACAATTACCTATAGGAATTGATGTCAGCAAAAGACTTGCTATTGTTAATAGCAAACACGCAAAGGAACCCTTCACCGGTTCGCATATACTGGTCACGCATGGCACTGTACTCCTCTTGGCCTGCAGTGTCCAAAATATCCAGCAAGCATGTCTCCCCATCAATCACCACCTGCTTTCTGTAGGAGTCCTAGAGTAAAGTAGGAAAAAATTCATTACGACAATATAGACAGACATCATCAGTCTAAAATTTTTCTGCTGTCTTTTATGGAGTTTCAGCTAGAAGATTTGTATTCATAAATTCACATAGCTCCCAACACACTGTTTGGTATTTTAAAACCTTCTGCTAATCCTTCACAATTACAAAATACTTCTATTTACGGTAAGACAACCCAAAGACCATCTTGTGTACTTAAGTCTGCCTACCTGTCAGATGACTCGGAATACTCAAGTGCACAGGGATATTGCCTTTGTGGTGTTCGCTTTTAAAGGCCAGGGCAGATGTGCAAATCGAGGGTTAGAGACTGCACTTGAACATGCACAAAAGCAACTTTATTGGGTACACACAACACTCAGTAGGAACAGCCTACTTTATTTGAAGCATGGATCCAATAAAAGCTGCAGAGCCTAATGAATTATAAGAATCTATCACTTTATATATAGATAATTTGATTTACTGTGTTTTGACCCCTTCTACTTCTGGAATATAATCTCATCTGAATTATCTTCCTTTAGGCTGGGTTCACACTTGTGCGGTGCAGGACACTGCATGTAATTTGGATAGGAAATCGCAACGCATTCCTTTTGAAATCACACGATTCTTTGCGTTGCAATTTTAGCCCATTCATTTTGTATGGGCTTCATTTGCAACGCTCAGAAAGGGTGCAAACATTTTATTGCCACACCAGAATCGGATCACGTGGGCGCTTTGCTATGAAAATAGGATTTTTGTACTCCCCGTAAAATCCTTTTCTCTAAAGTCCATGGATAGACACAGCTCCTTTATTCTTGACAGTAGGGTTTATATGCCGTCTATCTGGAGAGGACTAGGCAGACATGTTAACAGTTAAAAACATGTAACAGCAAAGCTGAACAGTACAGGCCCAGGGGGCGGTCCCTCTGGTCATAACCCCTCACCCTGCATCTACCAGCTCAGTTTGTCAAAAAGCAGTACAAACATAAAAAGAAGGGGTGGGTGCTGTGTCCGTCCATGGACTTCAGAGAAAAGGATTTTACGGTGAGTACAAAAATCCCATTTTCTCTTTCGTTCATGGATGGACATAGCTCCTTATTCTTGACAGTAGGGACGTCCCCAAGCAGTGTAAAAAAACAAGGGGTGGGAACAGCAATCAAAACACACTTCACTCCAAAACAACCAGAGCTCCTCAATGGAGGAGTCGAGTTGAGTTGAGAGGTATCTTAATATAGCGCGGTCTTACCCCGAAGGGTCCCGACGCGCATAGCAGAGTTCCTGGGAAAAGACGACCCAGGAACCAGAAGCAGCACAGAGCGGCAGAAAGGGTGGAAAAAAAGAGGCTACGCAGGGAAGGCTTGCGTGAAAACCCAAGTCTTCAGTAACCCGCGGAAGACCGGAATAGTAGGGGCCTCCTGGAGCTCGACAGGGAGGCTATTCCACAAAACGGCACCATGATGGGAGAAGGCCCGACCACCACGCCGGATCTTCTTGAGCACCGAGATGTGGAGGAGATCTCTGCTGGTAGATCTGAGTGATCTAACAAAAGCTTGTTTATGAAAACGAGAGCAGAGATAGCTTGGGGCCTGGCCTCTCATTATCTTAAACAGAATACATCCAACCTTAAATAAGGTGCGATAGTGGACCGGCAGCCAGTGCAAGGCGCAGAGGACATGGGTGATATAACCTAGCCGCAACATTTTGAATAAGTTGAAGCTTCTGCACTAACATCTTTGGCAGTCCCAGATAAAGAGTGTTGCAGTAGTCTAGGCAGCTACCTATCGTGGCGCAGATGACAGTTTTTCTGTCCGAGATATCCAAATATTTAAACAGCCCCCTCAGGAGTTTTAGCTGCCAGTGACAAGCACTGATGACCTTTTTTACCTGAGGAGCCAAAGTTAAGCCTGAATCTAGGACAAATCCCAGATCACGGACCTGGGGGGCCACCTCTGGAGCAGGACCAAATGAGGGAGGCCAAGGTGGGATATCTGGAGGGGTGGCCAGATCGCTGAAGATGATCACCTCAGTTTTTCCCCCATTAAGTTTCAGGAAGTTGGCAGACATCCATGTGTTGATGGCCTCCAAACAGGTGGCAAGGGTGGCATCAGCCGTCTGGTTCCTAGGAATCTTTAGGTAAACCTGGGTGTCGTCCGCATAAACATGGTAATGGACAGCATGGGATTTTAGCAGGTTGGCAAGGGGCCTCATATAGATATTAAACAGCAGGGGAGACCAGGCAGAGCCCTGTAGCACTTCGCAATCCAGGGAAGTGTACTTAGAGTAAAAGGGGCCAGTCTTGACTCCCTGAACTCTGCCCTCTAAGAGGCCAGCCATGCCAAAGCCGACCCACTAATACCCAAAACAGATCTCATCCGCTCCAGTAAGATTCCATGATTAAATGGTATCAAATGCGGCCGACAGATCCCCAAAAAAACAGAGCTACCGAGTCACCCCTGTCCAAGCTGTGAAGGACATCATCATAGACACAGATGAGGCTCGTCTCTGTTCCATGTCCAGGTCGAAATCCGGAATGGAATTCGTCCAAGAGATGGAAAGACTCAAGGTAAGCCTGAAGCTGGATAACCACCAGGCGCTCCATCACCTTTGCCGCAAAAGGCAAGATGGAAAATCGGCCTGTAGTTGCCGAGTATGTCCGGGTCCAAGGTCGGTTTCTTCAGCAGGGCCAAGACCACGGCCCGCTTCAGAGCGTTCGGGACAGTACCTGCGCTGAAGCAGCAGTTGATTATCTCCGCAATAAAGGAGGCCAAAATGGCAGCAGATTTTTTAACCAGCCCGGCAGGACATACATCTAATGGAGAGGAAGATGGTTTCAAAGAGGCAATTAGCTCAACCACCTGTATAACCGTAACCGGTTGGAAACCGGGCAATCCAGGGGCCATTACTGTGTGGCCGATGTCCTCTTGCACAGTCTCTGGCCTGGGAATGTTGTCTCTAATGGTCTTGACCTTGGAGACAAAGAAGTCAGCGAGCTCCTGGCACCAGTCCTGTGACTCCTTGGGAGCAGAGCTGGTAGCTTCGGGATGGGTTAACTGAGGAGATCTTGAAAAGTGTGGCCGTGCTGTTAGCTGCCTTCCTGATTCGCTCTCGGAAGTAGGTCTTTTTAGCCTCTCTAATAGCCCTCTTATAAAGATAGAAGACCACCAGATGCAGCTTTTTGTCAGCTTCCAGAAGGAACTTCCGCCAGCGTCTCTCCTTAACCTTAAACAACCGCCTGCAAAAAACTTTGGGGCCGAAGAAAGCATCCGCAGATGCATGCACGTCAACCTTGGTCAAAACTTAGTGAAAGTGTGAACAGACGAGCAGGTCACCGCCTTACACACCTGGGAGACAGACGCTTGATGTCGGAAGGCCCAGGAAGCACCTATTGCCCTGGTTGAATGCACCGTGACAGGAAAGGGAGGCGCCCGCACTTTTAGGGCATAAGCCTGAATCACGATCTGTCTGATCCACTGAGAAATGGTGGCCGACAAGACCGCCAGGCCTTTCTTTGGACCACTCACAGACACAAAAAAAGTGAGTCTGACCTCAGAAACGGAGCCGTCGCAGACAGATACACCCGTAGAGCTCGGACCACGTCCAAGGAATGCAAAGAAACCTCTTTGGGATGCGACGGCCGAGGTCACAAGGATGGAAGCACAAGGTCCTCGTTTAGATGAAAAGCCGAAACAACCTTCGGAAGAAAAGAAGGCTGCGGGCGTAGCACCGCTTTATCCTTGTGGAGGATCAAGTAGGGAGACTTGCAAGACAAGGCCGCCAACTCAGAAACCCCTTTTGACTGATGTAATAGCCACCAGAAAGGCAACTTTCTGAGAGAGTGTCAAAAGGGGAATCTCTCTGATGGTCTCAAACGGAGGTTTCTCAAGTACCGAGAGCACCAGATTCAAATCCCACGGAGGCAGTGGTGGTCGAAGCGGAGGAGCCACATGTCGAACCCCTTGTACAAATGTACTCACCAGTGAATGAGCCACCAACGGTCGTTGAAAGAAGACAGCCAAGGCTGATATCTGCCCCTTAATGGTGCTTAAGGCAAGTTTTTGATGCACTCCACGCTGTAAAAACAGCAGGATCCTGGAAACTGAATAAGTCCGTGGACGCCACTCCATCTCCTCACACAGAGATGTAGGCCTTCCACGTGCGATGATAGATCTTCCGAGAAGATGACTTCCGTGCCCTCAGCATGGTGGAAATTACTGAATCCGATAGGCCTTGGTCCCTTAGTACCTGACTTTCAACAGCCATGCCGTTAAAGCCAGCAACAGTAAGGGAGGATGAAGTATAGGACCCTGCGACAGAAGGTCCTCTCGCATCGGCAGTGGCAAAGGAACATCCACCACCAGGGATGCCAAGGCCAATCTGGGGCAATGAGAATCACCGGAATCCCCTCGGCCGCCACTCTGCGAAGCAGACGAGGAAGTATTAGCGGGGGGAAAGGCATAAAATCAGCCGATACTGTCCCCACGGAGCCACCAACGCGTCTGTCGCGTCCGCCCAGGGATCTCTGGACCTGGCCACAAACCTCAAGACCTTCCGATTGAGTCGAGAAGCCAGGAGATCCACGTCTGGCGTGCCCCATCTCAGGCAAAGGAGACGAAACACATCCGGGTGTAGCGATCATTCTCCTTGGTCCAGCATCTGATGACTTAGGTAGTCCGCCTGCCAGTTTTCTACACCCGGAATGTATACGGCCGATAGAGCCGGCACGCTCCGCTCACCTCAGGATGTGAGCGACCTCCAATGCTGCAGTCGAGCTTCTTGTTCCTCCTTGAGGGTTGACATATGCCACCGCTGTGGCGTTGTCAGACTGGATCCTGACTGGACGTCCCTGAAGCCTCTGTGACCATGTGGAGAGGCACTGCCTGATCGCCCGAAGTTCCAGCACATGGATCGGCAGGCGGGATTCTTCGCCTGTACGCCCCAAACTCCCCCACAATCGGTCAGGCTGGCGTCCGTCGTGATCACCGTCCAGTGAAAGGGAAGGAACGACTTCCCGGACTGAAGGGCTGGAGACCTCAGCCACCATACCAGGGAAACCCTGACTAGCTGGCTCACCCGGATTTGACAATCCAAGGACAACAGAGATTTGTCCCATTTGGACAGGATATCCTTCTGCAATATTCGAGTGTGGAATGGAGCATGCGGTACCGCCCTGAAGTTGGCTACCATGAAACCCAGGACTCGCATGCAAAAGCGCAGTGACGTGCCAACCGCTTCACCGCAGTCTGAAGTGTCTGGAACTTTTCCAAAGGGAGAAAAACCCTCACCTCTGAGGAGTACAGAATCAAGCCCAGGTATTCCAGGCACTGAGTCGGCACCAACACCGACTTCTGGAGGTTCAGTACCCAACCAAATTCTTGAAGGGTCTGACTGGCAATCGCCACATCCTCCTCTAATTCTGAGTCTGAAGCTGCTCTCAGAAGGAGGTCGTCCAGGTAGCCCACGATAGAGATTCCTCGCTGTCTCAGCAGAGCCAGAATCGGGGCGAGCACCTTGGTGAAAACCCTTGGTGCCGATGCCAGGCCAAAAAGGGAGAGCTACAAATTGGTAGTGATCGTCCCCGACTGCAAAGTGCAGAAATTTCTGATGCCTGACATATGGGGAGAGTGCAGCGACCACAGAGCGAACTGATTACATCCTGAACTTTCGTACTTTTACAAAGGAGTTGAGGGCCTTGAGGTCCAGGATTGGACGGAACCCGTCCTTTTTTGGGACTACAAACAGATTGGAGTAGAATCCCTGATACCTTTCCAGCAGCGGCACAGGTACTATTACCCCACGCATCAGCAGGTCCTGCACTGCCCCAAACAGGGCGTTCCGATGAGCCAGAAGAAGATGAAGGTTTGAGGGAAAAAAATCTGTTTGGTTGACAAGAAAGAAACTATCTTGTACCCTGATGAAACCACTACGCAAACCCACTGGTCGAAAGCAGGGAGACCCACGTAGCTGCCAACTCGCGAAGGTCGACCCCCCACCCGAGAGTTGCAGATTTGTTCCGCTTGCGAAACCAGGGACGCTTTTGTCCCTCAGCTGGCCCCTTGTCAGCCTGGGAACGCTTAGAGCCGGTTCACACCAGGGCGACTCGTCAGGCGACTCAGTCGCCTGACAAGTCGCATCCCGCGCTTTTCAATGGAACCGTTCTAAGTAAGAGCGACTCAGGTCGCTCCGACTTAGAAAAAGGTTCCTGTACTACTTTTGGGGGCGACCTGCATTGACTTCTATACAGAAGTCTTATGCAAATCGCCTCAGTGGGCGTCTCAAGTCGTCTTGAGAACGCGCCGCCGAGGTCGCCCCCACAAGTCTTGCCGCGTCGCGCCGCCCTGGTGTGAACCGGCTCTTACCTGCGGGCCCGGGCCGATGAAAAAAACGCTTTTGAGCGGAAAAGGAGGGCCCTGGCCTACGGTGCGGCTCATTTTTTTTCACAAGAAAACGGTGCGCCTCCTTACCTTTTCTGGATTGTGGGAGCAGCGTGTTCTTACCCCCAGTGACATTCTTAATAATGTCATCCAGCAAGGCTCCAAATAGCCTCTCTCCCTGAAAGGGCAAATCCACCAGAGCTTTCTTGGAAGTCTGGTCCGCGGACCAGCATTTTAGCCAAATCAGGCGACGTAGCACCACAGCAGATACTGAGGCTCTGGAAAGCAAGGGAGCTGTATCTAAGGCCGCTGTATCCAAGGTCGACTAAATGAATACCATTTTATTCGACTAAAACAAATGAGATGACTAAAATACGACTAAAAATGCATTTTAGTCAGACTAAAATGGGACTCAAACTAAAAAATTGCATTTTAGTCAAAAGACTAAAGCCTTGTACACACGATTAGACTTCCAGCAAACTTTTCCGTGGATTTTGGTCTGAAGGGCGTTGGCTGTGGACTTGTTCTGCATACACACGGCACAACATTTTCAGCCAACATTCACCAAACCACATGGTTTTTCAGCTCTTTACCGCCACAATTGTGCAACTTCTGCCATTGTTGTCTGATGTTTAACATTGGTTCGGAGCATGCGTGTTTGTACTTTGGATTTTAGTTGGACGAATTTGTGTACACACAATCGGATAATCCGACGTAACAGATTTATTGTCAGACAGTTGGTGAGCATGAACAGCCAACATTTGTGGTCGTTAATTCAGCCAACAATTGTCTGATGGAGCATACACGCGGTCGGATTATCCGACACAACACATCCGTCAGACAATTATGGCCATAAAATCGGATCGTGTGTACGAGGCTTTAAAACGAAATTGAAATTTGACTTCAAAATTAACACTGGTCTGTAGTGCAAGTTCATAACTCAATACCTTAAATAATAAAATGAGATTTTTCACTCCAGCAGTATATAATGAGTTTGGAAATTGTAGAGAAATGTTAACACATTACAATTTAATTACACCCATTAGATTTTAGACGACTAAAACAATTGCAAAAGACTAAAATGGGACTAAAAACTAAAATGCCATTTTAGTCCTAAGACTAAAACTAAATCAAAATTTGCTGCCAAAATTAACACTGGTGCAGTCCCGCAGCAACCACCTGCACAAAGTGTGAACATAGCGAAGCCTAGGAAAACAAAAACATCTTAGCTGGTGTATGACTTACCTCAATCGTAGGGTCATACTCATCTACAAAATGGTTCTGTATAAGCTGTATTGTTAAGGCACTTTTTCCAACACCCCCAGCTCCCACCACCACCAGTTTGTATTCCGTCATTTCTGTAGACCGATTTCCTGATAGACAAAGAAAGCACATTTAGTAGACTTTATATGCAACCTGTATTAGGGGAGACATACGGCAACAACTGTGGACCTTTTGCTGAAAACAGTAACTGCCTGGATGACTGACTTCATGCCTTCTGATACACTGAAAGGCATGCAGCCAGCAAAGTCAAACTCAGGTACACACTTGTTCTTGGTCATAGATGCAACTGGATTAACATGACAGCAAGATAACTGGGATATTCAGAAGAGGTTGGCAACAGCAACCTACATATTTGTTCTCAATTATGTATGTTGACAGTTCAGTTGGCAGTTCCCAATGCGCATGCCCGGTGGCCGCCGGGCACCCGCGATTGCTCTTCACAAAGCAGGGACGTGGATCTGTGTGTGTAAACACACAGATCCACGTCCTGTCAGGGGAGAGGAAAACACTGATTGTATGATCCTTGTATATAGGAACAACAATCGGTCTTCTCCTCTCATAAGCCCCCCCCCCCCAGTTAGAATCACTCCCTAGGACACACAATTAACCACTTGATCGCCCCCTAGTGTTAACCCGTTCCCTGCCAGTCACATTTATACAGTAATTAGTGCATTTTTATAGCACTGATCGCTGTATAAATGTGAATGGTCCCAAAATAGCGTCAAAAGTGTCCGTTATGTCCGCCGCAATGTCACAGTCACGATAAAAATCGCAGATCGCCGCAATTAGTAGTAAAAAAAAACAAAAAAAAACATAAAAATGACATGACAAATCTATCCCACATTTTGTAGATGCTATAACTTTTGCGCAAACCAATCAATATATGCTTATTGCGTTTTTTTTTTTTTTTTTTTACCAAAAATATGTAGAAGAATACATATTGGCCAAAAAACGGAGAAAAAAAAATATATTTTTTTAATTGGGATATTTATTATAGCACAAAGTAAAAAATCAAATACCACCAAAAGAAAGCTCTATTTGTGGGGAAAAAACTATCAGAATTTAATTTGGGTACAACGTCGCATGACCGCACAATTGTCATTCAAAGTGTGACAGCGCTGAAAGCTTAAAATTGGCCTGGGCAGGAAGGGGGCGAAAGTGCCCATGTATTGAAGTGGTTAAGATACATTAATAATTTAGTTTATTCAGCATGAAATGGAGCATGAGGCTGTATATTCTGCAATATTTACATTTTTGGTGAACTCATTCAATGAATCCAAGCTATGAAAGCGGAGATAACATGCACTGTATTGATGAATTCACACAATTTCACAGTAACCATGAGATAAAAACAAAGTTCAGGAATATTCCCTTATCCCATTGATTTGCAAATCCATGTACACTACAAACTGTATGATTGAATCTGTTCCGATTTCAGTTTTACTAGCCCGACAGTTTATTCCAAATAGGAAACCTTAATTTTGTTTGCAAATATTAAAGATTTTACCTACCAGCATGAATATGTCTTTACATTTAAAAAGCACCTGTCATTTCAGATCCATCATGGTAGTGCCTGTTAGCGGGCATCAACTCACCTGCTGCCTTGTCCCTCACCTTTTTGTGTCACAGCCACATCACCAGCCATCCTATTAAAGTGAATGGGACTGTCGGTGAGTCAGCAGTGGGTCAGAGGAGGAGCCGCTGTGGGACAGATGACAGTTGCTCTTTAAAAAATAGGATTTTTGTACTCACCGTAAAATCTGTTTCTCTGACGTCCATGGACTGACACAGCTGTCATACTGGATTACGTGTGGGTATATGTCCCTGCTTGCAGGAGAAGACCTAGGCAGAATGTTAGATGTTAAAACATTCTAGAAAAAACCAGAGCCAAACAGCCCCGCCCAGGGGGGCGGTCCCTCCGGACATTACCCTCCCACCTGCAGCTAGCAGACCTCAGTTCGTAACAAAGCAGTACAAACCTTAAAAGGAAGGGTGGGTGCGGTGTCAGTTCATGGACGTCAGAGAAACGGATTTTACGGTGAGTACAAAAATCCTATTTTCTCTTATCGTCCATGGACTGACACAGCTGTCATACTGATTATGTGTGGGACGTCCCAAAGCAGTATAAGAAAAGGGTGGGAGCAAATAGAAAAAGGAACAACCAAAACTTCACTCCAAACCAGCAGAGCTCCTCAACGGAGGAGTTGCAACATTAAACAGCGGCCTGCAACACCTTACGGCCGAAGGAAGCATCCGAAGATGCAGCCACATCAACCTTATAGAATTTTGAAAAGGCATGAACGGACGACCAGGTCGCCGCCTTGCACACTTGTGCAACCGACGCTTGATGTCGGAAAGCCCAGGAAGCATCAATTGTCCTGTGGCATGCGCCGTAACCGGAAAGGGAGGGGCCACCCCCTTAATGGCATAGGCCTGTATAACAGTCTGTCTGATCCATCTAGAAAAAGTGGCAGACGACCCCGCTCGGCCCTGTTCGGACCCGAGACAGACACAACTAGTGAGTCATATCACGTACAACATAAAATTTGTGAAGCGCAAACCCTCTGGAAAGCAATGTGTGAGGACACAAGGACGGGAGGAAGATGTCCACATGTAGGTGGAAAACCTAGACCTCCTTATGCAAAAAGGAAGGTCGCGTACGCAACACCGCCTTATCCCTATGGATGACCAAATAGGGCGACTTGCAGGACAAGGCCGCCAATTCAGACACCCGTCTGACAGAAATAATGGCCACTAAGAAGGCCACCTTCTGAGACAGGGTCAAGAGGGGAAAATCTCTGATATTTTCAAATTGAGGTTCCTGGAGACCCGAGAGCACCAAATTCAAATCCCGAGGAGGGAGAGGAGGTTTCAACAGGAGGGAGCACATGGCGAACCCCCTGCACAAAGGTGCTACCAAGGAATGACCCGCTAGCGGTTGCTGAAGGAAGACGGCCAAGGCCGAAAACTGACCCCTAATGGTACTCAAAGCAAGCATTTGGGTCACACCACGCTGCAAGGACCGCAGGATACTGGGGACGGAATACGTCCGTAGACGCTAGTCCAGCTCATTGCACACAGCGATGTAAGCTTCCCAGGTACGGTGATATATATCTTTCAAGCGGAAGACTTCCGTGCCCTGAACATGGTCGAAATGACCGAATCCGAGAAACCTCGGACTCTCAGCACCTGGCTTCCAATAGCTATGCCGTTAAGTCAGAGACTGTAAAACAGGATGAAAAACAAGACCTTGAAACAGAAGGTCCTCCCTTGTTGGCAACCGCCAAGGAACGTCCGCGATGAGACGTACCAGATCAGCGTACCAATGACGCCGAGACCCACCCGGCGCAGGAGGATCACCGGAATCCCTTCGGCCACAACCCTGCGCAGCAGGCGAGGAAGCAGCTGCAGCAGAGGATAACAGATATCAGGTGATAATGACCCCATGGGGCCCACCAACGGATCCGAGGCATCCGCCCAAGGATCCCTGGACCTGGCCACAAACCGTGACACCTTATGATTGAGTCGAGAGGCCCTCAGGTCCACATCCGGTATATCCAGGTGTAAGGACCACTCTCTTGGTTCAGCGTCTGGCGACTCCGATAGTCCGCCTGCCAATTGTCTACGCTGAACGTAGACGGCCGATAGAGACCACGTGGGGAGTTATATTCTGATTACCGATCAATGTTCTGGAAATATGGGCAAACGGGCTTCGTCCGGAGTCCAAAGCCCTGGGGCTGACAGGACTCCACCCCAGCCCGTCAGGCTGGTGTCCGTCATGAACACCGTCCACTGGATGGGGAGGGACGACTTCCCGGACCGAAGAGCCGGGGACCCAAACCACTACGCCAGGGACACCCTGAGTGGGCGACTCATCTGGATCTGAAGATCCAAAGACAACGGGGATTTGTCCCAAGTGGACAGGATCTCTTACTGTAATGCCCGTGTGTGTGATTGGGCATACGGAACAGCCTCGAACGAGGCCCTCATGAGTCAACTCTCATGCAAAAAACGGGTTGACGACCATTTCCGAGACGTCAGGACCCGCACTACAGTCTGAAAAGTCAGCAACTTCTCCAAGGTTAGGAATACCTACGCCTCCATGGAGTCCAGGATCAGACCGAAATACTCCAAATGCTAAGCCAGGACCAGGACCTGAATGTTCGGGCACCACCCGAAGTCCCTAAGGGTCTGACTGACATAGTCACACTTCTAATTCCGAGCCATTGTCTGCTCTTAGAAGATCGTCCAGATAGCCCATAATAGCAGTGCCTCGCTGTCTCCGCAAGGCTAGAATCGGAGTAAGCACCTTGGTAAAAAAACCTTTGGTGCTGAGGCTAGGCCGAAGGGAAGAGCCACAATTGATAGAGGTAGGCGGCCTTGATGTCCAAGGACGCCAGAAAATCCCCTTGGTGTGTAGCGAACACCGCGCGAATGGATTCCATGCGGAACTTTACACCATCACAAAAGTATCCAGGCCTTGAGGCCCAGGGTTGGCCGAACCCCCGTCCACCTTTTGGGACTACAAACAGATTCGAGTAGAAACCCTGAACAACCTCTCTTGTGACGGAACCGGCACAATCCTCCGGACCTGATCAATCCTGTACGGCCCTTAAGAGGGCCGCCCGACAGGTGGGAAGGAGAGGGAAAATTGAGGGAAAGAATCTGTCTGGGGGCCAGGAACGGAATTCTATCCTGTATCCTGAGGTGACCACCTCGCACACCCACCGGTCGGAGATCCGGGAGGTCCACCAAAACGTGAACCTGCAAGGAAGTCCCCCCACCCCAGAGTCGGGCAGGGACAAGACTCCATGTGGCGGTGGGCTTGGGAGCTTGCTTGGTAGGCTTACGCACCCAGGGACGTTTATGTCCCCCAGCCACACTTTCCCAGTCTGGGAGGGCGTACCCGTGGATTCTGACTGACGAGAAGAAACTCATTCTCCTTTGCTGGAAAGGAAGGGCCCGGCCTACGGTGGGGCTCCTTTGTCCGTAACAGACTGAGGAAGGAAGGTGCTCTTACCCCTTGTGACATCCATAATAATGGCATCCAGGGCGGCCCCAAACAGTCCACTGCCCTTAAAGGGCAAGTCAGCCAGGAGCTATTTGGAAGCTAGGTCGGCCGACCAGCATTTCAGCCAGCCAATGCGACGCAGCACCACAGCAGATAGAGGCCCCAGAAATTAAAGGGGCCGCATCCAAAGTGGCATCGCACATCGAGACTAAACCCTGCGCCAGTTGGTGAGCCAGGGTAATGGTCTCAGGAGGGAGATTATGCTCCTGAACCGTCTGGTGCAAAATCTTCCTGTGAGTGTCTTGAGACACAAGTGTCACCGCCCCTATAGGGCGCAAGGCAGACCCCAATAAGGTAAACATAGTTCTACTCACCACTCTGACCTCCTGTCAGTGGGATCCTTAAATGCAGGAGTCCCTTTCATTGGGAGCCTGGTAGCCTTATTCAAACGGGCGACCGGGGGGTCGACCACTGGGGGGAGAGCCCCTTCATAACCAGGTCCTCCTTAAAGGGGTACCTCATGGCTAGGCGCCGCGGGACCGCCAAAGTCCTCTGCGGCTTACCCCAGACTTAGTCAATGAATGTATAAAAAAAAGGCACATATGGAAAAAACCTTTTTAAATAAACGGCTTTAAAAGAACCAAAAAGGAGACAGCTTTTACCTGAGGTTCCTCAGCCTCAACATTCAGCTTGAGAGTGTTTCTCACAGCATCAATGAGTTTACTTACAAGCACCCTGTCAGTTTTTCAGAACTGGGGTCTTCCTCACAGGGAATATCCTGTTTAAAAAACATGAAAAATCCTCAGAGCTAGGGTCCTGAGCAGCCATAGCTAGGCCCATATCAGGGACAGAGCACTCCCCTACAGGAGGATGTGTGGGGAGGGGGCGCTTTGCAGCTCCCTTGCGCTCGCACACCGCTTCCATCCTGACAAGGATGATTCCAGGACTGCCGACAACTGGTCCATAGGGACCGTAGGTGCAGGAGCACTGCCAGTTGCCTCAGACAAGTGTGGAGAAGCAGGTGAACTAGACTCTATACTGCCACCCTCTGACTGTTAAACACCATCATAGTGAGTAACAGTCCACCCACTGGCTATGCTGAAGCTGAGGAGGGGACACCCAGGAGTACTCACCAACCCCTGTAAGGACCGCTCATTCCGCTGTATAAAACCGCGCTGCCGCGCGGGTGAAGCCTGGGGAGAGTGAGGAGACTGAGGAGACCGACTGTGCAGAGATTGGATATTCGCGCCGCAGCAGCGGCCGATAGAGGCCGAAACCGTAAGCAAAAACTACTTCACAGCGCTGGCGCACAAGTTTTGCGGTTGTTCACTAACCACAAGGCAGGAGCTCCTGCCCTCACTGACTGTGGCACGGCAAGCGCTGGGGCGGCCGTTTAAACACAAACAGCCCCACTCAGGAACTAAACCTGTGAAGCTTAGCTTTGCTAAGCATGCATGTAACCACTATCCACCACAGTATGTCACTCACACACCAGAACACTGCCCCAGTGCCATTAAAACAGACATGAGCTCCCCCAGCCAGGCCAGAGTGACCCCCAAGCACCCCCACACAGCACAGCACCAGTACAGGGTGCAGCATAACGGGGGGGGGGGACAGGGAGAACCCCCCACATAAAGAAACACAGCCAGTATGTACTCACCTGCAGCAGGAGAGACTACTTACCCATCCGTGGAGGGACCCACTGGCTTGTCTCAGACAGACCTATCACAGAGTAGTACTGCGTAGCTGTCGGCCCGGTCCACCGCGAAAGATAGTCAGGTACTGTTCAATCTTGAGAGGACCGCGGGAGCATGAAAGCAACCCGGCCACCCCTGGAGCCATGGGGTATGTCGTGAACTGAGTCTAACGCACACAAGGCGAGGATCAGCACGCTCGATGGTCGGACAGGGAAGACTACGAGGATACTAGTGTACCCAACCTGTTGCCCAGCCGACAGTTGATTGATGGTCTCAAAAATAAAATAAAATTCCCAAAAGTAATAAAATTTAAAAGTAAAATCTTCCAGGAGACTGGCTCCTGAGAGAGCCACGTCTTCTCCTTCTGCTAGGCAGAAAAAAAACTGAGGTCTGCTAGCTGCAGGTGGGAGGGTAATGTCCGGAGGGACCACCCCCCTGGGCGGGGCTGTTCAGCTCTGGTTTGTTCTAGAATGTTTTAACATCTAACATTCTGCCTAGGTCTTCTCCTACAAGCAGGGACATATACCCACACATAATCAGTATGACAGCTGTGTCAGTCCATAGACGATGAGAAATTATAATTTTAAATCAACTTTTTACCAGTGATTTAAATCAAATCCACCCTGGTGGCTGCAGCTGAAAAAAAAAAAAAAAAAAAGGTTCTTGAGTGGCGATTACAAACCTCTGAACTCCATATTACTACTCCACTTTGGAGTGATCTCAAACATGCAGTTCAAAAAAATTATTATAATTTAACAGCACTAGGAGGCTGCAGATTGCGTCAAAGCGTAGAGAACATAACATGCTCTAAAAATTTTGCCTTGGGGAATAAAAAAAAAGTGGCAAAAATCGTTTTGTTTTTTGACTCACCATAAAATGCTTCATGGACTGACACAGCTTCCTATTGACATAGTGGGTATTATCCATTATTTAGGAGTGACTAGGCAGAAAACATCCCTCTCTCTGCACCTCGCAGATCAGTTCGTCAAAAGCAGTACAAACTTAAAAACGAGGAGTGGGTGCTGTGTCGGTCCATGAACTCAGAGAAAAGGATTTTACGGCGAGTAAAAAAAAATCCTATTTACCCTTTCGTTCATGGACCGACACAGCTTCCTATGGACATAGTGGGACGTCCCACAGCAGTGTTAAAAAACGAGGGGTGGGAACAGCATTAAAACAACTTGACCCCAAAACAAAACAGAGCTCCTCCATGGAGGAGTTGCAACTCTAAACAGCCGCCTGCAATAGCTTGCGGCCGAAAGAAGCATCCGAACATGCGCGCGCGCACACACACACACCAATTTGTAAAGTTTACTGAAAGTGTGAACGGACGAGCATGTCGCCGCCTTACACATTTGGTGAAAACAGATGCTTGATGCTCTCAGAGCTCGGACAGCATCCAAAAATTACGTCCTTTCCTTAGGATTTGACGGATGAGGACACAAGGATGGCAGAACAATGTCTTCCTTGATGGAAGGTCGGAAGAAAACGAAGGCTGCGGACGCAGCACCACCTATCCTTGTGGAAGAACAGATAAGGAGTCTTGCATGACAAGGCTGCCGGCTCAGAAAACCGTCTGACGTAAACCAAGAGGCATCTCTTGCCCTGGTCGAATGCGCCGGGAAAGGGAGGCGCCTGACCCTTCATGGCGTAAGCCTCATCACAATCTGTCGGATCCACCTAGAGATGGTGGCCAACGAAAGGGCTGGGCCCTAGTAGGGACCAGCCATTGAAACAAACAGTGAGCCTGGACTCTGGAACGCAGCAGTACCAGACAAGCATTCTCTCAGTTTGGACAACATCCAAAGAATGCAACGTAGTCTCCTTAGGATTCGACGGATGAGGACACAAGGATAGCAGTACAAGGTCTTCCTTGAGATGGAAGGTCGAACACGAAGGAAGAAAACGAAGGCTGCAGACCCAGCACCACCTTATCCCTGTGGAAGATTAGATAGGGAGGCTTGTATGACCAGGCTGCCCGCTCAGAAACCCGTCTTGACTGGCATAACAGCCACCAAAAAGACCACTTTCTAAGTGTCAACAAGGGATCTCCCTGATGTTCTCAAATGGTGGTTTCCGAGACACTTAGAGGCCATGCCGCTAACTGCAGGCAGGATGGCATATGGGACCCTGCGACAGCAGGTCCTCTCGCAGTGGTAGACGCCAAAAGGATGTCTGCTACACAAGCCCCACGGAGGTAGCAGAGGGTGGCCCGGAGGGGCCACCTGCTGAATCCACTATACAAACGTTCTCACTAGAGTGTGTAGCCACCAGGGGTCGTTGAGAAGACAGCCAGGGCAGAATTTTTGGCCCGTTCCCTGCTGAAAAGCATCAGGACTCTGGAACCAAATAAGTACGCGGATGCCACCTCATTTCCTCACAATAGGATATGAAGGTCTTCCAAGTGCGATGGTAATCTTCCTAGGGGACGATTTCCATACACTCCTCATGGTAGAGATCACAGAGTCTGACAGGCCCCGGTCTCTTAGCACCTGGCTCTCAAGCCATGCAGTTAAGCCAGTGACTGTAAAACAGGATGGCATATGGGACCTTGCGACAGCAGGTCCTTCCTTAGCGGTAGATGCCAAAAGGCGTCTGCTACCAGACGCACTAGATCGGCGTACTAAGGACGTCGAGGCCAATTCCGAGCAATTGGGACCATTGTAATCCTCTCTGCCTCCAGTCTGCGAAGAAGATGAGGAAGGAGCTTCCGAGGAGGAAAGGCATAGATTAGTCGGTACTGAGTACACAGTGCCATCAACGCATCAGTCGTGCTTGCCTATGGGTCTCTTGACCTGGCCACAAACTTCAATACCTTCCGATTGAGTCGGGACGCCAGAAGATCTACGTCTGGTGTGCCCCATCTTTGGCAGAGGAGCTAGAACACATCCGGGTGTAAGGACCATTCTCCCTGGCCCAGCATTTGGCAACTCAGGTAGTCCGCCTGCCAGTTCTCCACACGCGGAATATGTACACGGCCGACAGTGCCGGTATGCCCCTTTCTGCCCACCTCAGGATGCGAGCGACCTCCGATGCTGCAGCAGAGCTGCTTGTTCCTACTTGATGATTGACATACGCCACCACTGTGGTGTTTGTCCGACTGGATTCTGACTGGACGCCCTTGTAGCCTTTGAGACCATGTGGGGAGGCAAGGCCAGCTCATACGGATTTCAGGCCAATGAATGGGAATCCTCTGGAGTCCAGCGACCCAGGTTGACTGAGCTCTTCAGACTCCTCTGCAACTGGGAAGACAAGCGTCCGCCATGACCACCATCCAGTAAACAGGAAGGAACAATTTCCGACAAATGCTGGTGCTGTCGGCCACCAACTAGGGAGGTCCTGATTAGGTGGCTCATCCGGATTTTGATAATCCAGGGATGAAGGGCACTTGACCCTTCAGGACAGAGTTACCTTCTGTAACACTCGTGTGTGAAATAGCGCCTATGGTACCGCCTCAAAAAGGAGGCTACCATGAGGCCCAGGACCTGCAAAAGTGGCGTGACAACCCATCCTTGGGCTGTAAACTGCCGCACCGCAGCCCGAAGGGTCTGCAACTTTCCCCTAG
Source organism: Rana muscosa (assembly GCA_029206835.1). Taxonomy (NCBI): domain Eukaryota; kingdom Metazoa; phylum Chordata; class Amphibia; order Anura; family Ranidae; genus Rana; species Rana muscosa. The sequence continues at coordinate 468,541,692 of CM055117.1, forward strand.
GGAAAAAAAAAAAAACCCTTACGCCTCTGAGGAGTCCAGAATCAACCCTAGACACACTAGGAGTTGGGACGGTTCCAATACTGACTTCTGAGTGTTCCGCACCCTACCAAGTATCGGAGGGTCTGACAGGTTAAAGACACGCTCACTTCTAAATTTAAGTTTGAAGTGACCCTCAGAAGAAGCTCGTCCAAGTTGCCCATGATAGCGATGCCACGCTGTCTTAGTAGGGCCAGAAATCGGGGCAGGCACCTTGGTGAAAACCCTTGGTGCCGATGCCAGGCCAAAGGGGAGAGCCACCATAGGTAGTGGTCTTCCCCGGCCGCGAACGCAGACATCACTGATGCGTGGTGCATATGGGGACATGCAAGCATGCGTCCTTGATGATCAAGGATGCCGGAAAATCCCCCGGATGGAGGGCAGCGACAACAGAGCGAGCCAACTCCTTTCCGGAATCTTTGTACTTGCACAAAGCAGTTGAGGGTCCTGATATCCAGATGGGACGAACCCCCTCCAGCACTACGAACAGATTTGAGTAGAACCCCTGAACCCGTTCCTGTACTAAGACAGGAAGGCCTACCCTGCGTATCAGCAGGTCCTGGACCGTCCCATGTAGGGCTTCCCGAAAAGTCGGCTGAAGCTGGCGGTTAAGAGGGGAAAAAAAATCTGTTCGGTAGGCAAGCAAGGTTGTGCTTGCAAACCCAGGGATGCTTCTGTCCCTCAGCAGGCGCTTTATCAGCCTGGGGTCGTTTACTTGCCGCACTAGGCAGACGAAGGGACCGTTTGTGTGCGGTGAAGGGGGGGGCCCTAGCCTATGGCGTGGCTCCTTACCCTTTTTTGGCTTGCAGAAGCAATGTACTCTTACCTCCTGTAGCCTCTTAAATTAGGTCATCCAGAGAGGCCCCAAAAAAGTCTGTCGTCCTAAAAGGGCAGATCCAACCGGGCCTTCTTGGAAGATTGGTTCGCAGACCAGCACCTTAATCAGATCAGGTGGTGTAGCGCCACCGCATAAACTGAGGCTCAAGGCAGCAAGGGGATAGTATCCGTGTCTGACTTGCAGACAGACTCAGGTCCCTGTATCAACTGGTCGGCCAGAGCTACCTCGTACGGAGGAGCCTCCTGTGCTTTTAAGCCCTGGAGTAGCATCTTTGCCTACTCCGTGTCTGAGGCATGAGAAAAAAAAACAGCCAATTCTGGACGTACCGCTGAGACCCCCACTGTGTATAGGTAGCGAGTGTCCCTGAAGACAAGAGCCCCTTCCACTGGAATCGTGGTAACTTGTTAAGTCTGGACACAAGGGGGTCCACTATTGGGGGAGAGGTCCATCCTTTCAGGAACTCAGGGGTACCGGACTGCCCAAAAAAAATAATAAAAAAATCTTCTTTGGGGCTGCAAAAAACCTTCAGTGGGTTTTCCCCACTCCTTGTACAAGCTTATCACAATAAGACACACAAGGAAACACCTTAGCAGTGAGGGACGGCTTACGGAACCCAAAGGGGATCAGTGTTTCTGCTGCTTCTGCAGCCTTCCGTATTCCGCACTGCAGTAAACAGGTCAGATACCAAAGCCTTTTCGCATGCTGACCTGGACTTGGAGCATTCTCACTGTCCGATCGGTCACGGTCTGCAGTCTCTGATGCATCAGAATCCGGGCCATGAGCCATAAGCTGGGCCTGGTTCTGCATCAGAATTATCCCTGGAAGATTGCAGGGGAGGGGGGAATTTACTACCCCCCCCCCGTGTGCCGCTTCACCCTGGCAACAGACATAGCGTCTACATATACATCAGGGGCACCAGCTATCAGTCAGGTGTTTCAGGGGAAAAAAACGGTTTCAGACGCCCTGCTGACCCACGCGCTAACACCCACCGGGCTCAAGGCAAGGTATCAATAGGCCACCCTCCTAGCTGCTTCAGAGATGCAGGGTCTCCCAGAGGACTCACCACCCTTGGAACGGTACCGCTATGCTGCCGTGTGCTCCGCCAGTGATGCTATCCCACCGCTGCCTGTGTCAGTCTGATTCTCATCAGCGTTCCCTGTGTGAATTTGCGCCAGTAAAATGCACCCTAGAGGCCAGAGACTACCGCAAAATGGTCGCCAATGGGCTGTATTTTACAATGTGGGCTCCAAGAAAATGGCCGCTGAGCCGTCAGAGGCAAAAGCGGCCGCGGACCACAAAAAGATGGCTGCCGGGTGGCGGCATATACATACAGGCGTGAATCCTAAGAAACATGGCCACGAGCAGTCGATAGAGGCCAAAGCGGGTGCGAACCACAAGAAAATGGCCAGACAGTCAGAAGAGGCCAAAACAGGCATGGACCACCGCAAAATGGCCACCGACAGCATGGAGGGAGAGAGGTACACTTACAGGTAAGCAAGATGACAATTATGTCCTACTCCTTGCTAGACAGAAAAAAAAACTGATCTGCGATGTGCAGAGAAAGGGATTATACCCAGAGGGTCCTCCCCCTGGGCAGTGCTGTAGAGGATGTGATGCAACACTTTTTACAAGTTTTTCTGAATAGTCACCCCTAAATAACGGATAATACCCACTATGTCAATAGGAAGCTGTGCCGGTCCATGAACGAAAGAGTAATGCCTGTTTTTGTTGCAATGCATCTTTTTTTTTTAAACCCATGTGAAAGAAGGCCAAGTTTATGAAACCTGGAACATAACTATTTTATAGTGTATGCAAACTTTAGAACATGACCATTTCATTTTTTACATACTTTCTACAATTCGTTTTGGGATTGTGCCTTTTGTGACGCTTATTCGTTTATTTAAAATCACATGAAAATAAAAAAATTATATTTGGTTTGATCACTCACGTCACCTTAAAAAATAAAATAAAAAAAAGTCCACATCTTACAGACTGCCAGTGTTATGCATTCTTATGAGCACAACTGTATAATGAGGGAACAACAGCATAGACCCAAACAATATATTGAATATCTCATGACAACCGCAAAAAGTTACAGAAAAAAGAAGGTACTAAATTAATATCGGAGGCAGAGAAAAAACATGTGTCTAGCAACTAGCACAAAACACGCCAGCTGATAGGAGTTGGGCAGCCAAGTGCTTATTTTTAAAAAACAGGAGTGTCGTCAGGCAGTTGTTATGACACATAATAAAATAAAAGGGCAAATATGATGAATTAGAAGCTTCCTTTTACATCAAGAGGTCATGTACATGTTGAAAGGAAAGTGTTTTTTTTTTGTTTTTTTTAAAACACACACACGATTAAAGTATAACACTGCTTTTCAGTATTCTCCAAATCTAAAGTAGCCAAAAACACTTACTATTGATTACAATTACATGCCCCTAAAAGTCATAGCACATAATAAAATATAAAGATAAAATAGCAAGGCAAAAATGGGACAATTTTCTGTAGATGTGTTACCAAAAGTATTGGGACGCCTGCCTTTACACGCACATGAACTTTAATGGCATCCCAGTCTTAGTCTGTAGGGTTCAATATTGAGTTGGCCCACCCTTTGCAGTTATAACAGCTTCAACCCTTCTGGGAAGGCTGTCCACAAGGTTTTGGAGTGTGTCTATGGAAATGTTTGATCATTCTTCCAGAAGAGCATTTGTGAGGTCAGGCACTGATGTGGACAAGCCCTGGTTCGCATTCTCCACTCTTATTCATCCCAAAGGTGTTCTATCGGGTTGAGGTCAAGATTCTGTAGGCCAGTCAAGTTCCTCGACCCCAAACTCGCTCAGTCATGTCTTTATGGACCTTGCTTTGTGCACTTGTCTAAATCATTTGGTGGAGGGGGGATTATGGTGTGGGGTGGTGGTTTCCCAAAAGGTTGAGCTTGGCCCCTTATTTCCAGTGAAAGGAACTCTTAAGGCATCAGCATACCAAGACATTTTAGACAAATTTCATGCTCCCAACTTGGTGGGAACAGTTTGGGGACGACCCCTTCCTGTTCCAACATGACTGTGCACCAGTGCACAAAGCAAGGTCCATAAAGACATGGATGAGCGAGTTAGGGGTGGAGGAACTTGACTGGCAATCACAGCCAGTCCGCATAGAGCAGGAGTTGGGCTAAGCCACGCTGTGTGTGTCAATGGACTTTCTATGGGCACATTCAGAGGAGGAGCCTGGAGCGCCAGCAGAGGACCCTATAAGAGGATTTAGGCTGCTCTAAACAAAAATCACTGTACATGGTAAGTAGAATAGGTTTGTTATTTTTAAATAAAACATTCTAATTTACATTCTATGCATTAATATAAAAAGCCTTTTGTGCGCAGCAGCCCCCCCAATACTTACCTGAGCCACATCTCGATCCAGCGATGTGCACGAGTGCCTTGGCCGTCCGGGGACTCTCCCTCCTTATTGGCTGAGACACAGCAGCAGCACCATTCGGGGGAAGAGAGGGAGTGGGGCCGAACTGCAGCTCCGTGTCTTAATGGACACAGATCTGCAGCTTGGCTCAGGTGCCCCATAGCAAGCTGCTTGCTGTGGGGTCACTCGAAAGGGGGGAGGGACCAGGAGGGCCAGCGAGGGACCCGAGAAGGGGAAGATCCAGGCTGGTCTGTGCAAAACCACTGCACAGAGCAGGTAAGTATAACAGGTTTTTTGTTAAAAAAAAAAAACACACACACACACAGACACACACACAGACTTTGGCATCACTTTAAGTTTGCTATAACCTCAGGTATGAAATAGTTGCCAGTTTTTTTCCCCCCAAAAATTTAGTTTTTCACCTTATTTTCATCCTTTACTGCATCTTAGTGCTGCTGAACTCAACCTTTTCAGTAATTTTGGTGTAAATGCACTCACTCCAGTGTCAGCTGCACGTCATTTGTTTGGACCAGCTTCCTGACCGTGATAACATGCCATTTGTGCCAGCACTGACGCTTGTAGTTACAATCAGGACAGTCAGTGACAAGTTGAGAATGCAGGAGCACAACTGGGAGGCAGATGGCACCCAATAAAGGAGGTGCCAGAGCAAAGAAATGAACAGCATATTTAAATATACGAAAATTAAAATTTTATAATATTATGCTACATTAACTCTGTCATCATTAGGCTCCTTTCACACTGGTACGGGAGCGGCGCTATTTTTAGCGGCGCTATTCGGACGCTTACAGGGTGGTTTTACCCCTGCTAGCGGCCGAAAGAGGGTTAAAAACAACCGCAAAGTGCCTCTGCAGAGGCGCTTTGCCAGCGGTATAGCCGCGGTGCCCCATTGCTTTCAATGGGCAGGAGCAATGGAGGAACGGTAAACACACCGCTCCAAAGATGCGGCTAGCAGGACTTTTTTTTACCATTCTGCTAGCGCGCCGCTCCAGTGTGAAAGCCCTCGGCCTTTCATACTGGATAAACAGCAGCCGCTGTTTCAGGTTGGTTTACAGGCGCTATTTTTAGCGCAATAGCGCCTGCAAACCGCCCCAGTGTGAAAGGGGTCTTAGTATTTTGAAGCTTGGATATTTAGACCAAGTTCAGCAGCGTTCATATATATATCAGTTAACCTGACCATAATGCTGACTAATTTTTCAGTTTGACATTGGGCTTGAAAACTAGGAATGTGCATAGCGGCACATTCCTAGTTCTGTGCCGCAAGGCAAATATTCTCAGTGAGTGTTTTTTTTTTTTATGCATTTTAAAATAAGCATGTAAGCATTGTTTTGTGGGATTCATGGACAAAAACTCAGAATGTGCGGGGAAAATATATATGCAAGTTATAGGCGAGTTTCAGTAAAAATGACAACAAAAAAAAAGTCTTACATAAACCATAGTATCTCCTGCTAGGTCTTAAAAAATGCTATTCTAACACCGTTTGATTGACACGGCTCACATACCTTACACAGCCTGGGAACAGCACCTGATGGACAGAGGAAGGAAAAGGCAGGACACGGCTGGGAAGGACAGGGCCTCAAGGGATGTACAGGCTGCACATTAATATGTGGAAAACAATCAAGATTTTCTCTATGTTTATGCCTTGAATGGCCAACTGTAGCATGAAATATAATGTAGACAGTCCAAACATCCAGCTTTTGGGTGTATGTAGACACGAACATGACATTAATATCTCCACAATTTGCAGCAGTGCTTAGAACATCATAACGTTTGAAAATGTAAAATGGGTGTCTTTCGCGCTACTCAAGAGTAAATAAAAATGGACTGAGGTGATGTGTGCAAAACCTATCAGTGTTCACCTTACACATAAAAACGTACAAAAAATGATTAAGGAATCTTAAATGAAATGGTGCCAAACGTGGCAAAAAGTGTAATCAATATAAAAGTGGCATCAATCAATAAAGTGTGTGCAAAAAGGTGCGTGCAAACAAAAAAAAGTGCATGCAAAAAAAAAAAGTGCGTGCAATTTTGCAATTGATATGTAAATTGGTAGTGATGAGAAATCGGTCTAAAACGGTCCCATACAAATGACTCCGATGGAAAAAATCCTCTATTGGGTCAGGTTCTAGTGTAGCTGTATCTAACTTCCACAATGGGTAAGCAATTGTAGTATTGAACCAGCGTGTGAATCCTACATCAGTCTCCCAGAACGCTCACCTCTGCAGTAAAATATCTGGCATAAAGAGTGATCTTATCTCTCCTGTGTTTCTTCTCCACTGTACTCTTTACTGGTCTATATCCTCCACCACATGCTGATCCCAAAGATGTCAGCTGTCCCAAGAGGAAAGAGGGGGGGGGGCATCCCAATCCTGCATTAGCCACAGTCAGACCGCTGTGGCTAATGCAGGATTGGGATGCAAATTGGGGCTAATAATTCCCCAATCCATCCATTTCATCTGTACAGCAACCACCCATATAGTTGACTCTAGGGTTAGGAGATTAGCGACTGGATTTAATTCAGCCCAGTTCCGCCACACGATTTCATACTAATGGGTGATTCACTATTTCCTGTATGTTCAGGAAAATGGCGACGCCCATACGCTTTATGGTCATGGTCTCCAACAAAATGGCGGATTGACCATTTCCGGTCTAACGCACTATATCAATAATGCCTCAACAACCAATCAGGTTCCCCTGAAGAAGTCACGAGGTACGTGACGCAACGCTGTAGGGAAGGAGTGAGGCATCACACCACAGATCGGAAGTAGTAAGACGGCGGCTCACAACTCCGCTATTCACCCCTACTGCATATTTTATTCTCTTGTGATGCAAGAGTCCATTCTTGACATTTTAATAAAGTCCATTACTTATTATACTATACCATCAGAGGCTTCTTTCTCGTCCTACCCTCTGACCCTGGCTGGAGTTTTGCCCCCAACCCCTCTTTCCTCTTAGGACAGCTGACATCTTTAGGATCAGCGTGAGTGGTGGAGGATATAGACCAGTAAAGAGTACAGTGGAGAAGAAACACAGGAGAGATATGATCACTCTTTATGCCAGATATTTTACTGCAGAGGTGAGCGTTCTGGGAGACTGATGTAGGATTCACACGCTGGTTCAATACTACAATTGCTTACCCATTGTGAAAGTTAGATACAGCTACACTAGAACCTGACCCAATAGAGGATTTTTTCCATCGGAGTCATTTGTATGGGACCTTTTGAGACCGATTTCTCATCACTACCAATTTACATATCAATTGCAATATTGAACTATTTGCAGCCATTTGCACGCACTTTTTTGGCACTTTGATTGCACTTCATGTATTGGTAGCACTTTTATATTGATTGTTTACACTTTTATATTTTGATTGTTTGCACTTTTATATATTGATTGTTTGCACTTTTTGCCACGTTTGGCACCATTTCATTTAAGATTCCTTATGGACATAATAGAATCTTGATTGATTCATTTATTTTGCACTTTGTATATTTTTAGATCTTTAGTTGCATTATATATTTTATTTAGGTGCACAGTATCCTGTTTGCATTGTATTATTCCAAAAGCGCGACACCCCTTTATATAATTTTTTTTTAACAATGTTTGAGATTCACTTTTAATCACTTGCCGGCCAGCCGTCATTATACCGTAGCTGTACTTCGGTTTGTGTAATAGATACAGTGAGCGCTCGCTTGCAGTGATGCACGCGACCGCTGTCCACCCACAATCGGTCCACAGAGAACCAGAATGGGGATCTGTCAATGTTAACAAACAGATCCCAGTTCTGACAGGGGAGTAGAGAGATCGTCTGTTCCTAGTGATCAGGAACAGCGATCCATTTCATCCTCGTCAGTCCACTCATCCCCCCAGTTCTAAACACCTCCCAGGGAACACCTTTAACCCCCTTGATCACCACTAGTCTTAACCCTTTCCCTTCCTGTGTCAGTTACAGTGATCAGTGCATTTTTTTATAGCAAAAAAAAGTGTCAAATCTCCGATCTGTCTGCTGCAATCCCGCTAAAAATCACTGATCACTGCTATTACTAGTATAATAAAAAAATTGCAGAGGTTATAAAATACCACCAAAAGAAAGCTATTTGTGGGGGGAAAATACATAAATTGTGTTTGGGTACAATGTCGCACAAGTGTCAAAGTGTCAAATTGTCAAAGTGTCGCAGTGCCGTATCGCAAAAAAATGGACTGTCATTAAGGGGGTAAAAACCTTCCAGACCTTAAGGCCCCATGCCCACGGACGTTTAAAAAAAAAAAACGGGCTGTAAAGCTAGTACAGACGCCAGGAAAAAAGCGACGCTTTTAACGTGATTTTTACTGCACGTTTCCCCGCGCTAGCTTTCAGACGTGTTTTTCTTTCTCTATTCCAAACCAATGGTTCCCTATGGGAGCCCATTGATTTGAATAGAGGTTGCATCAGAAGTCGGATCAAGATGATACGACTTGCGGGGCGACTCATGTGCAGAGAATCTTGAAGGGGAACCCCACAAAAATAAAAAAAAATAAAAATTAGCGTGAGGTTCCCCCTCAGGACGATACGAGACCCTTCGGTCTGGTAAGGATCTTGAGGGGAACCCCCCCACATCAAAAAAAAAAAAAAAAAGGCGTGGGATCCATACCAGACCCTTATCCGAGCACGCAGCCCGGCCGGTCAGGAAGGGGGGGGGGGACCGAGGAAAAAGTGTCAATGAAAAAAAAAACACTAGACAGCTTTTTAAAGTAATTTATTAGGCAGCCCGGGGGGTCTTCTTCCGACTTCTGGGTCGTCTTCTACCGACGTCGGGGGGACTTCTCCGCTCTCTCCGGTACTTTCTGCCGGGCACCTCCACTATCTTCTGCTAGCGGGGGCCCGGTCTTCATCGTCGTCTTCTTCCCTCTTCTCTTCTTGAGATGTTGACACAACGAGGTCTGCCGCTGTAATGCCGCGTGCCCGGCGCGCAACCACTTATATAGGCATGGGGCGTGGTCACCGGGTGATGTCATCCGGTGACCCCGCCCCCTTATGACGTCGCAGTACCATCATGCCCCAGGACTGCAACGTCATAAGGGGGCGGGGTCACATCACCCGGTGACCATGCCCCATGCCTATATAAGTGGTGGCGCACCGGGCACACGGCATTACAGCGGCAGACCTCGTATCAACATCTCGAGAAGAGGGAAGAAGACGACAATGAAGACCGGGCCCCCGCTAGCAAAAGAGTTGGCAGAAGATAGCGGCGGTGCCCAGCAGAAGGCAGAAAGCACCGGAGAGCGGGAGAAGAAGCGGAGATGTCGGTAGAAGACCCCCGGAGCTGCCAAATTACTTTGAAAAGCTGTCTAGTGCGTTTTTTTTATTGACACTTTTTCCCCAGGTGAATGGGTAGGGGTACGATGTACCCCATACTCATTCACATAGGGTGGGGGGGCCGGGATCTGGGGGCCCCCTTATTTAATGGGGCTCCCAGATTCCGTTAAGCCCCCCGCCCGCAGACCCCGACAACCAACGGTCAGGGTTGTCGGGAAGAGGCCTTAGTCCCCAACATGGGAACAAGGTGCTTTGGGGTGGGGGGCCGCAGGGCGCCCCCCTGCCCCAAAGCACCCACCCCCCCCCATGTTGAGGGCATGCGGCCTGGTACGGTTCAGGAGGGGCGCTCTCTTGCCCCCCCTTCCTGACCAGCTGGGCTGCATGCGGATAAGGGTCTGGTATGGATCCTGGGGGGGAACCCCCACGCCATTTTTTTTGGTGTGGGGGTTCCCCTCAAGATCCATACCAGACCGAAGGGTCTGGTAGTCCTGAGGGGAAAAGTCGCGCAATTTTTTTTTTAATTTTCGCGGGGGTTCCCCCTCAAGATTCTCCGCACACGAGTCGCCCTGAAAGTCGGATCATCTTGATCCGACTTCTGGTGCGACCCCTATTCAAATCAGTGGGCTCTCATAGGGAACCATTGATTTGGAATAGAGAAAGAAACGCCAGACGAGGCTTAACACAGCGTTAAGCCTCGTTATATCTCGTTTTTACACCCTTTGCCGGCATCTGACATCTTTACAGCTCTAACGCTGGAAGCTTCAGAACGCACTGGTCCTGGGGTTTTTTTTGCAGCTTAAAAACAGCTATGCCATTTACAGCTCAAAAATGTCATGGTGGGCATAGGCTAACATGGAGAGCCGTTAAGCTGCAAAAAACGCTCATAAAAGTGGCTGTAGAAACGTCCGTGGGCATGAGGCCTAAGTGGTTAGAAAATCTTTCTGGGTTCATGGACATACCTTACCGTTTTTTTTTTAAACATGTCCTTGTGTTGGCAAGCATTGAAAAAAAATGTAGCAGGCCATCTGGTGAGCGGACCCTAAAAAGCATCCTAAAACTGGCCACATCAAAACCATGTATGGGCAGGCTGAATGTACCCAAGTTGATACAACCAGCCTGCCGGATTTTACATGTGAATATTGCTAGTGGCTGTTACAGCCACTGGAAATATGAACTGTGCTCTCCCAGCAGGACTTGTGTACATTTACACCCGCCTACCTCCGATCCTCTAAAAACAAAATGGAAGGGGATCCGTTCTCTGTGTAGGCAGATCGAAGTGTAGTGGGATCTAAACAGACAGCAGAGTCTGTTTACACTGACCTCCCATATGGCACAGTGGGCTCTGTCCGTGTCTGCTGGGCAGAAACTGAGTGGACATGAAACTGTCATCCGCCCGCTCTGCTCAGCAGGGAATCACTGTAATAATTATTTTAAAGTTATTTACCACACACACACACACACACACACACACACACACACACACACACACACACACACACACTCTCTCTCTCTCTCTCTTCTAATTACACCCCAAAACACATTCTGCTACTCCCAAGTATAGGGATGGCACCAGTGGCGGTGCGTCCATAAGGGGCACTCGGGCGCTGCCCCCTCTCTCCTGCCGTCCCTCTATCACCATAGATAGATTCATGCATTGCATGAATCTATGGTCAGCACTGCCACCCCTTATTTAGTTGCCAGGCCCCTTTTCAGGCGCCGGGAGCCTGAATTACAGAGGCGTGGTATTTTCTTTGAAGCACCAGATTAGAACCGTAGGCTCTAATATGCGGCAAAAATGGTAAACAGCGAGCGCCATGCTGGGCGCTCGCAGGTCACTTAGCTGTGTGTTAGTTTGTTTTCCAAACACTGAACCACCTCTCCACCAATCAGGTGCTCGGGTCTGTTACCTGTCACCTGATAGGCTTCCAATCACAGCGCCTGTCGTTTCAGCCAATCAGGCATCCAGTCATAGTAGAGGACGGGAGAAGGCATCGGGGAGCGTGGAGGACACCACCGCCATGACCCACTGCCCCACCGAGACAGGGCAAGTGCTGGGCAGGTGGGGGATGCACACTGGCAGCATTTGATGGGCTCAGTGGCTGCGTTTAATGTTTTTTTTTTTTCAGTTTGTTTGCGCCCCCTCAAAAAATTTGAGCACCAGCCGCCACATAGATAGCATGTGTGTGAGACTTTCACAGCCTAGCCACATAGACCCAAAATCCAAGGAACACCCTTAGGCTTTATAGGGGCATAAATTACACTTTACATTTTCTGACTACCCATCACATTACTGGAGGACCTGGAGCACTAGTATGGAGTTGATCAGGACACTGGTATGGCGTATAGCCATCTGGGATTACTGCAATCATGGACACTGGTGTAGATAAGGTACACTGTTCTGGCAGCACTGGGGCAGGTATGAGGGGGGAACTGGCTGCCCCTTTTCCTCACGCTACATACACTGAGGGCTAGTGATCAGGGACACTGTGTGCTGGCATGTGCGTGTGCATACATTGTGACAGGCTGTGTGTCACAGTATGCTGAAATGGTTCTCTCTTCCTCACAGAAGATCTGTGGGAGGAGAGAGAACCAATCTTTCACATGCCATGTTTACAAATGGGATTACTGTGATTGGACACAGCAATCACATGGTAGAGGACTATGTCGCACTTCAAATGACAATGCAATACTGTAATGTATATAGAAAGGAATTCCACACTACTAAAATGTAAATAGAAAGGTCATCTGCTACAAAGCACTGAAAGGCGATATCCGTGTCCCTTAGTGTGAAATGAGTATATAGAAGTAGTGCTGAGCTGATGAAAATGATGTGTGGTGTTCTGTCTCAAATGTTGCTAGTTCTCAATTATTCAATAAAAATGCTAGACTTTTTCATTCATAAATACTTTCAGAGGTGACAAACGAAAAACATCAAAAGTTGTGCCTTATTAAGGTGCTTATATTACCAGCAAATGCTGTAGTAATGATAAAGTGCAAAAGTGCTAAATATTCAGTGACACACAATAATAAAATGAAATAAAATTATCTGAGACAGAAATAATGAAATTATCCAAGGTGCATATATCTGTGAAGGGGATGGTACTAAGCAGTACCTATATTGCCAGTAAAGTGCAAAGGTGCATGGGTCTGTGACAAGAGGGATTATTACATATTACTAAACAGTAACATAAAAAGAAAAGAAAACAAAAGGAATTGATTCCTTCGTGGATGCAGTAAAAGTGACTGTCCCTTTTTAAATACTGTGGAAAAAATTAAATGAACGTGCATCAGAGCAAATAAGTTGCTACAAAAGAAAGTCCTAGTGATGGGTAGTTTTAAACTTCGTGCTTGTCACACTGTGACTCCCGTGGTGTATGGATGGCCCCTTACCTCACTGCTGTGAGGTTACAGCATATATGAAAAACAAGACCCCTCTGTTGCTCCGACCTCTTCCTGTCCGGATGTTCCCTTTAAGCCTGGAGTGGTGTGCTGCCTTGTATGGGGTGGGAGAGGGGGCGAATCCTCTGACCGTGGAGACTCCAAAGTAGTGTGCATAAACTTGGGGGGGGGGGGGGAAGGAATCCCAGAATAGTGTAATATTGTTTTGGCAAGTAGGTTTATTAAAACAATTATTAAAGTACTCACATTTAGCAAGTTGAAAACGTGTATATCAAATACGAGCGCCGAGGTCGTCCGCGTCACCTCCGGTGCTTGCACTGTCCCTACACGTGTCGTCACAGATCACGTGACTTCCCCTGATGATTTATGCACACTACTTTGGAGTCTCCACGGTCAGAGGATTCGCCCCTCTCCCACCCCATACAAGGCAGCACACCACTCCAGGCTTAAAGGGAACATCCGGACAGGAAGAGGTCGGAGCAACAGAGGGGTCTTGTTTTTCATATATGCTGTAACCTCACAGCCGTGAGGTAAGGGGCCATCCATACACCACGGGAGTCACAGTGTGACAAGCACGAAGTTTAAAACTACCCATCACTCAGCACCGATCACAGCACAGCTAGCCAGTCCACAACGGATTTCCCTTTTATTTTGGACTTTCTTTTGTAGCAACTTATTTGCTCTGATGCACGTTCATTTAATTTTTTCCACAGTATTTAAAAAGGGACAGTCACTTTTACTGCATCCACGAAGGAATCAATTCCTTGTGGTTTTCTTTTCTTTTATGTTACTGTTTAGTAATATGTAATAATCCCTTATGTCACAGACCCATGCACCTTTGCACTTTACTGGCAATATAGGTACTGCTTAGTACCATCCCCTTCACAGATATATGCACCTTGGATAATTTCATTATTTCTGTCTCAGATAATTTTATTTCATTTTATTATTGTGTGTCACTGAATATTTAGCACTTTATCATTACTACAGCATTTGCTGGTAATATAAGCACCTTAATAAGGCACAACATTTGATGTTTTTTGTTTATGTCACCTCTGAAAGTATTTATGAATGAAAATTTCTAGCAATTTTATTGGATAATTGAGAACTAGCAACATTTGACAAAGAACACCACACATCATTTTCATCATCAGCTCAGCACTACTTCTATATACTCAATGCAATACTGTACCCATCTGAAATTTTTATCATTTGAGACCGATAGAGCTTTTTTTGGTATTTAATCACCACTGGGGTTTTTATTTATATCAAATCATTTTTAGTTTTGGTTATAAAATTTTGTAAATGAGTAATTCATCTCCTTCCCTGATGAGACGGCACTGATTGGTACTGTTGATCAGCACACTGATGTTAGCGTGAGGAGAGGACTGAAAATAACCAGAAAATGCTGTGTACACCGATTGGACACAGCTGGTCACATGGTAAAGAGCCGCTGTGATTGGCTTTCTACCCCGATCTGTGATCAGCAGTGTACGAAGGACACAGCGATCACAGATCCCTGCTGATGCACACCGATCAGGAAGGGTGATCGCAGGAGGATGTCAAGAGATGCCCTACCGGAAATCTGTGACCGGGCTACAGTCGTCATTCGGCTACAGCGTGGTTGGGAATAGGTTAAGAACCAAAAGTACATGTCAATAATTTGAGCCATAACGTTTATATGAGCAAAACGAAATACATTCCCCAAACATGTCTTCAATTATTAACTCAGTGGAGGGTACCCAATGGTGTTCCTTATGTTGCAAATAAATTATCAAATTGAACCTCAAGAACTATTGGGAGCACAGTTCCTGCCCATTGCCCAAATCACCTTTTAACCTACCATGTTTGGCCAAGGGTTTATTTTCCATAAACCCTTAAGCCTCGTACACACAATACGATTGTTGGCCAACCGAGCATCTGATTTTTGTCAAAAGGGTGTGTGCCAGGATCTTGTCTTGCATACTAACGGTACACAATTGTCGTGCCACAAACACGAATGTAGTGACGCACTACGAGGAATTTCAGCTCTTGAGCGCCACCCTTTGGGCCCCTTCTGCTAATTTTGTGTTTGGTGAGCATCGATCCCGAGCATGCGCATTTGTACTTTTGACTTGTGTGACGGATTTGTGTACTGACCATACGAAAATCAGACGTCAAACCGTTGTCTGCCGAAAATTTACTAGCCTGTCATCCAACATCTGCTGGCCAAAAGTTGGACAACAATTGTCAAAAGGAGCGTACTAACGGTGCCAACAATCGTATTGTGTGTACGTGGCTTTAGGCTTCAATCACACTAGCGAGACTCCAAAGTCACACGATTTCCAGTGCGATTTCAATGCAACTGAGTGGGACTTTGATCCAAAGAGTGTCAAGACAGATCAAAGTCACATCAAATTAGTGCAGGCACCTTTTCAAAGCCGCTACAACTTTAAGCCTTACAGATTTGAATGGGTGCCATTGAAAAGAATGAGCTGTGACTTGTCATGCGACCTTGATGTTACATGACAAGTCGCACAAGTGTGAATAGAGCCCTAAAGTCTACCTTTAAACTGCCTAAGTGTTTCTTATTGTACTGCTTCCCTGATTCAGCACGCCTATTAATAGCTCTCAGTCTAAAGTGTTAAGTGAGGTGAACTGAACTCTAGTTTTTCCTCAGTTTCCATGGCACATAATTCAGTTTTGAAGTAAACACTGGTTTACTTCAACTCACTTAACACTTAATACCCAAGAACAAACACTGATATAGTACTGCAGCTGCCCTGTCCTCTCCTCCCCCTTTATTTTAACTTGGTAATTCTTATTAAATCTTCCCAAAGTGTTTTTATGTCAAACTGGTGTACACAGAATCTAGCGCAACTGTACATAGTAACCAATCAGCTTCTAACTTCAGCTTGTTCAATTAAGCTTTGACAATAAGCCCCCGTTCACATTGGAGCGATTTGGCCTTCGCATGACAGGTCGCATTCTATCGCTGGCAATGGCAGTGTTCAAATTGATGCGACCCCGACTTTGCGGTGCCACATCGATTTGAAAAAGTAGTACATGCACTACTTTTGATTTTGGGTATGACTTCAATAGACACCTGTGCATGAAGCCACAAAGCTGTCTTCCAATTCACACCGAAATGCAGCTTCAAAGCTGCACTCAATGTGAACGGGGGCTAAAAAAAAACAACTTAGAAGCCGATTGGTTACTATGCACAGCTGCACCAGATTCTGTGTATACCAGTATTAGTAAATCAACACCTTCCAGTCCAAGGGTGACAAACATACTGAGCAGCACTGTCACCCTAGACAGGGTGTGGGTAAGGCCCACATTTTTTAGGCGACAGAGATAGCAGGGAACAATGCTATGTAATAACAGTCCAGAGGCAAAGCACACAAGAAGTTCTCAGCTCACAAGATTTCTGGCTGAATGAACAGCAATCTTGTCCAATAGATTAAGCACTTGCCGTCCGCGCCATAGCCGAATGATGGCTACAGAGCGGACCTAAATTTCCGGGAGGCCGTCAATAGACGTCCTCCCCTTTGCTCGCGGCGCGCGCTGTGATCACCGCTGACAACGTGAGGAGAAAAAAAAAGCCGATCACCGGCTTATGTGCAAGGGACATAGGTCCCAAAAAGGAATGAGGCAAAATCTGCCTCATCTGTGTCCACAAATACCGCCTGCCAGTGCCCACGAGTGCCACCTATCAAAGCCCATGAGTGCCACTTAGTAGTACTGCCTATCAGTGTAAATTACCAGTGCTGATCAGTGCCCATCACTGACCCCCATCACTTCACTTCAGTGCCACCTATCAATGCCCTTCAGTGCCACCTTTTAGTGTCACCTCAGTGCCCACCAGTGAAGCCTCGTCAGCGTACATCAACGAAGGTGAAAAATTACCTGTTTGCAAACTGCAGAGGTGATCAAATACCACCAAAAGAAAGCTCTTTTTGTGGGAAAAAATGATTCCTTTGGATACAGTGTTGTATGACCGCGCAATTGTCATTCAAAGTGCATCAGCACTAAAAATCCTGGTCTGGGCAGGAGGGGGGTTTAAATGCCCAGTAAGCAAGTGGTTAATATACTATTGAAAGTATTTTATGATGACTAAAAGTGAGAAAATTAGAGAGAAATGTCGTTTTAGAGTTTACAGGACACTAAAGTGTGTGTGCGCAAGTGTGTGTGTGTGTGCGCAAGTGTGTGTGTGTGTGCGCAAGTGTGTGTGTGTGTGCGCAAGTGTGTGTGTGTGCGCAAGTGTGTGTGTGCGCAAGTGTGTGTGCAAGTGTGTGCGCAAGTGTGTGCGCAAGTGTGTAAGTGTGTGTGTGTAAGTGTGTGTGTTTAGTATTCTGTTCAAGTATGTACTCTTAACACAGAAAGTGACCTTCTATTGCTCTCAACCTCCTCCAAATCTTATTTTTTACTGCTGTGATCTGACTTCCTGTTCATTCGCCATGGTTCCACTGTGTGTAGGAATATAGCCACCTTCACTTTGCACATCCTATAGTCCATCTCAGGAGTGACAATGTACATACAGCAGAGCACATGACCACATCTAATGTGCACTGCTCGTTCCAATATACCCGAGTACAAGCCGGCCCGAGTACAAGCCGAAGCACCTAATTTTACCATAAAAAAAAATAAAAAAAAAAATGGGAAAACGTATTGACTCGAGTATAAGCCTAGGGTGTCCATCTGCATGCCTCACTTTGCCCATGTGCATGCCTCACTGTGTCCATGCCTCACGTTTAACATGGGAGTATATGGAAGGGGTGCCTGGCTTTGAAAAAGCCGGTGCTCCCCGGCCGTAGGTCCCCCAGACAGCAAACTTTGCATACTTGTAGAGGAGAACTGCGGCTACACGTGTGCCAGAGAAATTACAGTTTAACATGGGAGATCAGGTGCAAAAAGGTGACTCGAGTATAAGCCGAAAGGGGCATTTTCGGCACACAAAAAAAGTGCTTAAAAACTTGGCTTATACTCGAGTATATACGGTAAATGGAAATGAGAGGGAAAAAGGAGAGGTTCCGGAGGTCACAGAGGATGTTACATGGAGGCAGAAAAACCCAGTAAGAAACAATTTAATGAAAAACTGATAACAGGGCCATTAAGTAGTGGCTGTAAATTGATTATTTTTGAAAAATAAGGGCACCGCTTAGCATCACTTTACCCACTTGAGCTCCAGGAAGGGGTTACCCCCCCCCCCCCTTATGACCAGGCCATTTTGCATTGTGATACTTTAATTGGCAATTGCGCTGCTGTACACAAACAAAAAGTATATAATTTTTTCACAGAGCCCTCTTTTGGTGGCATTTGATCACCACTGGGTTTATTTTTATACATACATACATACATACATACATACACACACACATACACACACACACACACACACACACACATACACACACACTGTGTAAGGGACGTCAGGGATAAAATTTTAGATCTGCACAAGGCTGGGATGGGCAACAGGGCAATAGGCAAACAGCTTGGTGAGAATACAACTGTTGACGCAATTATTAGAAAATGGAAGAAGTTCAAGATGACGGTCAATCTCCCCCAGTTTGGGGTTCCATGCAAGATCTCACCTCGTGGGGCATCAATGATCACGAGGAAGGTGAGGGATCAGCGCACGCAAGGTCCCCCTGCTCAAGCCAGTGCATGTCCAGGCCCGTCTGAAGTTTGCAATGACCATCTGGATGAGCCAGAGGAGGAATGGGAGAAGGTCATGTGGTCCGAGACAAAAATAGAGCTTTTTGGTCGAAACTCCACTCGCCGTGTTTGGAGGGAGAAGGATGAGTACAACCCCAAGAACACCATCCCAACCGTGAAGCATGGAGGTGGAAACATTCTTTGGGGATGCTTTTCTGCGAAGGGGACAAGACGACTGCACCGCATTGAGGGGAGGATGAATGGGCCATGTATTGTGAGATCTTGGCCAACAACCTTAGCATTGAAGCTGGGTCGTGGCTGGGTCTTCCAGCATCACAACGACCCGAAACACACAGCCAGGGCAACTAAGGAGTGGCCTAGTAAGAAGCATCTCAAGGTCCTGGAGTGGCCTAGCCAGTCTCCAGACCTGAACCCAATAGAAAATCTTTGGAGGGAGCCGAAAAGGCAGTATTGCCCAGCGACAGCCCCAAAACATGAAGGATCTAGGAGAAGCTCTGTATGGAGGAGGAGTGGGCCAAAATCCCAAGCACCCTATAGCACTTAAAAAGTAATGGCAATCAGTGGATTACAAGTAGAGGGTAGAGGTAGACCGGCCGATATTTGGCCTTTTTTTAAAGAAATTGTCCGATTACTGACTGGAGAGGGGGGGGGGGGGGGAGAGAAAAGAGAGACCCATAAGAGAGACCCATATCGGTCAACCTCTAATCACAAGTGCAATGCTCGCTAAAGCCGCTTCCTCCAGCTCTAGGGCCGTAACGAAGGTAAAGACTCTCAATATGGCCTCTTGCACACAGGAGTAAAGAACATCACTTTTTTTACTGATTTGAATTTAGATACATTGTTGGCTATGGAACAATGCACACACCATAGAAAAGATCAGTAAGACTTCTTTCACAGTGGGGCCGCCCATGCGTTCGCTGTAAAACGCCACTCGTTTTAGTGGCGCTTTACTGCTGTTTAAGCAGCTTATAACCCCAAAGAAGGGGTTACAGATGAGTACAGGGCCATAAAAGATGAATAAAAAATGTTACATTTGAATGTAATTGATGTGCTTACACATGTTTACGTGTCTATAAGCATGTTTGAGTATATTACAACACTGGCAATAATTAAGAATTTTACTTGTCCAGGTGCTTACGCACCTTTAAGCGCCTATACAACATGTTTATGCAAGGTCTTTGCAGGATATTTTACTAAGGACTTGTCAATAAGATTCTGAGTATAACATCAGTAAATTATTACGTCCGTGTGCAACTGGCCTAAGAGCTGGAGGAAGTGTTAATGGACTATGTGGTGATCACCACATTTCTGCTACATTGAGAATTACAAATCCTGCTTGCCATGAATCTCTAACTAAAAAAATTAAAAAAATGGCACAGCTGTAGGGGTGATGCCCCGTACAGCTGTACTGATTTTAAAATCGGACAGCTGCTGCATGGGAAGAATATGGGTGTAATATGGGTGTAACATGCAACTTGGTGTGCAAGGTGTAGTTAGCCTTTAAAGCAGAACCTAGTTTCCTGGGGAACATGTGAGCACTTTCCATAATGTGCAAGTCGGGACAATATTGTAATCTTACCTCTAAAGCCGGCCATAGATGGAGCGAATTTCTTTCCTGCAATCACAGGCTAGGTTCTGCTTTAAAGGCCAACTCCACCTTAAACACCAAGTTACATGTTAAACACATTTTACACACATTCTCCCCACGCAGCAGCTGTCTGATTTGCAATCACATGTAAAATCCAGCAGGCTGGTTGTACCCAAGTTAATTGCTAGATCAACTTGGATACATTCAACCTGCCCATACATGGTTCGAATCTGGGCCACTTCCTGCTGAACTGGCCGAGATTCAAACTGTCTATGGTCGGCCTTAGGCCCAATTCACACTTGTACAAGCGTGCAATTTTGGATGGGTGCGACCTGGATGTGTCCCTCTGCAAAGTAGGACCCACTGTTGCATGTAAACCATTCAGGTACGAATTTCATGAAACTTTTGAGGCTTAATATTTAAGTCTATGGCCCTCAAGTTGAATGAAAGTCAGACCAAGGTAGACAAGGTGAATTGGGTCTTGTTCCTTCTCTGACAATGTCAGAGCTGTATCCTCCATTCAGTTCTGCTTTACTCTGACCCATATCCAAAGCCCAAAAAAACTTCAATTGTGAACTGAATGGGAAAGGTTTCAAACATCTGTCAGTAAAAAAACAAAAACTATAAATTTGTCACATTGGGGAGATTCCCCTAATTTCCTGTGCTGTATAATCTCTCCCAAAGTGAAAAAAATTATTTCTCACACAGATTTCACTAAAAATAGGATTTTTGTACTCACCGTAAAATCCGTTTCTCTGACGTCCATGGACTGACACAGCTGGATACTGTAAACGTGTGGGTATATTTCCCTGCTTGCAGGAGAAGATCTAGGCAGAATGTTAGAAACATACATTCTAGAACAAACCAGAGCTGAGCAGCCCCGCCCAGGGGGGCGGTCCCTCTGGACATTACCCTCCCACCTGCAGCTAGCAGCCTCAGTTCGTAACAAAGCAGTACAAACCTTAAAAAGGGTGGGTGCTGTGTCAGCCCATGGACGTCAGAGAAACGGATTTTACAATGAGTACAAAAATCCTATTTTCTCTTATCGTCCATGGACTGACACAGCTGGATACTGTAAATGTGTGGGACGCCCCAAAGCAGTATCAGAAGGGTGGGAGCAGTAGTAAAGGAACAACCAAAACTTCACTCCAAACAAGCAGAGCTCCTCAACGGAGGAGTTGCAACATTAAACAGCGGCCTGCAATGCTTTGCGGCCGAAGGAAGCATCCGAAGATGCAGCCAAATCAACCTTATAAAATTTTGAAAAGGTATGAACGGACGACCAGGTCGCCGTCTTGCACACTTGTGCAACCGACGCTTCATGTCGGAAAACCCAGGAAGCACCAATTGCCTTAGTGGAATGCGCCGCAACTGGAAAGGGAGGCGCCCGCCCCTTAAGGGCATAGGCCTGTACGACGGTCTGCCTGATCCACCTAAAGACGGTGGCAGAAGACACCGCTCGGCCCTGTTTTGGACCAGAGGCAGACTTCAAACAGTGAGACTTCCGAATGGAAGCCGTAGCAGACAGGTACACCCGTAAGGCTCGTACCACATCCAATGTATAAAGCGCAAACTCTCAGGGATGCGATTGGTAAGGACACAAGGACGGAAGAACAATGTCCTCCTTAAGGTGAACGGCCGAGACCATCTTTTGAAAAGGACGGTCATGGGCGCAACGCCGCCATATCCTTATGGAGGACCAAGTAACGCGACTTGCAGGACAAGCCCGCCAACTCAGACACCCGTCTAACCGAAGTAATGGCCACTAAGAAGGCCACCTTCTGGGAAAAGGTCAAGAGAGGAATCTCTCTGATATTCTCAAAGGAATGTTCTTGGAGAACCGAGATGCATCAAATTCAGATCCCAAGTAGGGAGAGGAGGCTTGACAGGGGGGGATCTCACATGGCGAACCCCCTGCACAAAAGGTGCTAATCAAGGAATGGCCCGGTAGTGGTCGTTGAAAAAGACAGCCCGGGCCGAAATCCAACCCTCAAATCGTATGCAAGGCCAGCTTTTGGGTCACACCACGCTGTAAGAACAGCAAAATCCTGGGAACAGAATACGTCAGAGGACGCCAATCAAGTTCCTCGCACATAGCGATGTAAGCCTTCCAGGTACATTGATGTATCTTTCTGGAGGAAGATTCCCGCGCCAACAACATAGAAGATATGGCCGAATCCGAGAGACCTCGGTCCTTCAGCACCTGGCTTTACACAGCCATGCCATTAAAGCCAAGGACTGTAAAGCAGGATGAAGTATGGGACCATGAGACAGAAGGTCCACCCCAATAGGCAGTCGCCAAGGAACGTCTGACTAGCCGAAGTAGATCGGCGTACCAATGTCGCCGTTCCGGAGCAATGAGGATCACCGGAATTGGCCTCAGCCCCTACTCTGCGAAGCAGGCGAGGCAACAACAGTGGCGGAGGGTAAGCATATATCAGGCGATACTGCCCCCACGGGCTACCAACGTGTCTGCCCAGGGGTCCCTGGACCTGGCCACGATCTTGCCACATTGCGAGTGAGTCGAGAGGCCATAAGGTCCACATCCGGTGCCCCACCTCCGGTAAAGGAGGTGGAAACACCTCCGGATGCAAGGACCCTTCCCCTGCAATGCACACGGCCGACAGGACCGTCTTGCAGCGAGATGTATGAAAATCCAAAGGAGACTCCGCAATGTATCGGAAAAGAGAGGCCCCGGTGTACAGGGTGCCTCAACTGTTGGCCAATAAAGGCAACTTGACAGAGCTTCCCTAGAAACTCGGTCAGAGGACCAGTACCTCAGCCTCCACAGGTGGCACAAATCCACCCTGCCACAGAGACCCTAAAGGCTAAAGCAGTTGCAGTGCACCTGCTAGTCGACTAATAGATGAAGCAGAGGCTTTTGCCCAGTCATTGAGCTACATTAACGCAAGAGACGCAGCCACTAGCGGGCGTAACGCTAACCTCAGCCTGGCGAAAACAGTCCAAGCAAGCGCCTCGGATCACCACTGAAAGCAGGTGGAAAGTGGTACCCCTGAAACCAGGGATCCTTATGACAATGCTCCATCCAGCAGCTACCCATGGATAAGTGCTGATTGTACAAACACATAGTTTATACTGTGTATTGCGTCAAACGTGCAAATAGAGTGTGGGAGGAACCCCACCCAGCCACAAAGAGCATAATACAACCACATACGGCGTATGTAGTTTAGCATGAGTGGATAAACCTATTAAAAAACACATTTATACTGTGCCAACGACAAAGGCGCGCACATCATCGGGGTTTGGACGTAAAACAGCCACGCAGATTGCGTACACAACCATGTAGTGTAGGGTGTGTTAGCCTGCGAATAAACAAATTGCACATGTTTATACTGTGCATAGTGCTGAAAATGCGCACACCATTGGAGCACAGGGGAGAAACCGGAGCACCCAGATGAAACCCACGCAGACTGCATACGCATACCGTGTAGTTATTATAGTATGTGTGCTAAACATTTTGCACAAGCCTATGTGTGCATAGCACCGAAGGCGCGCACACCGTTGGCGCGTGGGAGGAACCGAAGTACCCCACGCATACCCAGAGAATGCAATACCTACAACTACTGTGAATGTATTTAGTGTTGTGTATAAACATAATGTGTATGTTTGTTTACACCGTGTATTGCACCAAAGGCACGCATGTCATGTAGCGTGGACGGAAACCCACGCAGACTGCACAGACATACCGGGTAGGTATGTTAGTATGTGGTAGGGTTGTCCCGATACCGATACTAGTATCGGTACCGATACAGAGCATTTGCCCAAGTACTTGTACTCGGGCAAATGCTCCCGATGCTTCACCCGATACCTGGACAGTCAGCGGTGATCAGTGCGTGGGAGAGTTACAAGCACCGATCACCGCTGTATAGATTTAAAAGTCTCTCCGCCTCTCCCCCCCCTTAAGCTGCTGTAGTGAAATCAGCGGTGATCGGTGCTTGTAACTCACACACGATCACCGCTGACTGTCCCCGCATCCTCCTCCAGCCCCCCTTCGTTCTGCGGTCTCGTGTCCCCTCCACTCTGGTGTCTCCCTCCGTCCGTGACCCCCTCCACTCTGGTGTCTCCCTCCGTCCGTGACCCCCTCCACTCTGGTGTCTCCCTCCGTCCGTGACCCCCTCCACTCTGGTGTCTCCCTCCGTCCGTGACCCCCTCCACTCTGGTGTCTCCCTCCGTCCGTGACCCCCTCCACTCTGGTGTCTCCCTCCGTCCGTGACCCCCTCCACTCTGGTGTCTCCCTCCGTCCGTGACCCCCTCCACTCTGGTGTCTCCCTCCGTCCGTGACCCCCTCCACTCTGGTGTCTCCCTCCGTCCGTGACCCCCTCCACTCTGGTGTCTCCCTCCGTCCGTGACCCCCTCCACTCTGGTGTCTCCCTTGGTCCATGACTCCCTCCGTCCGTGACCGCCCTCCATTCTGATGTCTCCCTCCGTCCGTGACCGCCCTCCATTCTGATGTCTCCCTCCGTCCGTGACCGCCCTCCATTCTGATGTCTCCCTCCGTGCTGCCATCCCCTTCCATTCTCCTCCTCCACCCCCTCTTACTGTCAGGATGGAGAGCGGAGGTAGGAGCCGGTAAACCCGGCTCCTTACTGTTCCGAATGAACAGAGTCAGTGATCACTGACTCTGTTCATTCACAAAACTGAAACATCGTAAACTGTGTTTACAATGTTTCAGTTTATGAATGGAGAGGAGCCGCTGTCTTCTCTCCATTCATTTTCAGCGCAGCTGAGGCTGCTGAGAAAGGGACTGGGGAATCTGTCCCTAGTCCCTTTCTCTGTCTCAAAGGGGAGATGTCAGAGGTCTGTTAAGACCCCTGATATCTCACCAAAGCCCCCCAACAGGGCTGATAAAAAAATAAAAAATGTAATAAAAAAAATAAATAATAAAGAAATGAATTGTAAAAAAATAAATAAAATAAAATAGAAGAAAAAAACACACCGACACTGTCCACCCCCCACCCCCTTAAAAAAAGAAAACATTGTAAAAAAATAAATAAATAAATAAAATAAATTGTAAAAAAGAAAAAAGAAAATTGTAAAAAAAAAAAAATAAAAAAAAAAAAAAAAAATTTTTTTTTAAGAGATATAAAATAAAGTATCGGTATTCGGTATCGGTACTTGTACTCGGTCTTAAAAAAGTGGTATCGGGACAACCCTAGTATGTGGATAACAAATCGCACACATTTAGGCTGTGCATAGCGCCGAAGCGCCCAAACCAATGGAGTGTGGGAGGGAACCAGAGTACCCGGAGGAAACCCACACAGACTGCATACACATACCGTGTAGGCATTAAAAGCATGCGTGATAAACATTGAACATGTTTAACTGTGCAGAGTGCCAAAGGCGCACATATCGTCAGCGTGTGGGAGGAAACCGGAAACCGGAACACCCGGAAGAAACCCAGGCAGACAAGCACACAGATACCGTGTAGGAATGATAGCATGTGAATAAGCATATTGCACATGTTTATGCTGTGCATTTCCATTGGAGCGTGGGGGGAAACCGGACTACCCGGAGGAACCCCACGCAAACAGTATACCGATACTGTAAACATGTATAGTATGTGCAATAAACATATTGAACATGTCTATACTGTGCAGAGAGCCAAAGCGCACATACCATGAGAGCGCGGGAGGACACCGGAGCCCCCGGCGGAAACCCACGCCGATCCAGAGAGTATAATACATACATATACTGTGAATGTATCTGGAGACGTGCATAAAAATATTTTGGACGTTTATATCATGTATGGCACTGAAACACAGCATTGGAATGTGGGGGGACACCCACGCAGACACAGAGACCAATAACACATACATACACTGTGAATGTATGCAGTGTAGAGGTATAGGATGTGTTTAAATTATGGCGCAGAGGTGCATAATCTTCTCTGTATCATTCCAACCTGCTCGACTGTGCTGCCGAAGCAGCATGCAGGTAACAGGTAACCTCTGATCCTCAGACCGTGTGTCTGTCAGAGCTCAGAGCGTTCCCCAGGAAATGGCGGGAAACCACAGGTGCAGAGACCCTGTTGCCTCAGGACATCACACAGAAGGCTCACAGGGACTAGAGACATAAATAAATAAATTCCCTCCCCCACCATGCTGCACCGACCAGGGGGAGGGAAACATTGTACCACTGTATCATCCATGCTGCTCTTGACGCAGCATGTGAGGAAAACAGTGAGGAAGCTGTGAAAAAGAAAAGCTTGAAGGAACCAAGGGAAACAGCGTCCACCTGAGGTACCACAGCCACAGCACCCAGCTTGAGAGTGTTCCTCACATCATCAATGAGTTCACTTACAAGCGCCCTGTCATTCACTGACACAGAACTGGAGTCTTCCTCACAAGGGAATGTCCTGTTCATAAACATTAAATATTCAGAGCTAGGGTCATGAGCACAGTAGCTAGGCCCATATCTGAATCAGAGCACTCCTTCACTAAAGATTTTTGTGGGGAGAGGGGGCTTATAGCTCCTTTTGCTCGCACACAGCTTCCATTCTGACAGGAATGATTCCAGGACTGCCGACAACTGGTCCATAAGGACCGCAGGTGCAGGAAACATATGAACATGTTTAACTGTGCAGCACTGCCAGTTGCCCCAGGCAAGTGTGGAGAGCAGGTGTATCAGACTCCATAATGCCACCCTCAGACCTTATACACTATACAGTGTATCCCACAGTCCACCCACTGGCTACGCGGAGGAGGGGATATCCGGGAGGACTCACCAACCCTTAAGGACCGATCAGTCCTGCTGAAGAAACCGCGCTGTGAGCCCGAGGAGAGTGAAGAATCTGTGAGGAGTTTGTGAGGAGATTTGCTACAAGAAAATGGCCGCCGGCCGCAGCTATAGCTGCGCCATTGAACCACGCCAAGATGACCGCCGAGCGCGAAATTCAAAGCTCTAATGCGCGCACGCAACAACCACCTCAGACAGCACTAATGGCGCACGCAATATCACCTCACACACCAGAAAAACTGCCCCTCTCTCCAGAACCCACTACAGACATGAGCGCCCAGCCAGGCCAGAGTGACCCCCAAGCACCCCCACAGCACAGCACTACAGGGTGCAGGGAGCAGCATAACAGGGGGGAGACAGGGAGAAACCCACCATATAAAGAAACACAGCCAGCATGTACTACCTGCAGTAGGAGAGACTAATTACCCGTCCCTTTCAGGGACCCACTGGCTTGTTTCAGACAGACCTATTACAGAGAAGTACTGCATAGCTGTCGGCCCGGTCCACCGCAAGAGATACAGTCAGTCAGGTACTGTTCAATCTTGAGAGGACCGCGGGAGCTAAAAAGCAACCCGACCACCCCTGGAGTCATGGGGCATGTCGTGAACTGAGTCTCACGCACACAAGGCGAGGATCAGCACGCTCGATGGTTGGACAGGGAAGACTACGAGGATACCAGTGTACCCAACCTGTTGCCCAGCCGACAGTTGATTGAAGGTCTCAAAAATAAAATAATATTCCCAAAAGGAATAAAATTTCAAAGTAAAATCTTCCAGGAGACTGGCTCCTGAGAGAGCTACGTCTTTTCCTCCTGCTAGGCAGAAGAAAAAAAAAACGGAGGCTGCTAGCTGCAGGTGGGAGGGTAATGTCCGGAGGGACCGCCCCCCTGGGCGGGGCTGCTCAGCTCTGGTTTGTTCTAGAATGTATGTTTCTAACATTCTGCCTAGATCTTCTCCTGCGAGCAGGGACATATATACACACGTTTACAGTATCCAGCGGTGTCAGTCCATGGATGATAATAGAGAGAGGATTTTCCTTCTATTGCTAATCTGGGGACAACTGCAAATTTTGGATTTGCCCTTACTTTTAGTCTCAGTGATAATAAAATCACCAGAAAAGATGGAGACAGTGAATTTCTCCACAGATGACAGACATCAGTAATAATCAGACAGGGGTTCTAAAGCACAGTGGGTTGTCCTGTCGGCCGTCTCCTGCCCAACATCCCCTGATTGAAATGTCAAAGGAGCTGAGCAGTGACTGCAGAGTCAGACTTTAAAAGAGGTGACGTCACCTATAGAGTTACTATGGGGCTTCCGTTGTTGGCTGCCTCTTCTGCACACTACTATTTACAGAAGCCGCTGCTGACAGCTCAGCGTGGGAACGGAGCGGCTTCAGAAAAGGCATGTATAGCCATTTCTTCTTTACATGGCTAGCTAGATTAGTCTTAGGCCCCTTTCACACAGGGGGACCGTTCAGGTCCGCCTGTCAGTTTTTTCAGCGGACCTGAATGGCCGCTCCATGCTTCTCTATGGAGCGTCGGATGTCAGCGGTGGCATGTCCGCTGACATCTGATCCGCTAAAATCAGACGGATGGCGATACATCGCCATCCATCCATGGCGGATCAGGTGAGGTCTGATTAAAAAACAGACATGCTGTCCGTTTTCATCCGAGCTCTCCATAGGAGACAGCGGCGCACGACAAGCCCCTCCCCGCTCAGTAAGCGGAGAGGGACCCGTCATCCACCGGCTCAGTGGAGATCAACGGAGAGATCTCCCACTGAGCTGGCGGACCGCTGCAAGCGGATCCGCCCCGTGTGGAAGGGGCCTTAGAATGTGGCTGCCAGTAGATTGAGTTAGTTTTAAGCTGAAACTTCTACTTTAAACACCACATGTATCCTAAAAATAAACCTAAAAAAAAAACTCAATCTGTGTAATACTTTTCTGTAGTGTTCAGGTAAGTCCACTCAATCTGCACCAAAATGTGTAATAAACCAACATTAGATCTTCTACTGTACTTCAATCCCAGTAAATGCCTACTTCACCCCCACGTGCAGGTGTGTTAATCTGCTCACCTTGGATTTGACCTAAAAAAATCAGAAGAGGTTAAAACTGGCAGTGAATTAAAATATAAAGAGTAGAAACTTCACCTTAAGGCATAAGGGCATAAGGGCGGAGCACTGTGCGACGACATTACGCTGGGTGGCTAGGTTGTATTAGCGAGCGGCTGCTTGCAGCAGTTTCAGCGGTTCTCACTGTTCCAGTTTTACAAGGAAAGGATTGTCATTTCTATGCAGGTTGTATTTATATTAACGCAAGTAGATTGAATGCTAGTTTTTCCCATTAATAGACCTTTAAAAAAAAACAAAAAAATAACAGAGCACCAGATGTGGTTCTATTATTTTGAGGATTTTGTTGCATTTGGTCGACAAGATCGAGGAGGACCCGAGCTGTATCCCAGAATCTACTTTAAGGCTGGGCTCACACTAAGGCTGGGTTTCTCCTCATCCAATTCGCATGTCAGGAGATTGTGACCGTTCACACATCTCCAGAGCGGCTCTGGTGCGAATTGCACAGGAGTCCTGTGTGTCTTCTAATCTGTTTCAGGTCTGAATTTAGCCACAAATTCGGCCTGAAATCGGACCTGAAACTGAACGTGGAAGCATCGGACCCCCTGCCAAGAGCCACTCCGTGCGGCAGTGTGAACCCAGCCTAAAGGTATAGGAGAGTAGTTTCTTCTGTTGATATTAGAACATTTAATGCCAGTTCGCTTATGATTTAAAATCCAAGGTGAGCAGGTCTTTGCGGCTGAAACGCGTATACCTCTGCTGTATTTTTATCCTTATGGAGATACAGGGGGTGCCGGGTTACGAACCCGTTAGGGACTTTCCTCCTGTTTGTAAATCGGAAATGTTCGTAAGTCGGCCGCGCATGCGCAGGACAATTACGGACATTTCCGATGTTCTTTGCGCAGAACAGCAGATGGACCGCAAAGAACGGCAGAGGGTCCCCGCAGCGCCCGGTTCGTAAGTAGGAGGGGTTCGTAAGTCGGGCGTTCGTAAGTCGGGGACCCCCTGTATAATAAATTCAGACTGATTTAAAGAGCATGTATGGAGTTGCGGATTTGGCCTTTATCCATTCATCACTTTGAGCAGATTCACACACCTGTATGTGGAAAGAAGAAACGCCTCTCCTATACCTTTAAAATAAATAGAACCCCATTTAGTGCTCTCCGATTTGATTATTTTTTTAAATAAATCCTTTAACCACTTCCTGCCCGGTCAATAGCAGATTGACATCCGGGAAGTGGTTCAGTTATCCTGACTGGGCGTCATATGACGTCCAGCAGCATAACAGCCGCCACTTGCCCGTGGGGGCACGCATCGCGGCGATCGGTGGTGCGGTTTGTCAGTCTGACACACCGCAACACCGATCTCGGTAAAGAGCCCCCGGCAGAGGCTCTTTACCACGTGATCAGAAAGAGCCGTTGATCGGCTTTTCCTCACTCGCGTCTGACAGACGCGAGGAGAGCCGATCGGCGGCTCTCCTGACAGGGGGGGGTTTGCGCTGATTGTTTATCAGCGCAGCCCCCCCCTAGGATGCCCACACTGAACCACCAGGATGCCACCCAGGACCACCAGGGAAGCACCCAACATGTGGATGGCCAGGTAAGTCCTCCATGGCCATCCACATGTACAAATGTATGCATAACATATGCCAATCAGTGCCCACAAATGGGCACTGACTGGCACCATCATGGCACAAACCAAATTTGTGATGCCCAGCAATGCCACCCACCAGCGTCATCAGTGCCCATCTGTGCCGCCCATGAGTGCCCCTTCCGTGCCGCCCATGAGTGCCCCCTTATCAGTGCCGCCATATCAGTGCCCGTCATTGAAGAAACGGTACTTGTTTACAATTTTTTTTTTACAGAAACAAAGAAAAAAACTGCGCCGCGCCTCCCGAGTCCTCGTCGTCTGTGATAGGCGGAACACAATTTCACAGCAGGCAGTATTCAGCCTATCACGGACATCCTCTCATCCTCGTCTGTGTTATGAGGATGACCATGATAGGCGGAACACTGAATGCTGGGAAATTGAGTGTTCCGCCTATCACAGACGAGGAGGAGGCGCGGCTTTTGAATACTGGAATGGCCACCGGTGTAGCAGTAAAATCCGTATACCATGAAAATCTGCATCAGGTACGGGCACAGTGATTGAAGCATGGGCACAGTGAGACACGGGTACAGTGAGGCATGGACACAGTTCAATTCAACTAAGAGTAACCTCATGATTTTTTGTTGTTTTATTAGCTAAATCCAAATACAGTATTAATAATTTGGATGTTTAACAATCTTTGTTGCACACTGCAAAAAACAACAAAAGGTCACAAGCGCTTAATTGGTGGATAAAGAAAAAAATATAATGGATGATAATAATAATAAGAAAAAAATCCCAAATATTTTGGGAAGTACAAAGTATCCAAAAAGGGGAAAAACAGGATCCAGCGCAGCAAGAAAAAATCCGTACCCAGAAGTACAAAATACACAACATGCACACAATATAATCCAGCGCTCATGGAACATACATTATTAACTATTGAAAACTCTTGAAGAATTGATAAAAAAGCTTAGTCCATTTATCACAATAAAGAGAGGGATCCTATCTCAAATGTGCAGAGGGCAAATGAATCTTAACTCTCCAGTTGCCAGTGGTGACAAACTTGTTAAACTTGCAGTGACATCCGTGGAGCAAGGAGGGGTTAAAAAAGTCAAAACAAAGCCTGTGGCATGATCTCCGTGTGAGCACAGTACCTTGAATGATGGACAACAGGCAGACCAGCGTGTGGAGGGCCCTCCAACCCAAAAGGATGCAGAGCCAGGATCGCAGCAAGGCTGGGACAGAAGGAATCACACACAGAGTTTCAAGAGTTTGCAATAGTTAATAATGTATGTTCCATGAGCGCTGGATTATATTGTGCGTTTGTTGCACACTGACTTTGCAGTTAGAGAAAGGGTTTGCCTTTGCAATTTTGTTTGTTGATGCACTTTAATTAATATAATAAAAAAAAAAATCGAATCGTAAATCGAGTTTTTTATAAAAAAAATCGCAGATTTTTTTTGGGGGGGGGGGAAATCGCCCAGCCCTAATTGCTATGCTGGTTTTATTTATACCAATGTGAGTAGATTAACCACTTCAATACCAGGCACTTATACACCTTCCTGCCCAAGCCAATTTTGAGCTTTCAGTACTGTTGCAATTTGAATGACAATTGCGTGGTCATGCTAAACTGTACCCAAACATTTTTTATCATTTTGTTCCCACAAATAGAGCTTTCTTTTGGTGGTATTTGATCACCTCGGGGTTTTTTTTTATGCGCAACAAATAAAAGAAGTATATGTAATTGGGGTAACGCTGCCCAGTGCCATTCCGGATACGCCCCCTGCAGTCCTGCTACAGAAACTTTGAAGGGAAAAAAATAAAAACATTTTTTTTTTAATCTAAAAAAAATCGATTTTCTTCAAATCTGAATCGATTTGAGCTCAAAACTCGATTCGAGATTAAAATCGATTTTTTTCCCAGCCCTAATAGCAATTAAAATTATTTTCTTGGACATTTGGTACAGTGAGAACTATTGACACTGCCACAAGCAGCGGTTCGGTAATACAGTCTAGCCGGCCAGCGTGATGATGTCACACAGTGCTCCACCCTTATGCGTTAAGGTGGAGTTTCTACTTTTTAAATTTCAACATTCAATGCCAGTTTTACCTATTCTGATTTTTTTAGCCCAGGTTCACACTGGGGCTGCGGGAGTGAAGCCATGCGAGTTCAGCTGAACTCGCACGATTTCACTCCTACCTGTCAGTCCTGATTTCAGCTCGATTACAGAGACATCTGACACAGATGTCAATGTAAATCGTGGCTGAAATCGCAAAAAGTAGTGCAGAAACTACTTTTTGAAATCGGTGCAGCGCCGCAGATGCAGCGTCGCACCGATCAGGACGGTGCCATTGCCCGCAATTTGCGGCAAATTTCGCCGATTTGACATGCGATTTGACATGTCAAATCGCACCAGTGTGAACCAGGGCTAAAGGTCAAATCCAAGGTGAGCAAATTCACACACCTGCAAGTGACCACGGAGTAGCTGCAAGCTTGATTTAACCACTTGCATACAATGCCGTTTATAAAATGTACCTTGGCAGAAAAGTTGAAACTAAAAGCTTGGTTTGTTTTAAAGTGGAACTCCATGCTAAAGCATGATCGAATTTCGAACAAATTTTCTTTTCAAAATCAGAAAGTTATTTTTTTTTGTGATCCGATGATGCCACCATTGATTTTCGAAATTCGGCCGAGTTTTCAATTTCACCTCATGTTGCTACACAAAAGAATTTTCGTGGCCAGGAATCTTCTTTTCTTGCACATGCGCATTTTTTTTCTATTACATTTCTCGCACGATTCTCCCATCATTGATTAGAAAAGCGTTTGTTTTTCAAAAAGTTTCAAACCTGTCCGATTCCTCAAATTTGATGGCCACACGAAAATCGTTGCAGCCCACTAATGGTGCGAAATTCGTACGAAAATTCTTGGATTTTCTAAAGAAAATTATTTCTAAATACGAACCATGTATGGCCGGCATAAAACTAAAATCCCTGCATTTATAGCCACCAACATTCTAACACTAACCACTCTTGTAAAGCCCTGTAAAGAAAAAAAAAAAATAGTCTACATACCCTTTCTGCAGGCGATGTGACCCAAACTCTAGCTGTGAAATGAATGGGATGGGACATCACCCATAGACTTACTATGGGGCTTCCGTTGTCGGACGTGTCCCTCTGCACTCACACCCACAGCAAAGCCATGGCTGACAGCTCAGCGTGGGATCGGGTCGGTGCGTCTGCAGAAAAGGTATATATTAGGGATTCCTTCCTTACAGGGCTAGAGAGGTTAGTGTTAGAATGTTAATGGTTATAGATGTGGGGATTTTCGTTTTAGCATGGACTTCCACTTTAATGACACCAGTGGATGCAGCTTGAGAAATGCTTAGACAATGATTTGTTTTAGAACTCCAAAGCTTTCACATTACTAGATAAAAGGAAACAAAAAAGGTCTACAACATCCGTTTAGCAAGCTTCAAGCAGTGTAAATCTTGTTCAAGCCTGAAAAAAAACGTTTGCCTTGCAGAGATCAGTACCGATTGACTGGTACAGGTGTGTATAAAAAAGTAAATTCAGATGAGCTACTGGTTCGCACATAATCGATTTATTGCCTTGGGATATGATTTCAATAAAAGGAGAAGTTCAATTTTTTTTTTAGAAAAAGGGAAATGCACATCCTTTTGCACATAAAAAAACACATTTAGGCCCCTTTCACACATGCGGAACGTTCAGGTCACCTGTCAGTTTTTTAGGCGGACCTGAACGGACGCTCCATGCAGTTCTATGGAGCGACGGATGTCAGCGGTGACATGTCCGCTGACATCCGATCCGCTAAATTCAGACATAGGTAAACGCTATTTTTTTTCCGTCTGGCAGATCGATGAAAACGAACAGGCGGATCTGTTTTCTTTCGATCCCCCATTGCAGAGATCTGACAGGTCCGTCTCTCCACAGTCAGCAGATATGGGCAGGCAGTTACTGGGGTTGATTTACTAAAACTGGGAGAATACAAAATCTGGTGCAGCTATGTATGGTAGCCAATCAGCTTCTAACTTCAGCTTGTTCAATTAAGCTCTGTCAGAAAAACGAATGATACTTGTAGTTCATTCATTCACAGAACTCCAAATGAATGATGCAGCTGTGTGGGTGGAGCCCTGCACGGCTGTGACAAGGAGAGGGGAGTGGGCAGAGAGGATGCAGGAGCTGGAACAGGTTACATATTCCACCCAAAATACAGGTGAAACATGTAAAATGTTACAAAGGTGAACTTGGCCTTTACAATAGCATTCAGTTTGAGACATTTGTATACGCCACAATCCACAGCTACATACAACAGTATTTTATCTAATATTTTTTTTTTCTTTGTGTCCTGGCGTTGCGCCTGCATTGATCTGTGCAGACCAACACAGCTCAACTAGCTGGTGATGTAAACTAGCCCTTATGGTAGCCATGCACAGCTTGACTTATGGCCAATTTCTGCTGAATTAACCAAAATTTGAGCTGTAGGAGGCCCTGTTATCATCCAGCTTTTAAAACGGATTTAAAAAATCAAAAAGGGAGCCTGGCATAAAATTATTCTCCAGTGACTACAGCCCATCAATATCAGTGCAATAGCTGCAGGGGAGGTTTCTCCATTCATGTTTAGCATACATGGGAAAATTAATTGATTACTCTCATTCAGCCCACAGGGTATGTATGGTTAGCCTTCATCATCAGAATACCTACTTGCATGGTTTGTTACAAGAGGGAGCTGCCTGATATGACATTTACTATGGGGGGGGGGGCTCCAATAACTTTCCAAATTGAGAAAACTATTATATATATATATATATATTTTTTTTTATTAGTGTGACGGAGAGAGGCTCTGTCGCTATAAGTTTATAAGAAAAGGTGACCCAGGAGTCTTAAGGGTTAATGCAAGTTTCAGAACTAGCATCTGATTCAAAACTACAGAATCTGGAGAGAACATTCAATCCTGGGTCCAGGTTTTGCTAGATGCCTGCTACCTGGCTCACTACACAGGTGTGCAGGGTCATTTTACAGTCAGGTGGCTTGGTATTTGTTAATTCTTGTTTTGTGGAAGAAACAACCCCTGCGTGGGCAACTGGTGTATAAGTGAACTTTGTTAACTTTAAATAAAAGTGGGCTGCCACGCCCTAAAACTACAGTTTGGACTGGCGTAGCTCATTGTGAATGCACCTGCTACTTGAGTTTAATTCGCCAAGCCCACAAAAAAAATATAAATATATATATTTTTTTTTAAATAAAGTATTCTGGTCATGGAAATATACCACCAACTACATTGTGTTATAAAACAATTGGAGATTAACAAAAATAATTTGTCTGAGCTGAATATCAAATAGTCAACAGCTATCCTTGTATACATTCACATAAAAAACTGGTTTGTTTGGTTCCACTGAAACCTGCAGATTGCAATAAAATAAAAAAATTAACAAAATGATGTCATTAGGTTAATCAATGGCAACATAACCGCCACCAACGTGAAAACATGCTATAAAATTTGTGTCAATATTGGAAAAAAAATTGGATTTTTGTACTCACCATAAAATCAGTTTTTTCCTGACGTCCATGGACTGACACAGCTCTCATGCTGTTTACGTGTGGGTATATGTCCCTGCTTGCATCTAGGCAGAATGTTAGAAACATTCTAGAACAAAACCAGAGCTGAACAGCCCCGCCCAGGTGGGCGGTCCCTCCGGACATAACCCTCCTACCTGCAGCTAGCAGCCTCAGTTCGTAGCAAAGCAGTACAAACCTTCAAGGGTGGGTGGGTGCTGTGTCAGTCCATGGATGTTAGATAAACAGATTTTACAGCGAGTACAAAAATTCTATTTTCTCTCATCGTCCATGGACTGACACAGCTCTCATACTGTTTACGTGTGGGACGTCCCAAAGCAGTATAAGAAAAGGGTGGGAGTAAATAGTAAAAGGAACAACCAATACTTCACTCCAAACCAGCAGAGCTCCTCAACGGAGGAGTTGCAACATTAAACAGCGGCCTGCAACACTTTGTGGCCGAAGGAAGCATCCGAAGTTGCAGCCACATCAACCTTATAGAATTATGAAAAAAGGTATGAACGGAAGACCAGGTCGCCGCCTTGCAAACTTGTGCAACCGACGCTTGAAGCACCAATTGCCCTGGTGGAATGCGCCGTAACCGGGAAGGGAGGCGCCCGCCCATTAATGGCATAGGCCTGTATAACAGTCTGTCTGATCCACCTAGAAATAGTGGTAGACGACACCGCTTGGCCCCGTTTCGGACCAGAGACAGACACAAACAAACAGTGACTCAGACTTCCGAATAGAAGCAGTAGCCGCCAGGTATACTCGTAAGGCAAGCACCACATCCAAATTGTGAAGCGCAAACTCTCTAGGATGCGATGGGTGAGGGCACAAGAACGGAAGGACAATGTCCTCATTAAGGTGAAAAGCCGAAACTACCTTAGGAAGGAAAGGCGGTCGCAACACCGCCTTATCCTTATGGAGGACCAGCTAAGGCGACTTGCATGACAGAGCCGCCAACTCAGACACCCGTCTAACAGAAGTGATGGCCACTAAGAAAGCCACCTTCTGAGACAAAAGTTAAAAAAGAGGAATATCTCTGATATTTTCAAAGGGAGGTTCCTGAAGAACCGAGAGCACCAAGTTCAAATCCCAAGGAGGGAACGGAGGCTTGGCAGGTGGAACCACATGGCGAACCCCCTGCACAAAAGTGCTAACTAAGGAATGACCAGCTAGGGGTCGTTGAAAGAAAACGGCCAAGGCCGAAATCTGACCCTTAATTGTGCTCAAAGCCAGCCTTTGGGCCACCCCACGCTGCAAGAACCGCAGGATTCTGGGGACAGAGTACGTCCATGGACGCCAGTCTAGCTCTTCGCACATAGCGATGTAAGCTCTCCAGGTACGGTGATAGATCTTTCTAGAAGACGACTTCCGTGCCCTAAGCATGGTTGAAATTATCGAATCCGACAGGCCTCAGTCCTTCAATACCCGGCTCTTAATAGCCATGCCGTTAAAAGCCAGAGACTGTAAAAGCAGGATGAAAGATATGACCTTGAGACAGAAGATCCACCCTCAAGGGCAGTCGCCAAGGGACGTCCGCGATGAGACATACCAGTGACGCAGAGGCAAATCCGGGGCAATGAGGATCACCAGAATGCCCTCGGCCACCACCCTGCGCAGCAGAAGAGGAATCAACTGCAGCGGAGGGTAAGCATACATCAAGCGATACTGACCCCACGGGGCCACCAACGTGTCCGAGACATCTGCCCAGGGGTCCCTGGACCTGTCCACAAACCTCGACACCTTGCGATTGAGTCGAGATGCCATCAGGTCCACATCCGGTGTGCCCCACCACCGACAAAGGAGTTGAAACACCTCCGGATGCACGGACCACTCCCCCTGGTCCGCCTGCCAGTTTTCTATGCCCGGAATGTAGACGGCCGACAGCGCCAGCACGCTTCTTTCCGCCCACCTTAGGATGTGGGCGACCTCGGATGCTGCAGCCGAGCTCCGAGTGCCCCCCTGATGGTTGACATAGGCCACGGCCGTGGCGCTGTCCAAGTGAATTCTGATCGAGCGGCCCTGTAGCCTCTTCGACCAAGCGGAGAGACACAGTCTGATCGCCCGCAATTCCAGGACGTTGATTGGTAGACAAGATTCGTCTGGAGTCCAGAGCCCTTGAGCTGACAGGACTCCCCAAACTACTCAACAGCCCGTCAGGTTGGCGTCCGTCGTGACCACCGTATGGGGAGGAACGACTTCCAGGCCCGAAGAGCCGGGGATCTCAGCCACCACGTCAGGGACGCCTTGACAGAGTGACTCACCTGGATCTGAAGATCCAATGACAATAAGGACTTGTTCCAAACAGACAGAATTCCCTTCAGCAATGCCCGAGTGTGTGCTTGGGCATACGGAACCGCCTCGAAGGAGGCCACCATTAGTCCCAGGACTCTCATGCAGAAACAAATTGACTACCATTTTTGGGACGTCAGAACCCGCACTGCCGACTGAAGTGTCAGTAACTTCTGAGGGTAGAAACACCTTCGCTGCCAAAGTGTCCAGGATCAGACCCAGATACTCCAATCGTTGAGTCGAGACTAGAACCGACTTCTGCATGTTCAGAAGCCACCCGAAGTCCTGGAGGGTCTGACTGATTATTGTCACATTCTCCTCCAATTCTGAGCCATTTTCTGCTCTTAGAAGGAGATCGTCCAGATAGCCCACGATAACAATTCCTCGCTGTCTCAGCAAAGCTAGAACCGGGGCAAGCACTTTGGTGAAAACCCGTGGTGCCGATGCTAGGCCGAAGGGAAGAGCCACAAACTGATAGTGGACTTCGCCTATGGCAAAGTTTAGAAACCTCTGGTGACTTGCGCAGATTGAAACGTGCAAGTAAGCGTCCTTGACATCCAAGGACGCCAAAAAATCCCCTTGGTGGAGTGTCGCAATCACTGTGCGAATGGATTCCATCCGGAATTTTAGTACCTTCACATAGGCATTCAGGGCCTTGAGGTCCAGGATTGGCCGGACCCCGTCCTTCTTCGGGACAACAAACAGGTTTGAGTAAAACCCCTGAAACCTCTCCTGTGACGGAAGCGGCACAATTAACCCGTACCTGAGCAAATCTTGTACGGCCCCCAAGAGGGCCGCCCGGCGGGCAGGAAGGAGAGGGAGGTTCAAGGGAAAGAACCGGTTTGGGGGCCACGAGCGGAACTCTATCCTGTATCCCGAGGGGACCACCTCGCACACCCACCAGTCGGAGATCCGGGAGGTCCACCGCACCGTGAACCTGCTAAGACGTCCCCCCACCCCAGAGTCGGGCAGGGGCAAGACTTCATGCGGTGGTGGGCTTGGGAGCTTGCTTGGTAGGCTTACGCACCCAGGGACGCCTTTGTCCCCCAGCCGCACTCTTTAGTCTGGGTGGGATTACCCGTGGAAACTGACTGACGAAAAAACTTTTTTGGCCGGAAAGGAAGGGCCCGGCCTGCGGTGGGGCTCCTTTCCCTTAATAGACTGAGGAAGGAAGGTGCTCTTAACCCCTGTGACATCCTTAATAATGTCATCCAGGGCGGCCCCAAACAGTCTACCGCCCTTAAAGGGCAAGTCAGCCAGGAGCTTCTTGGAAGCTAGGTCGGCCGACCAGCATTTCAGCCAGATAAGGCGACGCAGCACCACAGCAGAGATAGAGGCCCCGGATATTAAAGGGGCCACATCCAAAGTGGCATCACACACAGACTAAACCCTGCGGAAGTTGGTGAGCCAGGGCAATGGTCTCAGGAGGGAGATTATGCTCCTGTACCGTCTGGTGCAAAATCTTCGCCCATCCTGTGAGTGTCTGAGACACAAGTGTCGCCGCCACTATAGGGCGTAAGGCAGCAGACCCCAATAAGGTAAACATAGTTCTACTCACCACTTCTGACCTCCTCACAAGGAATGTCCTGTCCAAAAACATCAAAATTCTCAGAGCTAGGGTCCTGAGCAGCAGTAGCTAGGCCCATATCTGAGACAGAGCACTCCCCTACAGGAGAATGTGTGGGGAGGGGGCGCTTTACAGCTCCCTTGCGCTCACACACTGCTTCCATTCTGACAAGGACTGATTTCAGGACTGCCGGACAACTGGTCCATAGGGACCGCAGGTGCAGGAGCACTGCCAGTTGCCTCTGACAAGTGTGGAGAAGCAGGTGAACCAGACTCCATACTGCCACCCTCTGAGACCTTTAGACACAATAAAAGTGAATAAAACAGTCCACCCACTGGCTACGCTGAGGCTGAGGAGGGGATACCCGGAGGACTCGCCAACCCTTAAGGACCGCTCAGTTCCGCTGTATGAAACCGCGCTGCAGCACGAGTGAAGCCTGAGAAGAGCGTGCAGGAATCCTGTGAGGATATTTGCGCCGCAACAGCGCCGCTAGAGGCCGAAACCGAAAGTGCCGCGGCTTCAAGAAAATGGCCGCCGGCCTCATGTATAACAGCACCATTGAACCACGGCAAGATGGCCGCCAAGCGCATTATTCAAATTCATAATACAGCTCTAATGGCGCACGCAATAAGTCCCCACACTCACGCACCAGAACACTGCTCCTCTCCCAGAGTCCATTAAAACAGACATGAGGGCCCCCCACCAGGCCAGAGTGACCCCCCAAGCACCCCCACACAGTACAGCACCAGTACAGGGTGCAGAGAGCATCATAACAGGGGGGGAGACAGGGAGAAACCCCCCAGATAAAGAAACACAGCCAGCATGTTTCAGACAGACCTATCACAGAGTAGTACCGAGTAGCTGTCGGCCCGGTCCACCGCAAAATATACAGACAAGTACTGTTCAATCTTGTGAGGACCGCGGGAGCATAAAAGCAACCCGGCCATCCCTGGAGTATGTAGTGAACGGAGTCTCACGCACACAAGGTGAGGATCAGCACGCTCGATGGTCAGACAGGGAAGACTATGAGGATACCAGTGTACCCAACCTGTTGCCCAGCCGACAGTTGATTGAAGGGCTCAAAAATAAAATTCCCAAAAGGAATAAAATTGAAAAGTAAAATCTTCCAGGAGACTGGCTTCTGAGAGAGCCACATCTTCTCCTTCTGCTAGGCAGGAAAAAAAACGAGGCTGCTAGCTGCAGGTAGGAGGGTTATGTCCGGAGGGACCGCACCCCTGGGCGGGGCTGTTCAGTTCTGGTTTTGTTCTAGAATGTTTCTAAAATCTAACATTCTTGCCTAGATCTTCTCCTGCAAGCAGGGACATATACCCACACGTAAACAGTATGAGAGCTGTGTCAGTCCATGGACGATGAGAAATAGGATTTTTGCGTCATATTTAGCTGTAAAATCCTTTGAGTACATCATGGGACAGAGTCAGGCCAATATCCATTACCTGCTGGGTTATACTCCATCTCCAGATGAATAGACACTGGTAGACCAAAGGTTTGTAGACAGGAAGTGATCCCCTATATAACCCCTCCCATACAGGAAGTTACTTCAGTTTTGTAACAAGCACTGAATCCTCAAAAAGAGGGGAGGGATCTCTGTGTCCCATGATGTACTCAAAGAAAAGGATTTTGCAGGTAAGTATGACGAAAAAATCCTATTTCCCTTTTTCATACATCATGGGACACAGAGTCAGGCCAATATTTATTACCTGCTGGGACGTCCCAGAGCAATAGCCTTGAGGGGAGGGAGACAACCTGCCAAAACAAACAATAGCCATCAAAATTTATACGGCAGCCCATAGAACACTGCGTCCGAAAGCCGAATCCTCGGCTGCTCGAACATCCACTTGATAACATTTTGTGAACGTATGCACTGAAGACCAGGTAGCAGCCTTACAAATCCGAGCCACAGATACCCGATGACAAAAGCCCAAGGAGGTTCCTACTAGGGGTGCAACGGATCAAAAAACTCACGGATCGTATCGATCCTCGGATCAGAGCCACGGATCGGATCATTTTCGGATCGGCAGAAATAAAAAATAAATTACTAATATCCACAATCTCCCCCACTGTAATGGGCATCTCCCCCACTTACTTTAATCTCTCCCACCGGCCAGTTTAGATCCACGAGCAGCGAGGGGTGATGAAGTCAGCGCGCACAAGGCAGCCGCCGCCGCTGGGTGTACCAAGATGGCCGCGGCTCCGGAGCTAGGCCGAAGCCGCGGCCTTTCCTAAGGCCGAGGCCGCGGATCGCGTGGTGATCCGATCCGAACAGGGTGACCCGTTCGGATCACCGCCGATCCGTTGCAGCACTAGTTCCTACACCACTAGTAGAATGAGCTCACCCTAAAAAGGGAGGAGCTTTACGTTTCGGACCGTAGGCCTGAATGACCAATTGACGGACCCAATTGGCAATTGAAGCTGTGTGCCCCTTCTTGGGTCCTTTTAGTAAAACAACAAAAAAAACAAACAAAAAAAAGAGAGTCTGATCCTCATGTCTCCTCAGATCTAGATAAAATAAAACTTGGCTGCCTGGACAATGTATAAAGATTGCAGTCGTCTCTCCTCCACCGAACGAGGCCGAGAGGAAAAAAAAGAAGGCAAGATAATGTCCCGATTTAAATGAAAGGCCGACACCACCTTTGGCAAAAAGGATGGAACAGGTCGTAACGCGACTCTGTCGTGGTGAAGAATCAAGTACGGTTCCCTGCATGAAAGGGCCGCCAACTCCGACACCCTTCTAGCCGAGGTGATAGCCATCAGGAAGGCCAGCTTGCGTGACAGCAAGTCTAATGGAATTTCCTTAATAGGTTCAAATGGTTGCTTCTGTAACACAGACAGCACCAAGTTTAAGTCCCAAGGACACATAGGTGACTAAATTGGGGGGGGGGCAAACAAGTTGCCCACTGCATAAAGGTTCGGATTAGTGAATGGGAGGCTAAAGGCCTTTGGAAGAATACTGATAGGGCCGAAACGTTACCTCCAATTGTATCCAAAAGCCAATTTGATTTCTACAGCTGACTGGGAGAATTCTCTCTTTTCTACAATCACGTATTTCCGTGGATGCCATTTTTTGCCGTCACACCAGAACTTATGATAGATCTTCCTAGAGACAGATTTTCTAGCATTTCACTAGGGTAGACACCACTGGTCCTGAGATGCCACAGTCTTTTAACACCCTGGCTTCAATAGCCATGCCGTCAAATTTAGAGACTGTAAAAATTGGGGTGGAATATAGGACCTCGAGACAGTAAAATCGGGGCACCGTGGAAGCATCCACGGCCCGTCTATTGTTCGTCTCACAATCTCTGGGAACCAGGGCCTTCTGGGCCAGGCTGGTGCCAGCAGAATGACTGGAACTCCCTCTCTCCGAATCCTGCACAACAAATGTGGAAGGAGAGGGACCAGAGGGAAAGCATAAACCAGGGAGTATTGGCTCCATGGAACTACCAGAGCATCTGCTCAGATTGCCAGAGGATCTCTTCTTCAGGACACAAACTGCTGTAGCTTGTTGTTTAACCTGGATGCCAGTAGGTCATCCCCAATGTTGGCAAATTTCCTGGAACACTCCTGGGTGTAGTAGGGACCATTCCCCCAGGATATGGACTGCCGATAGGATCAGCACATGTCCCTCTGCCCAGGCTAGTATGTGGTTCACCTACCTCAGAGCTGAATGACTCCTAGTACCACCTTGGTGGTTTATATAGGCCACTGCAGTGGCATTGTCGGAATGAACCCCGATAGGGCAGTCCTGAAGCTCCACCGTCCATGACCATAGAGCCAGTCGTACTGCCCATAATTCTAGGACGTTGATGGGCAGGATCTGTTCCATTTCCCTTTAGCTACGAGCCCCTCTAGAATCGCTCCCCAGCCTGAGAGACTGGCATCTGTAGTCAGTACTCTCCAAGTTACCGGGAGTAAGGATTTTCCCTTTCGCAGGTTCTGATCCTGCAACCATCAGTTTAGGCTTAAACGTCCCAGAGGAGATCAGCACATTGGATAATCCAGGGCTTGTCCTCTACTGTTCCAAGCCAACAAGATGTCTTGTTGTAGAGGCCGTGAATGGAACTGGGCATAGGGCACCGCCTCGAAGGAGGATACCATCCTCCCTAGAAGACTCATACAGAGTCGAATGGAGGGTTGTCTGGTGCCCCTTTATCTGACGCACCCGATTCTTCAGGGCACAGATCCCTGCGGTTGACAAGAATACTCTTGCTTGGACCAATCTAGGATCAGACCTAAATACTTTAGACTTTGAGCTGGTCTCAGCGTTGACATTTTTCGGTATTTATGATCCCGCCCAAGCTTTCCAAATACTGCACTGTATAGGTTATGCTCTGTTATAGAGCCTGTAGTGAGTGATCTCTGAGCAGGAGGTCGTCCGGATACTAGAGCTGCACAATTAATCGTTAAAAAATCATGATCTCGATTCAAGATGATCAAAGGCCACCAAAAGAAAGCTCTATTTGTGGGAAAAAAAAAAAAAAAAAACAACAACTTCAATTTTGTTTGGGAGCCACGTCGCACAACCGCGCAATTGTCATTCAAAGCATGACAGTGCTGAAAGCTGAAAATTGGCCTGGGCAGGAAGGGGGTTTAAGTGCCCAGTAAGCAAATGGTTAAGTTAAAATCAATATTTTTTGCTAGAAAAT
Source organism: Rana muscosa (assembly GCA_029206835.1). Lineage (NCBI taxonomy): Eukaryota > Metazoa > Chordata > Amphibia > Anura > Ranidae > Rana > Rana muscosa. The sequence continues at coordinate 468,586,447 of CM055117.1, forward strand.
TACTTGGAACACCCAAATATTATATATATTTTAGCAGAGACCCTAGGGAATAAAATGGCAATTGCTGCAATATTTTATGTCACACCATTTGCTCAGCGGTCTTTCAAATGCAATTTTTGGGGAAAAAATACACTTCAATGAATAAAAAATTAATAAAAAAAAACAGTAAAGTTAGCCCAATTTTTTTGTTTAATATGTGAAAGATGATGTTACACCGCAAGAATCGTGATCCATCTTCTAAGCAAAAAAAAAAAAATCGTGATTCTCATTTTAGGCAGAATCGCGCAGCTCTACCGGATACCCGATCACCAAGATCCCTTGGGCCCTTAAAAAAAAGGTCCTAGCACCAGTACTGGGTCTTTTGACACCCAGGGAGCTGTAGCAAGCCCGAAGGGTTAGAGCCAAGAACTGAAAATGATGATCCTCTACTGCAAGTCACCTGCACAGACAAGAGAGCCAAATGAAAAACCTGCTGTACTGAATCCTTTTTAAAAAAAGCATCAACAGCAAAACACAGCGCACGAAGAATCTCTGACTAAAGCCCCGTACACACGGTCGGACTTTTGGCCAACAAACTTCATTTTGAGCAAGTTGGACCAACAATCCGACCGTGTGTACGCTCCATCGGACAAACTTTTTTTGCTTTTTTTCTTGTTTTCATCGGACAAAAGTTGGGTCTGCAAACGGACAAACTTTCGCCCAACAAATGCCCGATGGAGCAAAGTCCGACCGTGTGTACAGAAAACCATCGGACTTTTGTCCGATGAACAAAACAACCAATGTTAAAATCAACCAACAATAGCAGAAGTTGACCTAAGGGTGGCGGTAAAGAGCAGAGAAACCAAGTGATGTTGCAAAAAGTTTTGGGAAAGTTTGCAGAAAAGTCAGAGCGTGTGTATGCTATGGGTGTTCCCGACCAACTCCGTTCGGGCAAAAAACCACGGAAAAGTCCGATGGAAGTCCGACCGCGTGTACGGGGCTTTACTTTCAGGAAGATCATCCTCCTGATTGGGCCTATTAGGCCATCTGACCTGATCCTTTATGGACTGCAGATACCAATTGCTGCAACAGCTGGGCTAAATAGCTGAACTGGGGGCGTGGTCTGGAGCCGCATCGAGTAAGACGTCCTGAGTGAGCTCCGCTCGAGAGACATCCTTATACCCGATCCTGGGGGCTACATTCCCCGCAAACAGACGCTGAAAAGCTCAGTGCTGTTCACCTGATCCTGCATCTGCCATGTCTCCGGGGAAAAGATCCGGCGCCATTGCCAAACTTGACAAATACCGCCATGGAGAGCGGGACCCGGAGGAGGAAGATGGCGTCGCCCCGCTTCAGGAAGATGACGACCAGCCGTCCGGCGACACCACCAGGGTACTAGAGGCCATCGCCCTCTGCCAATCCACCCTCACCTCCAGGATTGAGGAGGTTAAAGTCGACATCTCCCTGATTCAGCAGGACATTCACAAGCTCCGGAAGCGGGCGACCGAATCCGAACGCCGGATAAGCCACGTGGAGGAAGGCCTGCATCCTCTCCAGGTCACCACAGAGCAGTTACAACATCAGCTCAACGCAGTTCTCTCCAAGCAAGACTATATGGAGAATCGTCTCCGGAGGTGTAACCTGCACTTCGTGGGGCTGCCCGAGAAATCGGAGGGTGCAGACCCACCCCCCACCTACCTCAAAAACCTGCTGGTCAAGACCTTTGGCAGAGAGGCCTTCTCCTCAACATTCGTGGTGGAGCGCGCACACCACCTCGCGGCGAAGCCCCCGCCTGCTGGAGCCCCGCCGCGTACCTTCATCGCCAAGTTTCTCAACTACCGCGACAGGGATACCATCCTCCGGCTCACCTGAGAGAGAGGCAACATCCCCTTTGGTAATACGACCGTGGCGGTGTTCCCGGACTTCTCTGCTGAAGTTCAGAAGAAGAGAGCGCGCTTCACAGAGGCTTATGCCATCTACACACGATCGAGTTTCACGGCGGTGAAAACACAGCCGTGAAACCCGACAGGAAAAACGGGGACCGGCTTGGTCCCCTACACACGGCCGTTTTTCACTACATGTTTTCTCTTGGTCGAGAAAACCGGCCGTGTGTTGGCTCCCTAGCAGTGTTTCCCTATGGGAAAACTGCCACGGGGAAAAAACACAGCGATTTGCGACGAGAAATTAGAGCAAGTTCTAATTTTTCTCGTCATGATTCTTGTCGTTTTTCTCGTCGGGAAAAATGCTGGAAAGCCTACACACGGCCGTTTTTCTCGTCCAAGAGAAAAAATGATCGTGTGTACGCAGCATAAGGGTCAGCTCCGTGTACTACACCTACCGTATGCAATGCTCTTCCCGGCCCGTCTCCGGGTGGTGGGGAAAAAAACAGTTCTTTGAGGATCCGCAGTCTGTCCTATCCTGGCTGGAGCGGCGCGATGCGGCTGGCCTGGCTCATGCCTAGCATCCCGTCCCTTGCCCGCTGCTGACCGTCTGGAGCCGGAGGAGCACTTTCACCGTTCTCTCATCCCTCCTGAACTGTGAGTTGGCTGCCTGCCCTACCTCTCCCAATACCCCCCTTCCCCCCCCCCTCCGTAGCCCCCCCGATCTCCCCTCATCCGCATTGACTGGCGCCGGCTTTTCCCTGCCCCAATGTTTAACCCTTTCATCTCGGGCGGCTCGCCTGCACCCGCACTCTGAGACTGGATACCCCCCTTGTATCGTTGTGCACTTTCCAGTTTGATCGCCCCCCCCCCGACCCTCGGGGTCCCCTCATGTCCCTGGCATCTGTGCCACCCGACTGCCACAACCATACCACCATTTCCCTGGCCAGCCTCTGCCCCCAGTGGATGGCAGTGTGCTAAACCTGCTATGCTGGTCCAGTGCCATTGCAGGATGTTTTTTCTTTTTCGACTATTACTATGCTCTTTTTTACCTTCATTGCTTTCGTGGATCCGCGCTGATGTACTGCACAAATTGTAATGCCTTTCCTAATGCATTGCTGATGTTAATGTATACTTCATGTTTGACTGGGTCTGCTCTAGGGCTGCAACTAACGATTATTTTCATAATCGATTAGTTGGCCGATTATTGTTTCGATTAATCGACTAATCGGTTAATAACCGTAAAAAGAAAAAAAAAAAGGTAATTTTTTGAATTATTTTTTTTTTGGGGCCAATTTGTTGTTGGGCAGATTACAAAACACAAATTGCCGCAAAAACACATTACATGCTTTTCTGCAGCTTCTCCATTGAAGTATATTAAACCAAACTACTACTGAAAAAATCATGGATGTGAACGTGTCCCATAGAAACCATGTAAATGAACTGTAGTGCGTTTCTGCAAAAAGCACCAAAAAACACGGAGGTGTGACCCAGGCCTGAGATGTTTAGTAACATAATGGTGTTAAAAAAACTAAAATTAGTACAAAAAGAGCAAATAATCGCTACTGTAGGGGTTCATTTTTTACTGTGGGACAGTGAAAGTAATATTTACAGTAGCAATTTGCTCTTTTTGTACTATAAAGGGTTAATTTTAGTTTAATTTTAACCTCATTATGTTACTGGCCAATTAATCGATTATGAAAATTGTAATCGATTAATTTCATAATCGATTAGTTGTCGATTAATCGATTAGTTGTTTCGGCCCTAGTCTGCTCTGCCCCACAATGGCAAGATCTGCACCCTATTGCCCATGAGACTTGCACTCCTCGCCCTACAAGCTATAACCGGCCCCTATGTGTTGCCTGTGTATATATACCCTATAAAGACAATGTTCACCGCTGCCTCTGTTGTACTGCCTTGTCCGCTGTTCCCTGGGGGTTAGTCTGCTAGCAACAGCCCTTCCCAACATGGCCTCCTTGAAAATTGTCACCTGGAATGTCCGGGGCCTTGGTGAGCGGGCAAAGCGGCAGGCAGTCCTTTCCTACCTCAAATATCAAAGAGCTGATGTGTCGGTACTTGTTGAGACCCACCTGGTAGGCCAGAAACAGATGTCTCAAGAAGCCATGGGTGGGATGGTTGTACCAGGTCCCACACACCACCAACTCCCGCGGGGTGGCGATCCTAGTGGCTAAAACGGTGCAATTTCAACTCCACTCACTGCGTTATGACTCCCAGGGTAGGTCACTGTTCCTGCAAGCCACAATTGGAGGCTTGGAGGCCCTCCTTTTGGCCTTCTATATCCCCCCCCCCTGTTCTAGTTCGCTATGCTGCAGCTGGGGGTGGGTTTCATGGCACAACACCCCTCTGTGCCAGCCATCTGGGCTGGTGATTTTAACATGGTCATTACCCCACACCTAGATAGAGTGAGCCCAGCTGCTCCTCCAACCTCCCTGCCCAGTACCACCAGATTTGGAAAGTTCCTTGCAGAATTTACCCTTACGGACACGTGGAGGTATAAACACCCGACATTATCACGCTTCTCTTGCTTCACCCCCTCCCGATCTGCTATGTCCCGCATAGACTTCATCTTCATTAACCCCCCCCCCTCCTCCTCCTCCCCCATCTCCTCAATGTAGGCTTTGAAGCCAGGGTGCTATCTGACCACTCCCCATACTGGATTACATTGTGGCCCCCGGCTCCCCTTGCGGTTCGGATCTGGAGGCTGAACCCCTTCTGGTTGTCTACCCTCGCAGATATGGACGCCATCCAACTTGAGCGGGAGTACTATTTCCGAACGAACGATGGCTCGGCCCCGGTCGGACCCGTATGTCAAGCCTTTAAAATCCATGCCTGTATGCATCAATAGGCACAAGGCCACCTCCAAATGACTGCTCTGCCAGGCGGAGGACCGCTTACATGCCTTTGAACAGACTTTCCAAACTGACCCGTCAGACACCAACGCATCCCTCCTACGTCTACAGACCAGACTCACAGACCAACTGCACTTCGAGAAGGCAAAGCAGGGCATATTTTTCAGCAAGCCACATACGTATGAACACGGCGAACGAGCTGGAAAGCTCTTAGCCTACTTGGCCCACATGGATCACAAGCCCCCGGTGGTGGTGACCCTCCAGGCGGCGTCTGGGGACATGATCACAGACCCTAACCTGGTGGCAGAGGAGTTCAGGTCCTTCTACTCAGAGCTCTGCTCCTCCACCGCCCGCCACTCCCAAGATGAACCCTCAGCCTTCCTACAAGCTTCCCCACGCTTAGCCCCCCTCAGGTTGCCCAACTCGAGGCACCCATCACTGCGGAATGCATAGCTGAGGCCTTTGCGCAGCTCCCTACGTCCAAAGCACCTGGCTCGGATGGACTCCCTTTCGAGTTCTACAAACAGTTCGGTGAGACCCTTATCCCTAAACTCTGCAGACTGTACGTGCACAACTTTGACACAAACACATTACCGCCATCCATGGGCGAAGCTCTCATCGTCCTCATTTCCAAACCAGGCAAGGACCCGCAGTTCCCAGAATCGTACCGGCCCATCTCCCTTCAGCTGGATGTAAAAATACTTGCCAAAATCCTGGCCATGCGCCTCAACCTTGTGCACCCTGATCAGACTGGATTCATGCCAGATAAAAACACAGCCTTTAACCTTAGGCGTCTCCACATGAACCTCCAATCCCAGCACTCAGACACGGGCTCCAGGGTAGTGGTCAGTCTAGATGCCGCTAAGGCTTTTGACTCCATGGAGTGGAGATACCTGTGGGAATGCCTCCATAGATTCGGCTTTGGCCAAAGATTTATAAAGTGGCTCCAGCTCCTGTACCAGGCCCCCGAAGGCTTGCATTCAAGTCAACGGTAGGATCTCCCCCCCCCCTTCCCTCTTTCCCGTGGCACACGACAGGGCTGCCCCATCTCACCCCTCCTGTATGCTTTAGCTGTAGAGCCCCTGGCTATAGCTCTCAGAAATCACCCAGGCATCAGGGGACTCCGGTGTGGTCGGCTGACTGAGGCGGTCAGCCTTTACGCAGACGATATGCTCCTCTACCTCGCAGACACGGTCCCCTCACTTCAGACGGCCTGCAGCTCATAACAGCCTTCGGGGCATTTTCGGGGCTGCAGATAAATTGGACCAAGTCCCACATTCTCCCATTAGATCTGGGCGCCCCTACCGCTGACCAGGCCGCACTCCCACTTGTTAGACCCCTTTCTCACTAGAGCGTTTTGCATGCGCTATAGCGTTCAAAATAGCGCCTGCAAAACGCCCTTAAACAGCTGCTCCATTCATTCCAGTGTGAAAGCCCCGAGGGCTTTCACACTGGAGCGGTGCGCTAGCAGGACGGTAAAAAAAGTGCTGCTAGCCGCATCTTTGGAGCGGTGAAGGAGCGGTGTATTTACCGTTCCTCCACCGCTCCTGCCCATTTAAAATCAATGGGACAGCGCGGCTATACCGCTGGCAATGCGCTGCTGCAGCAGCGCATTGCGGGTGGTTTTAACCCTCTCTCGGCCGCTAGCGGGGGTTAAAAGCGCCCCGCTAGCGGCCGAAATGCACCACAAATCCGCCCATAGCGTCGGCGGTAAAAATAGCAGACAGGGACCGCTACTCCACTCTAGTTTGTTCCCAGGTCCCTGGCCCACTTTCCCACCCCTTCCAGATTCTGTTCTGTGGACCTCGCCGTCCGCTACGGGCGGATGACAGGAAGCACATGTTATTCCACCATTGCAAGATTTGGCAACTCGCCATGCAGTATGGTGAGGCACCGTCACCCCAGGCATACACACCCCTATGGGATAACCCACCCATGCCTGAACTGGCCACCATTCCCGACCACGGAGTGTGGGTTAACAGGGGTGTCATTTATCTGTCACAAGTTGTTGCTCGCGGGGCGGTCAAGTCTTTTCAAGACCTCAAAAGACAACTTCGCCTTATCCAATCACGTTTTTCCGCTACCTCCAGCTCCAACGCGCGCTTAACACACAGTTTGCTGACTCCATCCCAGCTCTCAAAATCCCACTATTAGTGGACATTGTCCTTGGCAAGGACCCTAAAAAATTGATCTCACAGTTCTACGCCTATCTCATGCTACCCTCGGCCACCAACACCGCCCAACAGTTAAAATCCCGCTGGGAACCTGACTTGGGCGCTGTGTCGGATACCGACTGGGAGGAGGCTCTTACCAACTGCAGAACGGGCTCCCCCAAGCTCTGACCACCTCACCCACCTATACATCCTACACCGATCGTACCTGACGCCCCACCGCATCTCTAAGTACAGAGCAGGACATAGCCCCAACTGCGACCACCCCAACGCCTCTTTCTATCACCTCCATCGGTCATGTCCCCGCATACAGGGGTTCTGGTCCCAGGTGGTCCGGTTCCTCCATGATCACATGGGCTCCCCAGTCACCCTCTGCCCTCGCCAATGCGTGTTGGGACTTCTCTCACTATCTGAGGCTGAAAAATATCTGAACATATTTCTGCAAGAAGCACTATTCCTCGCCAGGCTTCAGATAGCCAAGACGTGGTTGAGGGGTCCCCCTCCCACGTTGCGGCAATGGATCAGAGCTGTCAACCATACTCTTCCCTATAAAAAGATACTCTATATTCACAGGGGTTGCCTGGATAAATATTACAAAATTTGGGACAGGTGGCTGGAGGATGTCTCCACCTGTGATGCCGACAATTAGATACTTTCCTCTATAACCACCCCGAAGGCTCCCCATGGGCCCCTCTCTCTCCTTCCCTTATGTAGACCCTGCAATGCTATGTTATGTTATCCACTAAGCAGTACTCTGTACTCCCATTTTTTAGCAATTAGTCATGTTTTCATGCATGTCAACTGTATTGATCCGCTGATGTAATGCCTGTTGCACTGTTTACCCGTATGCTAATACTATCTACGTGCTCAATAAACGTTTTGATTTAAATAGCTGAACTGGCCAAAGAAAAGGAAGTTTTTTTAATAATGTCTCCAATTTCTTGTCAACAGGGTCATTCAAGCCCTGTGCATTAGCCACCGGATAAGTAAAGTTCTTGTTTAAAGGAAGAGACTGCTGCATCTACAGCTGGCATGCTCCATTTCTAAACCTTTGATTCATGGGATGTAACAAAGGGAAAACCTCTTAAGACAGGCATGTCCAAAGTCTGGCCCGCGTTCCGGTTTCGGACGGCCCGCCTGGTAATTTTGACATGTATATCTTTTGTGGCCCTGAACGAATCCCCGAGCGCCGGGGGCCACAAAAGATATAAATGCTTGCTGCCTTTGAGGAGACGGGACGAGTGCCGTACAGGATACAAGAGTATTTCCTGTTTACACGGCATCCTGTGTAAAAGGAAGTCCCGTCTCCTTCGCTGCCATTGGACAACTGTTCTGTCCATCACAGGAGGCGGGACTTTCTATTAAAGAGGCAGCCGAGAAAAGGAACCTGTTACACTTACTGGTAACGGTGTTACTAGGAAGTCTTCCAGGATGGCACACTGAGAAATGACTGGCTCCACCTGACAGGAAACAGGTTAAAACCCCCGCCCCTCCCTGTGCTCCTCAGTTGTGATAAAGTACAGACCCACACCAGTGCACGAGAGTGAAAAAACACACCACAACAACTCTATACAAACCAATATATTTACCAAGAGCGGTGGGAAGTAGGCCTGCCGCCCTGGAAGACTTACCAGAAACACCGTTACCGGTAAGTGTAACAGGTACCTTTCTCAAGTCGTCTTCCAGGACGGCACACAAGAGAGAAGCAAGTAGCTTCAGGCCTACCTTAGGGCGGGACGACTGCTTGCAGGACCTTCCTACCAAATGACAAGTCCTGAGGCGACAGCAACTCCACTCTATAATGTCTCAGGAATGTAGTCTGGCTTGACCATGTCTCAGCTTTACAGATCTGTTCAACCGAAGCTCCGGCCCTTTCTGTCCAAGAATTCGCCAGAGACCGAGTGGAATGTGCCTTAACCTTTGGGGCTGTCCTACCAGCCTGGTCATAAGCTAGGGAAATTGTCTGCTTGATCCATCTAGATATGGATGCTCTAGATGCCTGCTGGCCCCTTTTCTGTCCAGAAAAATTCAAAAATGGCTGGATTTCCTAAATTCGCCTACACTATCCAAATAAGATAACATCCAGACAATGAAAGGAGGTCTCCCTTTCATTGTGAGGATTGTAGCAAAAAGATGGGAGTATAATCTCCTGTGGAACTTCAAGGACTACCTTGGGAAGGTACAGGGGGTCCTGCCCAAGAACAACCCTGTCATCAAATAAACGAAAAAATGGCTCTTTAATTGACAGCTTGCATATCGCCTATTCTTTTGGCTGTCGTAATCGCCAGAAGAAAGGCAAACTTAAATGTGAGCAACTTAACAGAAATCAGGTCTATTGGCTCAAACGGAGCCTTAGTTAACTGTTCCAATACTAAAGAAAGATCCCAGGGCGGGACTCTAGAAACCTGCACTGGGGACATTCTATCTCTGGCCATCAGGAACCTTTTAATCAGGGGGTCCAGAGATAATCTTCTGTCCGAAAAAATAGGATAAGGCTGCCACCTGAACTCTGAGTGTCTTGGTAGCAAGCCCCAGATCAATGCCATCCTGGAAGAAATCCAGGATGACCGAGGTCTCTCGCTGGTGTACTTCTCTTGTTAGACACCAGTGTGAGAAGACCCCCCACACTTGTGTAGATACACCTGGCGACTTCCTTTCTACTTGAAAGGAGTGTTGATCACTTTTTCAGAACAGCCCTTCTCCCTCAGGTTCTGCCTTTCAAGCACCAGGCCGTCAGCTTGAAAAAGCTGGGATCTGGATGGTAGAGCGGACCCTGATGAAGGTCTGCCCAAACTGGTAGATGGAGGGGGGGTAGCTACAGACCAGTTCTCCAGAGCGGGGAACCAGGTCCTCTTGGGCCACCAAGGGGCGATCAAAATAAGTCTGCCTTCTGAGAGATTCAACTTTTGTAAGACTCTCGGAATTGGGCCCAGAGGGGGAAAGGCATAAGCCAGGTGAAAGTTTCACGCCTGGGCCAACGCATCAACTCCCTCTGAGTTCCACTCCCGGGACAGGAAAAATAATCTTTTTACCTTTCTGTTTCCCTTGCGGGTGAAGAGGTCGATCTCTGGCAAGCCGAACTGTTGGCACACTAGGGCGAACACCTCTGGGTTCAACTCCCATTCTCCCTGGAGAATTGGTTGGCGACTTAAATAAATAGCCCGCTTCTACATTGCGAGCTCCCTTTAAGTGAGCCGCTGTGATAGAGGGGATCTGAAGCTCTGCCCAGGCCAGGATTTCTAGAGAAAAGGTCAGAAGGGCACAAGACCTGGTGCCCCCTTGATGATTCAGGAATGCCACTGTGGTCGCATCGGACAGAATCTGGACCTCCCGGCCCCTCTCCTCAAACGCCCTTAGAGCCTCCCCGAACTGCCAATAATTCTCGGAAATTTTAGAAAGCGCCCCTCTGATCTCGGTTCCAAGAAGCCTGGGCTCGGAGTTCATCTAGGTGAGCCCCCCAACCCCAGGCAATTGCGTCTGTAGTTATCCTGAGGGGGGCGGTTTGACTACAAAGATGACCCCCCTGTAATCTCTGTGGAAGAAGCCACCACCTCAGATTCCTTTACTACATCTGGGATGGAGACCCTGTAGTCTAGAGTCCTTCTCGTTCCGTCCCAAGAAGGATAGAAGGAATTGTTAGAGGGGCCTGGAGTGGAGCTGAGCCCACAGCACCGCTGGGATAAAAGAGGTTATTAGACCCAGCAACCTCATGATGCTTCTGAAAGAGGACGCCTCTACCTCCAACAGAGACCTGACCGCTGTCATGAGACCCTGGACCTTGTCCTGGTGTAAAATAAGCTTCCTCACTGAGGAATCCACAAGGAACCCCAGGTAAACCTTGCTCTGGTCCGGGATCAGCGAGGATTTCTCCCCGTTTCAGGTTTATAAGCCGATATTTGCCTGAAGGCTTCGGAACGACAAAGATGTGGAAATAGAAACCCAGTCCCCGTTGTTCCACAGGCACCGGAACTATGATTTCCTGCTCTGCTAGCTCTGACGTTCTGCAGAAGACCTGCTGCCTTGAGGGGTTCCCTGGGTAAATATGTTAACAGGAACTTCGGGGGAGGGGAGTAAAGAAACTCCAGTTTGTAACCCTCCTTTAGAATACGGAGGACATGGGGACTCTGAGTTAGGGCTGGGCGATTCCCCCCCCCCCAAAAAAATCTGCGATTTTTTTATAAAAAAAACTTGATTTACGATTCAATTTTTTTTTATTATATTAAAGTGTATCAACAAACAAAATTGCAAAGGCAAACCCTTTCTCTAACTGCAAAGTCAGTGTGCAACAAAGATTGTTAAACATCCAAATTAATACTGTATTTGGATTTAGCTAATAAAACAACAAAAAATAGGATTTTTTGTACTCACCGTAAAATCCTTTTCTCTGACATCCATGGACTGACACGGTGTCTCTTTACACTTTACACGTGGGTTATGTCCCTGCTTGCAGGAGAAGACCTAGGCAGAATGTGAAATGTTATACATACATTCTAAAAGCCAGAGCTGAACAGCCCCACCCAGGCCCAGGGGGCGGTCCCTCCGGACATAACCCTCCCACTACAGTCAGCAGACTTCAGTTTGTAACAAAGCAGTACAAACTTAAAAAGGAAGGGTGGGTGCCGTGTCAGTCCATGGATGTCAGAGAAAAGTATTTTACGGTGAGTACAAAAAATCCTATTTTCTCTTACCATCCATGGACTGACACGGTGTCTCTTTACACTTTACACGTGGGATGTCCCAAAGCAGTGTCAAGAGGGATGGGAGCAGTATAAATGGAAAAACCAAAACTTCACTCCAATAAGGCAGAGCTCCTCAACGGAGGAGTCGCAACTTTAAACAGCGGCCTGCGGCCGAAGGAAGCATCCGAAGATGCAGCCACATTAACCTTATAAAAAACTTAAAAGGCATGAACAGACGACCAGGTCGCCACCTTGCACACTTGTGCAACAGACGCTTGATGTCGGGAAACCCAGGAAGCACCAATTGCCCTGGTGGAATGCGCCGTAACCGGAAAGGGAGGCGCCCGCCCTTTGAGAGCATAGGCTTGAATGACAGTTTGTCTGATTCCCCTAAAATGATGGCAGACGAAACCGCTTGGCCCTGTTATGGACCAGAGAGTCACAAACAGTGAGTCGGACTTCCGAATAGAAGCAGTAGCAGACAGGTACACCCGTAAGGCTCGTACCACCTCCAATATGTGCAGCGCAAACTCTCTGGGATGCGATGGGTGAGGACACAAGGACGGGAGGGCAATGTCCTCATGTAGGTGAAAGGTCGACACCACCTTTGGCAAAAAAGGAAGGTCGCGGATGCAACACCGCCTTATCCTTATGGATGACCAAATATGGCGACTTGCAGGACAAAGCCGCCAACTCAGACACTCGTCAAACAGAAGTGATTGCCACTAAAAAGGCCACCTTCTGAGACAAGACAAAAGGGGAATATCCCGGATATTCCCAAAAGGAGGTTCCTGGAGGACCGAGAGCACCAAATTCAGATCCCACGGTGGGAGAGGAGGCTTGACAGGAGGGAGCACATGGCGAACCCCCAACACAAGGTGCTAATCAAGAAAAATGACCCGCCAGAGGTCGCTGAAAGAAGACGGCCAAGGCCGAAATCTGATCCTTGATGGTACTCAAAGCAAGCTTTTGGGTCACTCCACTCTGCAGAGGACGCAGGATTCTGGGGACGGAATACGTCTGAGGACGCCAGTCCAGCGCTTCGCACATGGCGATATAAGCTTTTCAGGCACGGTGATAGATGTGCCTGGAGGAAGACTTCCGTGTCCTTAACATGGTCAAAATGACCGAGTCCGAGAGACCTCGGTCCCTCAACACCTGGCTTTTAACAGCCCTGCCGTTAAAGCCAGAGACTGTAAGCCGGATGAAACATAGGACCTTGAGACTGAAGGTCCACCCTCATCGGCAACCGCCAGGGAACGTCCGCGACGAGATGTGCCAGATCAGCGTACCACTGATGCTGAGGCCAATCCGGAACAATTAGGATCGCCGGAGTTTATATCAGGCGATAAGGACCCTATGGGGCCACCAACGCATTCGAGGCATCGCCCAAGGATCCCTGGATCTGGCCACAACCTCGACCCTTGCGATTGAGTCGAGAGGCCATCAGGTCCACATCCGGCGTGCCCCACCGTCGGTAAAGGAGTTGAAATATGCAAGGACCACTCTTCTTGGTCCGGTGTCTGGCGATTGGCGACTCAGATAGTCCGCCTGCCCATTGTCTATGCCCAGAATGTAAAATGGCCTACAGAGCCGGCACGTTTCTCCGGCCTACTTCAGGATACGGACTACCTCGGAAGCCGCAGCTGAGCTCCGAGTTCCCCCTTGATGGTTTACATACGCCACCACCGTGGTGATGTCTGACTGGCTCCTGATGGAGCGACCCCGTACTCTCTCCGACCTGAGGAGAGACACAGTCTGATGGCCCGTATTTCCAGAACAGTGATTGGTAAACGGGCTCGTCCGGAGTCCAAGGCCTGAGCCGACAGGACTCCCCAGACTCCACCCCAGCCCGTCAGGCTGGTGTCCGTCGTGAGTACCGTCCATTGGATGGGAGGGGAACAACTTTCCGGACCGAAGAGCCGAGGATCTCAACCACCATGTCAGGGGCGCCCTGACCAGGTGAATCACCTGGATCTGAAGATCCAAGGACAACGGGGATTTGTCCCAGGTGGACAAGATCTCCTTCTGCAATACCCTGGTGTGTGATTGGGCATGCGGAACGGCCGCGAAGGAGGCCACCACGAGTCTCGGGACTCTCATGCAAAAAACGGATTGACAACCATTTTTGGGATGTCAGCACCCGCATCGCAGACTGAAGTGTCAGCAACTTCTCCAGAGGTAGGATACCTTTGCCTCCAAGGAGTCCAGAATCAGAACTAGATACTCCAGACACTGAGTCGGGACCAAGACTGAATCCTGAATATTCAGGAACCACCCGAGACCCTGAGGGTCTAATTGACGATAGTCACCTTTCCTCTAAGTCTGATCCACTTTCTGCTCTTAGCAGAAGATCATCCAGATAGCCCACGACAGCAATACCTCGCTGTAACAGAAGGCTAGAACCGGAGCAAGCACCTTGGTGAACACCCTTGGTGCCGAGGCTAGGCCGAAAGGAAGAGCCACAATCGATAGTGGACTTCGCTGAAGGCAAAGCGCAGAAACTTCTGGTGACTTGCGCAGATCGGAACATGCAAGTAGGCGTCCTTGAAGTCCAAGGACGCCAGAAGAAAATCCCTTTGGTGGAGTGTAGCGATCACCGTGCGAATGGATTCCATGCGGAATTTCTGCACCTTCTCGAAGGCATTCAGGGCCTTGAGGTCCAGGATAGGTCGAACCACGTCCTATTTTTGGGACGACAAACAGATTCAAGTAGAATCCCTGAAAACTCTCCTGTGATGGAACCGGCACAATCACTCCGGACCTGATCAAATCCTGTACAGCCCCCAAGAGGGCTGCCTGACAGGTAGGAAGGAGAGGAAGATTTGAGGGAAAGAATCTGTCTGGGGGCCAGGATCGGAATACTATCCTGTATCCCAAGGTGACCACCTCACACACCCACCAGTCGGAGATTCGGGAGGACCACCGATTCGTGACCTGCGAAGTCGTCCCCCCACCCCAGAGTCGGGCGGAGGCAAGACTTCACGCGGAGGCGGGCTTGGGAGCCGCTTGTTCGGCTTACGCACCCAGGGGCACTTGTGCCCACCAGCCGCACTGCCGTCAGTCTGAGAGGGCCTCCCCGTGGACTGACGAAAAAACCCTGTTTTGCTGGAAAGGAAGGCCCCTGTTTGCTGCAGGCCTCCTCACCCTTGCTAGTCTAAGGAAGAAGAGTGCTTTTACCTCCCATGACATCCATGACGATGTCATCCAGAGCAGCACCGAAAGGTCTACCACCTTTAAATGGTAGATCCGTCAGGAGCTTCCTAAGGCTAGGTCAGCACTTCAACCAGATAAGACGACGCAATACCACCGCCGAGACAGAGGCCCTGGATATTAAAGGGCCCGCGTCCAACGTGGCTTCGCACACATAAACCAGGCCCTGAACCAGTTGGTGGGCCAAAGCAACTGTGTCTGGAGTAAGATTATGCTCCTGTACAGCTAGGTGCAACATTTGTGCCCAACCTGTAAGTGTTTAAGACACAAGGGTCGCCGCTACCACAGGCCGTAGGGCGGATCCCAACAAGGCAAACATGGCTCTGCTCACCACTTCTGACCTCCTGTCAGTGGGGTCCTCAAATGCAGGAGTCCCCTCCATCGGGAGAGTGATGGCCTTGTTTAACCAGGCGACTGGAGGGTCGACCCTGGGGGAGAAGCCCACTTTTTAAGTAGGGCATCTTCAAGGGGTATCTGATAGACAAACGCCGCGGGACCATAAAAAAAATTCTTCTGCGGCTTTTCCCAGACCTTATCAATGAGCTGGTCAAAGAAAGTACATATGGAAAAACCTCTTTAGAAGGCCTGGCCCTAAAAGAACCAAAGGAGACTGTATCTGCCTGAGGTTCTGCATCCGCAGCATTTTAGCTTGAGAGTGTCCCTCACCGCAGTCATGAGTACACTAACAAGCGCCCTGTCGTTTACTGACTCAGAACTGGAGTTTTCCTCATAAGGAATGTCCTGTTCAAAACCATCCAATACATTCAGAACTAGGGTCCTGAGCGGTAGTGGCTAGGCCCATATCTGAATCAGCGCACTGCCCTCATGAAGTAAAGTGGGGGGAGGGCGCTTTTTTGCTCCCTTGCGCTTGCACACAGCTTCCATCCTGGTCAGAAATGATTCCAGGACTGCCCACAACTGGTCCCTAGAGACCGCAGGTGCTGAAGCACTGCCTGTTGTCCACTGACATTTAGGGGAAGCTGGTGACAGAGACTCCATATTGCCCCCCTCTGAGACTCCTCAGATAAAAAGTCCACCCACAGGCTGTGCTGACTGAGGGGGCGCCCAGGGGACTCACCAAACCGGACCAGGGACCGCTCAGTTCCGCTGTCTGTACCGCGCTGTGTCAGCGCTGGTGAGCTGTGAGGAGATTGTGAGGAGATTTGCGCTGTTACAGCAGCGCTAGAGGCCAAAACTAGTGCTGAAGAGCGCGCGGGCTAAAAGAAAATGGCCGCCGCACTTCACTGAGGCGATCTGCGGCAAGATGGCCGCCATGACTCAGCAAAAGTGAAAAAAACAGCACACACACAGCGCCAATCGGCGCTCAGGCCCCAAAATACACAAAAAAGGCCCCAAGCATATCTGCAGACCAGCATTAGCTCCTCCAAGAACAGTGTGACCCCCAGGCACCCCACACAGCACAGCGCCAGCAATGGTGACAGAGAGTGACAATGAAATACAGGGGGAGACAGGGAAAATCCCCCACAGAGAAACACACAGCCTTTTGTACTCACCTGCAGGCAGGAGAGACTACTTACCCGTCCCCTGAGGGACCCACTGGTGTGTTTCTGACAGGACTATCACAGTGCAGTACTGAGTAGCTGTCGGCCCGGTCCACTGCGAAAGATACAGTCAGTCAGGAGCTGTTCAGTCTTGAGAGGACCGTGGGAGCATGAAAGCAAACCCGGCCACCCCTGGAGTCATGGGGCCTGTCGTGAACTGAGTCTCACGCACACAAGGCGAGGATCAGCACGCTCGATGGTCGGACAGGGAAGACTACGAGGATATCTTGTACCCAACCTGTTGCCCAGCCGACACTTGATAGAAAATTCTCAAAAATAAAATAAAAAATAATTCCAGAAAAGGAATAAAAATAGGTCAGGAGACTGGCTCCTGAGAGAGCCACGTCTTCTTCTGCTAGGCAGAAAAAAACTGGAGTCTGCTGACTGTAGTGGGAGGGTTATGTCCGGAGGGACAGCCCCCTGGGTGGGGCTGTTCAGCTCTGGCTTTTAGAATGTATGTATAACATTTCACATTCTGCCTAGGTCTTCTCCTGCAAGCAGGGACATAACCCACGTGTAAAGTGTAAAAGAGACACCGTGTCAGTCCATGGATGGTAAGAGAAAATCCTGAGGTTACTCTTAGTTGAATTGAACTGTGCCCGTGCCTCACTGTGCCCGTGCCTCACTGTGCCCATGCCTGATGAAGATTTTCATGGGATACGGATTTTACTGCTACACCGGCGGCCATTCCAGTATTCAAAAGCCACGCCTCCCGAGTCCTCGTCTGTGATAGGCAGAACACTCAATTTCCCAGCATTCAGTGTTCTGCCTATCATGGACATCCACTCATCCTCATAACACAGACGAGGATGAGAGGATGTCCGTGATAGGCTGAACACTGCCTGCTGTGAAATTGAGTGTTCTGCCTATCACAGACGAGGACTCGGGAGGCGCGGCTTTTGAACACTGCAATGGCCGCCGTCTGTCTGCATGACACGCTGATCAGGTAAGCAGACGGCGGCTTGCGGTTAGTTAGTGTTACATTACATCTACTCGCGGCGGCTGCGGCGAGTAGATGTAATTGGGGTAACGCCGCCCAGTGCCATTCCGGATACGCCCCATGCAGCCCTGCTACGGAAACTTTGAAGGGAAAAAAATAAATAAATCGATTTTCTTCAAATCTGAATCGATTTGAACTCAAAACTCGATTCAAGATTAAAATCGATTTTTTTCCCAGCCCTACTCTGAGTTATACTTTCCCACTTGGAGAAGAAATGGGAAAGCCTTCCCCCTACCCTCACGTCACTTAGAGTCCTTCTAGTTTGCCTTCTGGCGGGAAAAGAGGAAATTTCCCTTTTGTTTGTCTCTTTCAACGCCCCACGCCTATTACCGATAGCCTTCTTGTCTGAGAAACGGCTTTTACCCTGGGGGCCTCGAAAAAAAATCTTATGTCCCTTTTAGGTTTGGTGGGGAATTTTTTGCCCTTTTCAGTAGACCTTGACAGAGCCTGATCGAGTCCTGTACCAAAAAGGAGGGAGCCCTCAAATGGGAGACCGCATAAACGGGTCTTGGATGCACTGTCACCATCCCATGTCTTGACCCACACTGCTCTTCTAGCTGAGTTCAGGAGGGCTCCAGTCTTTGTGGTGGCTTGCACGGTCTCTACCGCTGCATCCGCTAGGTAAGCCACTGCGCTACCTATCACCTGTAGTGAGTCTAGGACTTCCTTGGACTTGGAAACACGGTCCATCAACTTGGAGATCCATGTATCCGCGTTCCTAGCTATGCAAGTTGAAGCCAATGCGGGGCTCATTGCTGCCGCATTGGCTTCCCAAGCCCTACGCAAGGTGGTCTCTGCACGCCGATCCATTTGATCTTTGAGGTTACCTGTGCCCTCAAACGAGAGGTCGGACTGTTTGGACACCTGCGCCAGGGAGGCGTCCAATCTAGGTGTCTTAAAGAACTTATCCTCCTCCTTAAAGGGGCACCTACGCTTCCAAGTTTTATACTTTAGAAGCTTCCTTCCACTCTAAGGGTAATATCCCTTAGTGCCTGGTGTACCGGAATGGCTTTGGATTGGGGCCTCACTAAGCCCCGATACATTCTATCCTGTGCAGGAAACCTGCTCCTGAATCTCCTCAGAAGCGTAGATCGCGCTGAGGAGGCCCTCCAGGTCGTCGGCTGAGAAAATGTGTTTTCCCGACCTGGAGTCCTCCTCCTCCGGCTGACTATCTCTCAGGCCCTCTTCGTATAGTCCCTGATCAGGGATCTCTGAGTCCTCTTTCGTACGATATTCGGATCGTGTGTACGGGCCTTAAGGCCTGTCAGCATGGACCAAAAGGCGAGTACATGGATTGAAAACTGGCTACAGGGGCGAGTTCAGAGCGTAGTGATAAATGGGAAGTACTCAGAATGGTCAGGGGTGGGAAGTGGGGTCCCCTAGGGTTCTGTCCTGGGACCAATCCAGTTTAATTTATTCATAAATGACCTGGGAGGATGGGATAAACAACTCAATCTCTGTATTTGCGGACGATACTAAGCTAAGGAGGGTAATAATTTCTCCACAGGATGTGGAAATCTTGCAAGATCTGAACAAATTATTGGGGATGGGCAACTACATGGCAAATGAGGCTCAATGTAGAAAAAATTTAAATAATGGATATGGGTGGCAAAAATATGAATGCAGTCTACTCATTAGGGGGGGAGACCCTCTGGGGGAATCTAGGATGGAAAAGGACCTGGGGGGTCCTAGTAGATGAAAGGCTCATCAATGGCATGCAATGCCAGGCTGCCGCAAGCAAAGCCAACAGAATATTGGCATGCATTAGAAAGGGGATTAACTCCAGGGATAAAACTATAATTCTCCCACTCGAGACTCTGGTCTGATCAGTGTCGTGTCACTTGTAGCCCAGCCCCCTCACAGTTAGAATCACTCCCTATGACACACTTAACCCCTTCCTCGACCCCTAGTGGTTAACCCCTTCCCTGCCAGTGTCATTTACACAGTAATCAGTGCATTTTTATAGCACCGATTGCTATATAAAATGACAATGATCTCAAAATAGCGTCAAAAGTGTCCGATGTGTCCGCCATAATGTCGCAGTCACAATAAAACTCGCAGATCGCCACCATTACTAGTAAAAAAAAAAAAAAAGAATAAAAAAAAGAATAAAAATGCCATAAAAATATCCTCTATTTTGTAGACGCTGTAAGTTTTGCTCAAACCAATCAATATACGCTTATTGCGTTTTTTTACCAAAAATATGTAGAAGAATACATAAACTGGAGGAAAAAATTTGTTTTTTTATATATATCTTTTGGGGATATTTAATATAGCAAAAAAGTAAAAAATATTGTTTTTTTTCCCAAAACTGTCGCTCTTTTGTTTATAGAGCAAAAAAGAAAAAAAATTGCAGAGGTGATCAAATACCACCAAAAGTAAGCTCCATTTGTGGGGAAAAACAAAATAAAGGACGTCAATTTTGTTTGGGTGCAATGTCGCATGACCGCACAATTGTCACTTAAAGCGACGCAGTGCCGAATTGCAAAAAGTGTTCTGGTCAGGAAGGGGGTAAATTCTTCCGGGGCTGAAGTGGTTAAAGTGATACTAAAGGTTAGTTTTTTTTTTAAAATAACAAACATTTCATACTTACCTCCACAGTGCAGTTAGTTTTGCATCGAGTGGTCCCTATCCACCTCTTCTGGGGTCCCACGGCTGCTCTCGCGGCTCCTCCCCGCATTAGATAACCCCCTCTGGGAAGCTCTCCCCCTAGAGGGTTACCTTGCGGGCGTGCTCCTGAGTCACACACTCGGCGTCCATAGATGCCGAGTGTAGGACTCGGCCCCGCCCCCCCGAATCATTGGATTTAATTAACAGCAGCGGGAGCCAATGGCTGCGCTGCTATCAATCTATCAAAGCTAGGACTCCGTGGAGAGAAGGACAGCGGGGACGCACCCACGGAAATTCAGGGTCCAGGTAAGCAAAATGGGGGGCTTGGGGGCCGGACACTGCAAGGTGTTTTTCCACAACCCCTTTAAGTGGTTAACATACAGGGATATACAATGTAATACGGACATAAAAGCGCACACACATAGGTTGGACTTGATGGACTTGTTTGTTTTTTCAACCTCACCAACTAGGTCAGAAGGCCAGCTACTGCACACACGGGTTGAATGTCAGACGGTTTCTATGGAACCAGCCAATGCTGTCTGATATTCAGCCCATAACATTTTTTTTTTTAAATTTTCAGTCTTTTTATATCACAGCAAAATAAAAAACCCAGGTGGTGTTCAAATACCACCAAAAGAAACCCATTTTTTTGTGTAAATAAATTATGTAAATTAAATTTGGGTACAGTGTTGCCTGACTGCGCAATTACCAGTTAAAGTAGCACAGTGCTAAAAAGCAAATAATGGTCTGGTCATGAAGGAGGTAAAACTTTCTGGAGCTGAAGTATGTGCTTCGCCCGTGGGAACTGACCAACGCCTTCCTCCTCTGTTATTATTTTCCTGCTGAATTGTTTGTTTATTTATATTTTTCTAACCATTAATATTTAACCACTTCAATACAGGGCATTTTCATCCCCTTCCTGCCCAGACCAATTTTTAGTTTTCAGCGCTGTCGCACTTTGAATGACAATTGCGCGGTCATGCACTGTACCCAAATGAAATCTGTGTTTTTTCCCCCACAAATAGAGCTTTTGTTTGGTGGTATTTGATCACCTCTGCGGTTTTTATTTTTTGCGCTATAAACAAAAGAGCGACAATTTAAAAAAAAAAAAAAAAAAAAAAAAAAAAAGGTTTTACTTTTTGATTTAATAAATCACAATTTTTTAATTTATTTTTTAAACAATTTTTTTTCTCCTCAGTTTAGGCCGATATGTATTCTTCTACATATTTTTGTTTAAAAAAAAAAAAAATATACGCAATAAGCGTATATTGATTGGTTTGCGCAAAAGTTATAGCGTCTACAAAGTAGGGGATAGATTTATTGCATTTTTTTTACTAGTAATAGCGGCGATCTGCGATTTTTATTGTGACCGTGACATTGCGACGGACATATCGGACACTTTTGACACATTTTTGGGACCATTCACATTTATACAGCGATTAGTGATATAAAACTGCACCGATTACTGTGTAAATGTGACTGGCAAGGAAGGGGTTAACACTAGGAGGCAATCAAGGGGTTAAATATGTTCCCTAGGTAAAGATTCTAACTGTAGGGGGCGGGGACTCACAAGGGGAGGAGACCGATCCGTGTTCCTCTATACTGGGAACATACATCGGTCTCCTCACCTCTGACAGGACATGGATCTGTGTGTTTACACACACACACACACACAGATCCACGGTCCTGCTGTGATATCGGGCAATCGCGGGTGCCCGGCGGATGCGGCGCGCGCCCCCTAGGCGGCCAGGAAGCCCAGGACGTCACATGTACATGGGCGGGATGTGAAGTGGTTAAAGCCTAACTCCAGGAAAAAATGTAATATGTCCCACTGCAACAATGAATTGCTCGTTATGTCTAGCGGGTTTTACAAGCGGCTCTATCAGTTACTCAATTCCTCTCCTTGGCCAGCTCCAGCTCTCTCCTTCTCTACCCAAAGGGCCAGCATTAAGGTGGTTCTAAAGGCTCAAGTTTTTTTTTTACCTTAATGCATTCTATGCACGAAGTTAAAAAAACATTCTGGGTGCAGCTTCTTCCCTCCCTCCTTATACTTACCTGAGCCCCATAATCTCGAACCACCGTGGTGCATAAGAACGAGAGCTCTCCAGGTTCTCTCTCCCCTCATTGGCTCACACTGAAGTCCTGCTGCTGTCAATCATCGCGAGTGAGCAAATGAAGAGAGTGGGGGTGGGGGTAAGGCCAAGCCACGCTCTGTGTATGAATGCAGAGCGCCTACTCTAGTGGCCCCATTAGAAGAGGCTTGCTATTGGGGTGCTGAGCATGTCGGAGGAGCCAGGACCACTAGCAGGGGACCGAAAAAGAAGAGGATCATGGCTGCTCTGCGTAAAACCATTGCACAAAGCAAGTAAAACTTTTTTTTTTTAATCTTTCCTTTATACCGTATATACTCGAGTATAAGCCGAGTTTTTCATTTTTTTTGTGCTGAAAATGCCCCCTTTGGCTTATACGCGAGTCACCTTTTTGCGCCTGATCTCCCGGACTTTGGGGACCCGGACCCCAATCTTGGCACACATGTAGCCCCACTCTTCCTCTACAAGTGTGCAAAGTTTGTTGTCCGGGGGAACTACGACCAGAGAGCACCGATTTTTCAAAGCCGGGCACCCCTTCCATAGACTCCCATGTTAAACGGTCATTTCTCTGGTGACTTTGGGGACCCAGTACCGGCTGGTCGTAGGTCCCCTGGACCTGAAGCTTGGCACACATGTAGCCCCATTTCTCCTCTACAAGTGTGCAAAGTTTGATGTTTGGGGACCTACAGCTGGGGAGCACTGTTTTTTCAAAGCCGGGCACTCCTTCCATAGACTCCCATGTTAAACGTCAGTCTAGGCATGGGCACAGTGAGGCATGGGCATGGACACCCTAGGCTTATACTCGAGTCAATAAGTTTTCCCAGTTTTTTGTGGTAAAATTAGGTGCCTCGGCTTATATTCGGGTCGGCTTATACTGGAGTATATACGGTAATCACTTTATTTAAATCTTGCACTGTGGGAGGGGGGTGTCAGGGGGTTACCGCACTGGTGGATTTTTACATTTTCCTGGGGTTGGGCTTTAACCCTGTTTTTATTATGTCACATTAAAAAAATGCACGTAAATAGAATTTGCAATGCTTAGCATATATTTCCAGCACACTCTGGCTGTGCTGGAATGAGTGACTTCTGCTTGCATATGTGTGATGAAATAATCCCCGGCCAGCCAATCCAAATGCCAAAAACCCGTCGACCAGAAGTAGTCTGGTAAGAGGATGACATGGTCAGGTACGCAAGGAGGGGGTGGGTGGCAAGTGTAGTTTAAACAGGTACTTCTGATGTTTATGGACAACTGCTGTTTTTACTGGCAACACTGCTTGTGCCCTCTCCCCGCAGTGGCAGAACGCCAGTGCCCAGTCACAATCTTGGTAGTTCTGCCACGGTCTCGAGTGTAAATTGCCAGCAGATTGATAAACCTGTCAGATATTAATAATCCATGCAGCTCCTTGGACTTAACCCATAGTGTGCATTCACCATTTTCAAAGCGACTGAATTCCTGGAATTTAGCTTTAAATGGGTTGTAAAGGCAGAAGGTTTTTTTTCTATGCATTAAGATAAAAAGCCTTCTGCGTGCAGCAGCCCCCCTAACACTTACTTGAAGTCCTTCTCTGTCCACATGCGTCTCAGCCATCCAGATTCTCCTTCCCGATTGTCTGAAACACAGCAGCAGCACCATTGGCTCCTGCTGCTGTCAAAGTCAGCTAGCAAATCAGGGAGAGAGAAAGTGCGAGGCCGGGGCTCTGTGTCTGAATGGACAGAGGGAGCTGCGGCTCAGGTGCCCCCATAGCAAGCTGCTTGCTGTGGAGGCACTGAACAGGGGGAAGAGGCCAGGATCACAGAAGAAGGAACCGAGAAGAGGAGGATCTGGGCCGCTCTGTGCAAATCCACTGCAACAGTGCAGGTAAGTTTAACCACTTAAGCCCCGGACCATTTGGTAGCTAAAGGACCAGAGGTGAATTCAGAATTTTGCACTGCGCTGCTTTAACTGTAAATTGTGCGGACATGCAATGTTGTACCCAAACGAAATTTGCGTCCTTTTCTTCCCACAAATAGAGCTTTCTTTTAATGGTATTTGATTGCCTCTGTGATTTTAATTTTTTGCGATATAAACGGAAAAAGACCGAAAATTTAGAAAAAAAAAAATGATATTTTCTACTTTTTGTTATAAGAAAAATAAACTCAATTTTAGTCATACATTTAGGCCAAAATGTATTCAGCCACATGTCTTTAGTAAAAAAAATGTCAATAAGCGTATATTTATCGGTTTGCGCAAAAGTTATAGCGTTTACAAACTAGGGTACATTTTCTGGAATTTACACAGCTTTAAATTTATGACTGCCTATCTCATTTCTTGAGGTGCTAAAATGGCAGGGCAGTACAAACCCCCCCCCCAAATGACCCCATTTTAGAAAGTAGACACCCCAAGGAAATTGCTGAGAGGCATGTTGAGCCCATTGAATATTATTTTTTTGTCCCAAGTGATTGAATAATGACAAAAAAAAAAAAAATTACAAAAAGTTGTCACTAAATGATATATTGCTCACACATGCCATGGTTATATGTGGAATTGCACCCCAAAATACATTCTGCTGCTTCTCCTGAGTACGGGGATACCACATGTGTGGGACTTTTTAGGAGCCTAGCCACGTACGGGACCCCGGAAACCAAGCACCGCCTTCAGGATTTCTAAGGGTGTAAATTTTTGATTTCACTCCTCACTACCTATCACAGTTTTGAAGGCAATAAAATGCCAAAATAGCACAAAACCCCCCCAAATGACCCCATTTTAGAAAGTAGACACCCCAAGGAAATTGCTGAGAGGCCTGTTGAGCCCATTGAATATTTTTTTTTGGTCCCAAGTGATTGAATAATGACAAAAAAAAAAAAAAAAAAGAAATTACAAAAAGTTGTCACTAAATGATATATTGCTCACACATGCCATGGTTATATGTGGAATTGCACCCCAAAATAAATTTTGCTGCTTCTCCTGAGTACGGGGATACCACATGTGTGGGACTTTTTAGGAGCCTAGCCGCGTACGGGACCCCGAAAACCAAGCACCGCCTTCAGGATTTCTAGGCACAAATTTTTGATTTGACTCCTCACTACCTATCACAGTTTCGAAGGCCATAAAATGCCAAAATAGCACAAAACCCCCCCAAATGACCCCATTTTGGAAAGTAGACACCCCAAGCTGTTTGCTGAGAGGCATGGTGAGTATTTTACAGCTCTCATTTGTTTTTGAAAATGAAGAAAGAACTTTTTTTTTTTTTTTTTTTTTTCAATTTTCAAAACTTTGTGACAAAAAGCGAGATCTGCAAAATACTCACAATACCTCTCAGCAAATAGCTTGGGGTGTCTACTTTCCAAAATGGGGTCATTTGGGGGGGTTTTGTGCCATCTGGGCATTCCATGGCCTCCGAAACTGTGATAGGCAGTGAGAAGTGAAATCAAAAATTTACACCCTTTAGAAAGCCTGAAGGCGGTGATTGGTTTTTGGGGTCCCGTACGCGGCTAGGCTCCCAAAAAGTCTCACACATGTGGTATCCCCGTACTCAGGAGAAGCAACAGAATGTATTTTGGGGTGTAATTCCACATATGCCCATGGCATGTTTGAGCAATATATCATTTAGTGACAACTTTGTGCAAAAAAAAAAAAAAAAAATAGGATTTTTGTACTCACCGTAAAATCCGTTTCTCTGACGTCCATGGACCGACGCAGCTCTCATACTGATTACATGTGGGTATATATGTCCCTGCTCGCAGGAGAAGACCTAGGCAGAATGTTAGAGGTTAAAACATTCTAGAACAAGCCAGAGCTGAACAGCCCCGCCCAGGGGGCGGTCCCTCCGGACATTACCCTTCCACCTGCAGCTAATCAGCCTCAGTTCGTAACAAAGCAGTACAAACTTAAAAGGAAGGGTGGGTGCTGCGTCGGTCCATGGACGTCAGAGAAACGGATTTTACGGTGAGTACAAAAATCCTATTTTCTCTTATCGTCCATGGACCGACGCAGCTCTCATACTGATTACATGTGGGACGTCCCAAAGCAGTATAAGAAAAGGGTGGGAGCAAAAAAAGTAAGGAACAACCAAAACTTCACTCCAAACCAGCAGAGCCCCTCAACGGAGGAGTTGCAACATTAGACAGCGGCCTGCAACACTTTGCGACCGAAGGAAGCATCCGAAGATGCAGCCACATCAACCTTGTAGAACTTTGAAAAGGTATGAACGGACGACCAGGTCGTCGCCTTGCACACTTGTGCAACCGACGCTTGATGTCGGAAGGCCCGGGAAGCACCAATTGCCTTGGTGGAATGCACCGCAACCGGAAAGGGAGGCGCCCGCCCCTTAAGGGCATAGGCCTGTATGACAGTCTGCCTGATCCACCTAAAGACGGTGGCAGACGACACCACTCGGCCCTGTTTTGGACTAGACACAGATTTCCGAATGGAAACAGTAGCAGACAGGTACACTCGTAAGGCTTGTACCCATCTTAATGTATGAAGCGCAAACTCTCAGGGAAGCGATGGGTGAGGACACAAGGACGGAAGAACAATGTCCTTCTTAAGGTGAAAGGCCAAGACCATCCTTAGAAAAGAAGGATGGTCGTGGGCGCAACACCAACATATCCTTATGGAGGACCAAGTAAGGTGACTTGCCAGACAAGGCTGCCAACTCAGACACCCGTCTAACCGAAGCAATGGCCAATAAGGCCAACTTCCGGGACAAGGTCAAGAGAGGAATCTCTCTGATATTCTCAAAGGGATGTTCTTGGCGAACCGAGATGCATCAAAATCAGATCCCAAGTAGGGAGAGGAGGCTTGACAGGGGGGACCACATGGCGAACCCCCTGCCCAAAAGGTGCTAATCAAGGAATGGCCCGGCAGCGGTCGTTGAAAAAGACAGTCCGGGCCGAAATCCGACCCTCAAAAAAAAAAAAAAAAAAAAAAGGTATGCAAGGCCAGCTTTTGGGTCACACCATGCTGTAAGAACAGCAAAATCCTGGGAACGGAAAACATCCGAGGATGCCACTCAAGTTCCTCACACATAGCGATGTAAGCCTTCCAGGTACGGTGAGATATCTTTCTGGAGGAAGATTCCCGTGTCAACAACATAGAAGAGATGACCGAATACGAGAGAACTCGGTCCTTTAGCACCTGGCTTTAAACAGCCATGCCATTAAAGCCAAGGACTGTAAAGCAGGATGAAGTATGCTCTGCGAAGCCGGCGAGGCAACAACAGTAGCAGAGGGTAAGCATATATCAGGCGATACTGCCCCCACGGGCTTCCAACACGTCTAACGCATCCGCCCAGGGGTCCCTGGACCTGACCACGATCTTGCCACCTTGCGAGTGAGTCGAGAGGCCACAAGGTCCACTTCCGGTGCCCCACCTCCGGTAAAGAAGGTGGAAACACCTCCGGATGCAAGGACCCTTTGCCTGCAACGCACACGGCCGACAGGACCGTCATGCAGCAAGACGTATGAAAATCCCAAAGAGACTCCGCAATGTATCGGAGAAGGGAGGCCCCAGTGTACAGGGTGCCTCAAATGTTGGCCAATAAAGGCAACTTGACGGAACTTCCCTAGAAACTCGGTCAGAGGACTAGTACCTCAGCCTCCACAGGTGGCGCAAACCCACCCCGGGCACAGAGACCCTAAAGGCTAAAGCAGTTGTAGTGCACCTGCTAGACGACTGATGAATGAAGCAGAGGCTTTTGCCCAGTCATTGAGCTACAAAAAATGCCAGAGACACAGCCATTAACGGGCGCAACGCCAACCCCAGCCTGGCGAACACAGTCCAAGCCAGCGCTTCTGATCACCACTGAAAGCAGGTGGAAAGTGATACCCCTGAAACCAGGGATCCTTGTGACAATGCTCCATCCAGCAGCTACCCAAGGATAGGTGCTGATTGTGCAAACACATAGTTTATACTATGTATTGCGTCAAACGCACAAATGGAGAGTGTGGGAGGAAACCCACCCAGCCACAAAGAGCATAATACCACCACATACGGCGTATGTAGTATAGTATTTGTGGATAAACCTATTAAAACGCGTATATACTGTGCCAGCGACGAAGGCGTGCACATCATCGGGGCCTGGACGTAAACCAGCCACACAGATTGCGTACACAACCGTGTAGGTATGTTAGCCTGCGAATAAACAAATTGCACATGTTTATACTGTGCATAGCGCTGAGAATGCGCACACCATTGGAACGCAGGGGAGAAACCTGAGCACCCGGATGAAACCCATGCAGACTGCATACGCATACCGTGTATGGTATTATAGTATGTGTGCTAAACATTTTGCACAAGTCCATGTGTGCATAGCACCGAAGGCGCGCACACTGTTGGCGCGTGGGAGGAACCGAAGTACCCCACGCATACTCAGAGAATGCAATACCTACAGCTACTGTAAATGTATTTAGTGTAGTGTATAGACATAATGTGTATGTTTACACCGTGTATTGCACCAAAGGCATGCATGTCATGTAGCATGGGCAGAAACCCACGCAGACTGCATACGCATACCGTGTATGGTATTATAGTATGTGTGCTAAACATTTTGCACAAAGCTCATGTGTGCAAAGCACCGAAGGCGCGCACACTGTTGGCGCGTGGGAGGAACCGAAGTACCCCACGCATACTCAGAGAATGCAATACCTACAGCTACTGTAAATGTATTTAGTGTAGTGTATAGACATAATGTGTATGTTTACACCGTGTATTGCACCAAAGGCATGCATGTCATGTAGCGTGGGCGGAAACCCACGCAGACTGCAAAGACATACCGGGTAGGTCCAATCGCACAAATTTAGACTGTGCATAGCGCCGAAGCGCCCACTCGGAAGAACTCCACGCAGACAGCACACAGATACCGTGTAGGAATGATAGCATGTGAATCAACATAATATTGCACATGTTTATGCTGTGCATTTCCATTGGAGCGTGGGGGGAAACCGGAGTACCCGGAGGAACCCCACGCAAACAGTATACCCATACTGTAAACATGTATAATATGTGCAATAAACATATTGAACATGTCTATACTGTGCAGAGAGCCGAAGCGCACATACCATGAGAGTGCGGGAGGACACCGGAGCCCCCCGCCAGCCCAGAGAGTATGATACATACATATACTGTGAATGTATCTGGAGTCGTGCATAAACATATTTTGTACGTTTATATCATGTATGGCACTGAAACACAGCATTGGAACGTGGGGACAGCCACGCAGACACAGAGACCAATAACACATACATACACTGTGAATGTATGCAGTGTAGAGGTATAGGATGAGTTTAAATTATGGCGCAGTGGCGCATAATCTTCTCTGTATCATTCCAACCTGCTTGACTGTGCTGCCGAAGCAGCATGCAGGTAACAAGTAACCTCTGATCCTCAGACCGTGTGTCTGTCAGAGCTCAAATCATTCCCCAGGAAATGGCGGGAAATGTTACCTCAGGTATCACACACACAAGGCTCACAGGGATTAGAGACATAAATGAATAAAGTCCTCCCTCATCCATGCTGCTCTTGAGGCAGCGTGTGAGGAAAACAGTGAGGAAACTGTGTAAAAGAAAAGCTTGTCACAGCAATTTCAGCCTGAGTGTGTTTCTCACATCATCAATGAGATCACTTACAAGCGCCCTGTCATTCACTGACACAGAACTGGAGTCTTCCTCACAAGGGAATGTCCTGTTCATAAACATTAAATATTCAGAGGTAGGGTCCTGAGCCCAATAGCTAGGCCCATATCTGACTCAGAGCACTCCTTCACTAAAGATGTTTGTGGGGGGGGGGGAGGGGGCTTATAGCTCCTTTTGCTCGCACACCGCTTCCATTCTGACAGGAATTTCCAGGACTGCTGACAACTGGTCCATAAGGACTGCAGGTGCAGGAAACATATGAACATGTTTAACTGTGCAGCACTGCCAGTTGCCCCAGGCAATGTGGAGAGCAGGTGTATCAGACTCCATAAACGCCACCCTCTGAGACCTTATACACTATACAGTGAATATACAGTCCACCCACTGGCTACGCTGAGGAGGGGATACCCGGGAGGACCCACCAACCCTTAAGGACAGCTCAGTCTGAGGAGATTGTGAGGGGATTCGCGCCGCCGCCAGAAATAAATGCGCGGCGGCCACAAGAAAATGGCCGCCGTCCGCAGCTATAACTGTGCCACTGAACGCCAAGATGGCCGCCGAGCGCAAAATTCAAAGCTCTAATGCGCGCCAATGGCGCATGCAATAATCACCTCACACACCAGAAAAAACTGCAGACATGAGCGCCCAACCAGGCCAGAGTGACCCCCAAGCACCCCACAGCACAGCACCAGTACAGGGTGCAGCATAACAGGGGGGAGACAGGGAGAAACCCCCCACACACAAACACAGCCAGCATGTACTCACCTGCAGTAGGAGAGACTACTTACCCGTCCCTTTCAGGGACCCACTGGCTTGTTTCAGACAGACCTATCACAGAGTCGTACTGCGTAGCTGTCGGCCCGGCCCACCGCGAGAGATACAGTCAGTCAAGTACTGTTCAATCTTGAGAGGACCGCGGGAGCATGAAAGCAACCCGGCCACCCCTGGAGTCACGGGGCATGTCGTGAACTGAGTCTCACGCACGCAAGGCGAGGATCAGCACGCTCGATGGTCGGACAGGGAAGACTACGAGGATACTAGTGTACCAAACCTGTTGCCCAGCCGACAGTTCATTGAAGGTCTCAAAAATAAAATAATAAAATTCCCAAAGGAATAAAAATCAAAAGTAAAATCTTCCAGGAGACTGGCTCCTTCTGTTAGGCAGAAAAAAAAAACTGAGGCTGATTAGCTGCAGGTGGAAGGGTAATGTCCGGAGGGACCGCCCCCTGGGCGGGGCTGTTCAGCTCTGGCTTGTTCTAGAATGTTTTAACCTCTAACATTCTGCCTAGGTCTTCTCCTGCGAGCAGGGACATATATACCCACATGTAATCAGTATGAGAGCTGCGTCGGTCCATGGACGATAAGAGAAATTGTCTTTTTCCGCAACTTGTGTCAACATATAAAATATTCCATGGACTCGACATGCCTCTCAGTATATAGCTTGGGGTGTCTACTTTCCAAAATGGGGTCATTTGGGGGGGTTTTGAACTGTTCTGGCATTTTATACACATTAGGAAGCTTACATCCACTCTTCTAACCACTTGAAGACAAAGCCCTTTTTGACACTTTTTGTTTACATGAAAACATTTTTTTTTGCAAGAAAACTATGTTGAACCCTCAAACATTATATATATTTTTAAAGCAAAGGCCCTACAGAATGAAATGGTGGGTGTTGCATTTTTTTTTTCTACACAGTATTTGCGCAGCGATTTTTCAAACGCATTTTTTGGGGAAAAAATACACTTTTTTTAATTTGAATGCACTAAAACACACTATATTGCCCAAATGTTTGATGAAATAAAAAACATGATCTTAGGCCGAGTACATAGATACCAAACACGACATGCTTTAAAATTTCGCACAAACGCGCATTGGCGACAAACTACATACATTTTTAAAAGCCTTTACAGGTCACCCCGTTAGATTTACAGAGGAGGTCTACTGCTAAAATTACTGCCCTCGATCTGACCTTCGCGGTGATACCTCACATGCATGGTGCAATTGCTGTTTACATATGACGCCAGACCGACGCTTGCGTTCGCCATTGGGCAAGAGCAGGGCAGGACAGGGGTGCTTTTTTTTTTTTTTTTTTTTTATTATTAGTTTTGCTTTTTTATTTTATTTTTAAACTGTTGCTTCCATATTTTTTTTTTTTTTTTTTATCATTTTTATTGTTATCTCAGGGAATGTAAATATCCCCTATGATAGCTATAGGTAATGACAGGTACTCTTTTTTGAAAAAACTGGGGTCTATTGGACCCTAGATCTTTCCTCTGCCCTCAAAGCATCTGACCACACCAAGATCGGTGTGATAAAATGCTTTCCCAATGGCGCTTTTTATATCCGGGGGGGGGGTCATTCCCTCCCACTGCTTGTAAAAGCAGTCCAGAGGCTAATTAGCCACTAGGATTGCTTTTACATGAAAGCCGGCCGCTGGCTGAAAAGAATGATACCAAGATGATACCTAAACCCGCAGGCATCATTCTGGTATAAACATTCAAAGTCCAGCAACATACCAGTACGTTGCTGGTCCTTGTTGGACATGTATTGTAATCTTTTTTTTCATGCAGCCTGTTGGCTGAACGAAAAAAAAAGATTGATCGGTGGGTATGCCCACCATTAGAATACCGCCCTTCATCCACCCACTTCCAATGATGGGCATACATGCACCATTTATATATGCCGAAGCATGGGGGCATCTTCCCGCAAAAGTTATGCCGCGTACACATGGTCAGACTTTTCCACGGGCAAGCCTCCGTCGGAATTTCAACTGTATGTACGCGGCATTAGGAGCAAAATCGCTCCTCCGCCCCTGCTGCCCCAATGCTTCGGCATATATGCTTTTTTTTTTTTAACTGTGGTGGCGAAATCACCTCCTACAGCACTGGAGTCGCAGGGATCAGGCCTGTCTCTGCGAACGCTGCAGTTATGTGTGTTGTGTTTTGCAAGTGACAGTGATCGATCGATACTGCACTTGGGTGGCCTGGGCTGGACGGAGGGGCAAAACGCAGGTGCTAGCAGGTATCTGGGCTGATTCCGCTAACACTGCGTTTTTGGGAACCCTAAACTGCTGGGGACGCTAGTATAGATCTGATCAGATCAGATATTGATCTGTTCAGATACTATACCACTAAGGGGGGTGTATGCTTCACGCGTGGGTGTTAGCGTTACTGGCACTAACCTGACGCTGCCTGGGGTGTGACGCAGACCCTCTCTGACGCTAAAACCTAATTGATATCACCCGCCGGGCGATCAGGGTGTTAAACCTTTATTGGGTTATATACGGCGGGTGCCCTGACACTATAAAAAGCAAACTAACTAACCAGCGTCACCCGTAACACTTATATGTTGATTACTGGTGAAAGGGTTAACTAGGGGCAATTAGGGGGTTAAAACCTTTATTAGGTAATATATGGGGGTACCTGACGCTATATAAAAACCTGACGGCGAACCTAAAAAAAAAATTACTGGCTACCGATCTGCATCACCGACGCTAAGACAGCGATCAGAAAAATGATCGCTTAGCGACAGTGGTGATAGGGGGTGAAAGGGTTACCTGGGGGGCGATCAAGGGGGTTAAACCTTTATTAGGTAATATATTGGGGTACCTGACGCTATAAAAACCTGCGGCGAACCTAAAAAAAATTTACTGGCTACCGATCTGCATCACCGACGCTAAAACATCGATCAGAAAAATGATCGCTTAGCGACGGCGGTACTAAGGGGTGAAAGGGTTATCTGGGGGGTGATCAGGGGGTTAAACCTTTATTAGGGGGGGGGTTAGGGGGCTACACTGGACCTAAAACTAAATGTACTGACACTTTTACAGTCACAAATGTCACTGATTGCAGTGATCACTAAATAAATGGTCACTGCAATCAGTGACACTGACTGGGGGCTGATCTGGGGGGGCGATTTATGTACCTATGTGTCCTGGTGTCAGTGTAGTGTTGTGTGCACTGACCTGCATCTTCTCCTGTACGGCGCTCGGTATATGTGAGCGCCGCAGGAGAGATGACATTCACTTCCTCCAGCCTGTGTAAACAAGCACACAGGCAGGGGAAGCTCTCATTCGCCGGGAGCGATCGAGAGGGGGTGGCCGGAATCGAACGGCCGTCCCCTCATGCCGGATCGCTCCAGAAGGTAAAACGACCGCTCACTGTAAAGAAGGGGGGTCCGATCGGACCCCCCAACTATACAAAGGCAATCACGTACATATACGTGATTCTGCCTGTCGGTGCCATTCTGCCGACGTATATTTACAGGTTTGTTATTTTTCTAGGAACAAAAATAGCCTTTAAAATTACTTTAAGAGTAACATACTTACTGTCCAGATCACCAGGTGAAAAAAATAAAAAATAAAATGCAGCCATCACATCTAAGAATTGGTAACATTGAATATATAAAAGGGGGAAGAGTAGGGACTTTGGGATTATTGCGGTGCCAAAAAATGAGTATATACAACAATTAGTGAAAATATGTTTTATTTATACAAAAAATAAATCGCAATATAGAAGCAAATGCGTTTGTAGCTTTAGTGTACATAATTGATGGTTACACCCAACATGTTTCACCAAAACATTGGCTTCATCAGGGGTACTTGATTGTACAGTGTAGCTTTAGAAGAAAATCTAAAAAGTAGAATATATATATAACATGAATAAACAATTTCATACAAACAAGCATGTTATAAACAGGAAGGCAAAATTGGGCGCCCTAAGACAAAAACCAACAAGACCTAAGGGCGATGAAAGGAGTATTAAAGTGCAGGTCTGCCATACCCACCAATCTTCAAGGACAACGCAATCAAATAGCTGCCAAGGGCCAACCAGGAAGCCAGACAATGTGGCTGCAGGGGGCTATTAGAAAAAAATTTAAAATTAACATTAATCCTAGAATGTGTAGGAATGACTAGTGTGGACAGAAAGAATCGCCACACTCAATTAGACATCCTATTATGTAGACTAACATAGTCTCTAGTACAGTGATGGCGAACCTTGGCACCCCAGATGTTTTGGAACTACATTTCCCATGATGCTCATCCACTCTGCAGTGTAGTTGAGCATCATGGGAAATGTAGTTACAAAACATCTGGGGTGCCAAGGTTCGCCATCTCTGCTCTAGTACATACCAAGAAATTGTTTAGGAAATTTAAAACAAAAACGGGGCGCTGAAAGATATATCTGGACAAAATCCACTCCCAAATGAGGTATCAAAAATACATCTGAAACAGAGAGATAATCGAAGTGCTCAATTACCATCCAAGTATATATGTCCATAGATTTAGTAAAAATAGGAGGAGGGAAGCTTACCTTTGATTAACAAGCTAGATGAAAAGTCAAGAGTTGCACGCTAATGTATGGTTGTTCAAAGGCAAAAAGACCCCCCTGGGTATGATGTTGATAGCAAGGAGCAATAGCCCAATCAACACACGCTTAAGACAGCAAAGTTGCTTGTTGGTAATGATGGAATTGGGAATAATAGTAAAAGGCAATGTTGAAAAAACCTAAAGTGCCCAACAAGGAAAAGAGTTGCATCAGACCAACCAAACAATAAGCAAAGATAAGTCAGTCAAATACTTATCACTCCAAAGAAAAAAAACAAGAAATAATGTTAATCGAGTACCTCATAGTACACAGCATAGCAGCAGCGCCCCGCACCAGTAGACAGCTAATGAGCTGTCTATGGTGGTTTAAATAGCCCCCCAGCCACCCGGCTTCTTACGTCGCTGGGCGACGGCGGACGTGAGGTAGCCAACGCGCACAGCGCTAAGCGCCTACAATGACCATACTGCTTAGCGATGGACGTCACATGACGCGGCCAGTGCGTACAACCGAGAGGACGCAACTGGTAAGGACGGAGAGTGGAGAGATGTAACCAAGGCAACCGTGGGCAGGCGTGGCTACAAAGCGGGCATGGTGTAAAAACACCAGCCCTTGGGTGTCCATACAGACACGGGTCAGCAACCCAGCATAGGCCCACGACAGCCATAAGGCGCGCCGCCCAGGGATAAGGCAGAGAAATGACAGACAGAGCACAAACTCCATCAACAAAGCCCACAGATGGAAAAGGCAAATTGTTTCAATCCCAAGGCCCCCCGATACCTTCCGAATCACAACATGATATCCTAAATTGAAAAGGGAAAGACACATGTCATATTGTTATTGAAACTGGTACAATGAAGCAAAAAAAAAAAAAAAAAACACAAACATATATGCAGGTATACAAATAAGCAAACTAAATAAGAACATATACAGTATACAAGATAGTATATTAGGTCATATGGTCAAAATGATA
The DNA here is from genome assembly GCA_029206835.1 of Rana muscosa. Lineage (NCBI taxonomy): Eukaryota > Metazoa > Chordata > Amphibia > Anura > Ranidae > Rana > Rana muscosa. Next base: position 468,622,409 of record CM055117.1, read on the forward strand.
AATCAAGAATGGGAATTGACCCATTGTTGATTGGTTCTCAGTGGGTCCCAAGATGTTAAATGGGATAAGGTCAAAAGGTCATAAAGGAGAAAAAAAAGCAGGGAGTAAGCAAGGAGGGGAATCATGGACATAAATGAAATGAACTAGTCGATTGCTATAGAAAGGATTTATAGCTAATATATTCATTAAGTCCAGGGGATTTGACTGCATCAAGGGTATGTATCAATCGAGTCTCCAGTTGTAGCAGGGCTGTATCTATACTGCCTCCACGAACATGTTGAGGCACATGCTCGAGGGCATAAAAGGTAACAACTTGGTAATCAAGCCCACCGACAAGGGGGGAAATGTGGTTGTCATGGATGTCCAGGCATATGAGCGCATGTGCCTCAACATCCTTGACAACAGACTTTGGTATCGTCCAATCTCCAAAACTCTTGTGGACAACTTTGTGCAGGAATACTATGGTATCATCTTTAAGGCCTATCATGAGGGCACAATAGACCAATCTACTTGAACTTTTTGAACAAGAAAGACTCAAGAATACCTACCTTCTATTCGTTACCGAAGGTACATAAATCCTTAACACATCCCCCCGGACGCCCGATTGTATCGGGCTGTCTTGGTCTAACTGAAAATGCCAGTGCACTAGTTGACCAGTATTTGCAACCTTATGTCATTTCTCTATCTTCCTTTGTAAGGGACACCATCGATTTATTGCGCAACATCGATGGCAAGCAATTTCCACCAGGTAGATGGTTGGTTGCCTTGGATGTGGAAAGTTTATATAACTCTATCCCACATGATAAAGGCCTTTTAACTATTCAGAACCAATTAAAAGGAAATAGATTCTTCATCTGATCACTATAGTCGGTTTGTTCTTCAGCTGTTGAGGTTCATACTTTTTTTTTTTTCAATCAAATATTCTTTATTTCCTTTTTCTTTTTTATATGAACATTCTGATTATACATAGCTCTATATCCATATGCATTTAATCCACCACATATCTCATATAAACACAAACATTAATGGCATACCCTCCTCCCCTCCTCCCACCCCCCTCTTATTCCCGCATTCTGCCCCACACTCTCTACTGTGCCTCCACCTCTAGCCAGTGTTTCCATATGTTCATGAATTTCTTCCCATTTCCCCTCTTATCATATATAAATTCTTCTTTTCTGATAGTATTATCTATTACTTTCCTCCATTCTGTCCCTGTTGGGGGGTCTTTTGCTTGCCACCTTTGTGCTATAAGCTTCCTACCTTGGAACAAGCACCTTAATATTGCCGTTTGTGTGTCTACTGGTATTCCCCTGTCTTCTATCAATCCTAACACACACAATTTAGCTTCTGGTTGGAAAGATGTCCCAAATACAAAGTTTATTCTATCTATTATCTCTTTCCAGTACCAGTACAATTTGGGACATCTCCACACCATGTGCACGAAGTCTCCCTCCTCTATTCTACATCTCTGGCATTTTGCATCTTTCCTACCACCAAGCTGGTACATTCTTCGAGGCGTATAATATGCTCTATGTACTAAGTATAATTGTGAGGCCATTTGGGAAGGGCAAAGTGTAACTCTCGGCCCTGCCTCTAGTATCCTTTTCCACTGATCTTGTGTTATTGGGCCCAGGTCTCTTTCCCATTTTCCCTTATTTTCCAGTCTCTCTTCTTGATCTACCTCACTTATACCTTTATACATCTCCGATATCGTCCCTCTGGCTAAATCCGCGTTTACTAACCTCCTGAGTTGGGTCATTTCGTTCCATACTGGTATTACCTGCCCGAATTGTGCATTCAAAGCATGTCTTACCTGTAGGTATCTATAAAATGATTTATTGGGGATTGGGTACTCCTCTCTTAGCTCTTGAAATGTTTTTATTCTTCCCTCTTTAAAAAGCTGTATCAGGAGATGCACTCCACATATATCCCATTCCTCAACTTTTCCCATCTTTTTAAGCTCTTCTAGGTTACTATTGTCCCAGATGGGGGAGAATTCTGAGAATCCTCTGTAGCCCAATATCTCCTTGACCGTCTTCCAACATTTTACTATTAGTTTTTCTGTTGGACATCTGGAGCAGAAAGAGTCAGCCTCCACTGCCTCTACCTCTGTATCATGACTTGTGTCATTCAGTAGTAGACTCTTTCCCCCTTCCTTACTCCCCGGTAGGTTACTTCCCCTCATATGCTGCATTTGTGCAGCTAGAAAATAATATCTCGGGTTAGGCAATGCCAGTCCCCCCCTTTCTCTAGGTTGCTGTAGGGTGCAAAGACGGATTCTCACTGCTCCATTTCTCCATATCAGTTCCTTGAATATACTGTCTATTCTTTTGAACCAGTATTTTGGAATCCATACTGGGGAGTTATGCATTATATATAGGATCTGAGGCATCCAAACCATTTTAACAAGGTTGCACTGTCCAACTACCGAAAGTGGGAGTCTATTCCACACGCGACACTTCTGTTTCAACCTTGTCATCAGTGGTACTAGGTTATTAGCTATGTAATGTCCTGGTTCTTTTGTTACGTTTATTCCCAAGTACCTCATCTGACTCACAACCTTAACTTGAGTTATCTGCTGTGTTATTGGGTCTATCGGCAAAAGCGCCGATTTTTCCCAATTAATCCTCAAGCCTGAGATTTTCCCATATTCTCCAATTATCCCCATTGCTGTATCCAGTGAGGTCTGTGTATCTCCCAGAAAGAGCAAGATGTCTGCATACATGGCAATTTTTTCTTCCCCAAGTTTTCTCTTAAATCCATGTATCTCTGGGGATGCCCTTATTGCTATAGCCAGCGGTTCCACTGCAAGGGCGAACAGCAGGGGCGACAGCGGGCACCCCTGTCTTGTCCCTCTCGCCAACTGGAACCACTCTGAACACTCTCCATTTATTCTTATTTTTGCTCTTGGACCCTCATACAATGTTTTAACCCATTGGATAAATCTCGGACCAAACTGGAACTCAGCGAGTACCTTCCACAAAAAGTGCCACTCTAGGCTATCAAACGCCTTGGCTGCGTCTAGGGACAGAATGGCTCTTGTCCCTTCATTCTCTATTGGCAATTGGATGTTTAAATATGTCCTTCTTATATTAATACTTGTAGATCTATCTGGAATAAATCCAGTTTGGTCCGAGTGCACCAATTTTGCGACTATCCTGTTGAGTCTTGTTGCCAGTACCTTAGCCAGTATCTTCACATCTGAACATAGGAGAGATATCGGCCTATATGATGCTACATCAAGCTGACTTTTCCCCTCCTTTGGAAGCACTATAATTGTTGCCTCTGTCATAGACAGTGGCAGCTTCCCCCCTACAGCTGCCCAGTTGAATACATCCAGAAGTTTTGGAAGCAGTACCTTGCTGTAAGTCTTATATATTTCTATTGGCAAACCATCCGGTCCCGGGGCCTTCTGGTTTGCCATATCTGCTGTTGCTTTTTGTAATTCTTCCAGCATCAGTGGTGCCTCCAATCCTTCTCTATCTTCCCTTGGTAGTTGGGGGACCTGTAGCCCTTCGAAGAAGGTTCCCATCTCCCTTTCTATATTATCTGATGGGATACTGCTATACAGATTTTGGTAGTAGTTTTTAAAAACCTCTGTTATTTTGTTAGTACCTCTCCTAATCTCCCCTTCTTTATCACGTATAGCCGATATAACCAAAGAGGGGGTGTTAGCCCTAGTGATCAGAGACAGCATCCTTCCCACTCTCTCTCCCTCCCCAAAGAAGGTCTGTTTTTGAAACAACATTTGATTTTCTGCCTTTTTTAATAGCAGGTTTTTATATTCTTCCTGACTTTTTACCCACTCTTTATGTTTCTCTAGTGTTGGACTTTCCACGTATTTTACTTCAGACCTTCTCGCCTTTTCCCTTGCTGTTACTTCCTTAGCTTGTGTTTTTTTTTTTTTTATATGATATTTTTTGTATTAAGACTCCCCGGAGGAAAGCCTTCAGGGCATCCCAAATAGTTCCTTTAGATGCAGATCCTTCATTTAATTTTATAAATTCTTCCAGGTTGGCATTGACTCCCCCCACATCGTTAATTATTCCTAGCCAGAACGGGTTCAACTTCCAATCCCCTTTACTAAGTTTCCTACTTGTATTTATTTCAAAAATTACTGCGGCATGGTCTGAAATACTTCTCAGTTCATACTTCACTTCCCCCACTTCCCTCAGGGCATCTTCACTACACAGCACCATATCTATTCTGGACAAGGTCGCGTGCGTTTTAGAGTGACAAGAAAACTGTTTCTCCTCCGGGTGCCTCACCCTCCACACGTCCACCAGTCCCGTCTCTCCGCAAAATTGGAGGAGGGGGCTGCTAGGCGTGACACTGGGGGAGACCCCGGGGGGAAAACCTATCCACCTTCTTATTCATAGTCATGTTAAAATCTCCTGTCACTATAACTGGCACCCCTTCCCTGTTCATGGAAAACTTTATTAGCTCCTCTAAAATTTCGGTACTAAAGGGTAGTGGGATATAGACGTTAGCCAGCACATATTCCCTTGCCTCTATCTGACAAAAAAGAAATATAAATCGCCCTTTATCATCCACTCTACACTGCCTGCAGGTGAACACTATTCCAGGGTCAACCAGCACACTGACACCCCTTGAATATGAGGTATGAGTGGCATGGTATTGTATTTGATATTTTCTATGTTTTAATGTACTGATGGTGTCCTTTTCCAGGTGCGTCTCCTGCAGACATAGTATCCCAATATTATCCAACGCTGCCATCGAGTAAATTATACTTCTTTTAGCTGGTTCTCTTACCCCCCGGACATTCCAGGAACATACCCTTATACTTTTAGTCTGTCCTAGGAGTACCCCTTGATCCTGTCTATTTACTACCATTATTCAAACTTTATCAATGTATTTCCCATATTGTGATTCTGTGTCAACAACATTTGTGCCTCAAACATACATTTTCTTTTAATTTTTATGTCTTTGTTTTTAGTTCCTTTCCAAAAATCGTGTTTTATATTTAGTGGATTCACCCAATCATACTCCTCACTCATATCTTTATCCCACTCTTGCTCCCTCTCCCCTCCCCCTCCCCTGCCCTCCATTGGGCCTATATTGAGAGCTTCTAAAGTGACCGCATATTCCCCTTAAGGTGCTTAGTGCTATTTTGTCTGTTGCTGTGTTTCCCCCTATTCTCAATTTTTCCAATTTCAACCATTTATGTTTATATTCTACCTTTTCCCCTTCACACATAGTACCAAAAAAATAAAAAATAACCAAAACACATGCACATTTCAGATTGGCCATTTTACAACACTTCCCCACTCCACCCCCTTTCTCACTTCCCCGTATCGACAAAAAAGAGAAGAGAGAAAAAAAAAAGGGAGGGGGAGGGGAGAAAAAAAAAAAAGGAGAGAAGGAAGGAGAGAGGGGGAGGAGAGAAAAAATAAACCAAGGCAATGGGTGGGAGGGGGGACAGACACTTTATCCTTTACCCTCCTGTTCCTTCTGTCCCCTACCCCCCCCCTCCACCCTGTTCCCTCCCATCCTACCACAGTGTCACTTCTGCAGGTGTGGAAAAGAAGGTATGTTCCCCCTTGTCCGTTATTCTTAGGCGAGCTGGGTAAAACATTGCATATTTCAATTTATTATGTTGCAGCCTACGTTTACAGTCCATAAATTTTGCCCTTTGTCTCTGTAGTTCCGGGGAGAAATACGGATAGATCGAAATTCTCACGCCTTTATACTGCATCTCCCCCATTTCTCTTGCCCTTCGCAGAATTGCAACCTTGTCCCCAAAATGAAGCAGTTTAATGAGGAGGGGCCTAGGCTGGCCTCCAGTAGCAAGATTCCTAGATGGCACTCTGTGGGCTCGTTCAATTGTAAAGAATTTTGACAGGCAATCTTTACCGAGTGTTTCTCCAAGCCAGTCTTCCATAAACTCTGTGGGGTTGTTACCTTCGCTTTTTTCGGGGAGACCTAGTACCCTAATATTTTTCCTGTGTATCCTATTCTCCATGTCATCCATCTTGTTCATGCATGTATTTAGCTGTTCCAGCATTACTTTTATCTCTTTTTTTAATGGGTCCACATCGTCTTCTACCTGGCTAAGTCTCCCCTCTAGTACAGATGTCCGTTCCCCAATCCCCTGCACATCTTGCTTAAGCGCTGACATGTCTTCTCTTATGACTTTTAGTTGACCAAATATATCAGTGAGGACTTGCAATTATTCACTGCTTGGAGAATCTCTCTCATAGATGGTTCCCCCTCTTTCGTCTGTTCTACAGTCAATTCTACGTTTTCCTTCTGTGTCTTATTCTTTGCCCCCGCATTACCAGCCGCAGCTGCTAATGTATCCATTGTTAATGTCTTTCCCTGGCTTCTCCTCTGAGAGGTGGGTTGTTGCTCCCCCTGTGTTTTTTTGGGCGTCTGGCTCGGTGTATGGCCTGCCGTATGCGCAAATCTCTCCAACTTTGCCGCTGCTGCGGCCTGGCTTGCCTTAGTTCCTCGCGTTGTATGTGTCTGTAGCTGTGGCTGTGTCTGAGAATTCATCTGTTCCCTGCCACCTGAGCTGGTTCTTTCCTGAGAAGTAGCTTCCACACCTTTTTTTTTTGTCATTACTGACAGAATATCCAGCGCTATCCTCCGGTTTTTGTTAGAACTGTAGAGTTTATAGGGCTGTGTAGTTATTTATTTTTTTCCCGTAGTTCCAAGTCAAACGTTCTTGTTCCTACCGTTCTCCCGGCACCCAGGCCGTACAGCTATTTAACTCTGTCCCTTTATCTCCTTTATCCCAAATTTCCGGAGGCAGGGTGTATATTTTATATTTTAGGGGGGCGAAAGTGCAAAGTGCCAGTGTAGCAGATCCCTGCGGGAGATCTATACCATGTATAGTACCATATATAGTATATCTAAGGGGTCTTCATATTATCTCCCCCTATCTCCATGTCCATATCATTATTCCACCAACCCCTGCTGCAACCTCACTGTAAATTGGCATACGGGGTGTCTATAGGCACAGGGTCTGCACAAAAATTTATGCTTTCCACTGAATCTGAGCTCTGTTCATAGTGCTCCACAGTGCCCCCGCGCTACCCCCACAGTTCTTCCTTGTAATGTCCCTATAGTATCCCAGGTACACCATACACCCTGTAGCGTGGCCAACACCAGGCTTGTGTTCACCACCTCCGCCTCAGACTTCAGCTGTCCATTCCTACATACCAATGGCGGTCTTCCAAAAAAGCAGTCTGTGCAGTCTATTAAAAAAAAAAAAAGGAGATGTATATTGCTTCCACTGCATGTGTTGCCTTACTATGTATGTTATAAGGCTATCCTGCTGTCCTGTAAGGTATCCACCCTTGGGCTTACCCTTCTCCTCCTCCATGCAGGGCATCCTCCTCCATGCAGGACGGCTCAGCTGTTGCCGGCGGTGTGCGCTGTTTGCTGTGTTTGAAATATTGCAGGATTGCGGTGTTACGGCTGCTGGACGTCCGGATTTTACAATCCTCCTGCCTCCCCCATAGGGCAGCTCAGCGGCGGCGGCAGCGTCAGGGGCTCAGGCGACTGACGGCTCAAGTCAGTTCCGGGGCCACTGGATCTCCGGCATCTCCTCCCTCAGTTCTCCCTCCTCCTCCTCCATAGAATCGGCTCAGACAGTGAGTAACATGGGAGCGGGTGTGCAGTCCGTGCTGCTACGGCCTCTCACCTCACCTCTCTACATCCGGTCACGCCCCCGTTCCCCATTGTTCACCTCTGGGGGTTCATACTTACACGTAACATTTTCCTGTTTGGCAACTCCCACTTCCTCCAGCAGGGGGTGGCTATGGGGACCAAGTGTGCCCCCTCTTATGCCAACTTGTATCTGGGGGGGTGGGAGAGGGAACTATTTTCTACCGAATCGTTTATACCCTTGCTCAATCACGTCATTACCTGGTACAGGTATATAGACGATATTTTGATTCTTTGGTCTGGTACCAAGGATGAGCTCCTGCAACTGACGAGCAAACTGGCTGTTAATGATTAGAATCTGTCCTTCACAATGGAGTGTAGTCAACAATCCATAAATTTTTGGGATTTAACAATCCATATGGATCAGGAAGGTATACTCCATTCCTCTCTTTACCGTAAACCTTCGGCTGGAAATACTTTATTGCACGCCTCCAGTGCACACCCTTAATCCCTCTTTGAGGGTGTGCACTGGGGGCGTGCAATAAAGTATGCACGCCTCCAGTGCATATAGTCAGTTTCTTCGTCTTAAGCACAATTGCACTCGGGACTCAGACTTCTATGTGGCTGCTAATGATCTACGGAATAGATTGATTGCTCATGGATACAGTCGTTCTCTTTTAAAGAGATCCTTCAACAGGGTTGTCAAGCTCAGCAGGAATGACCTATTCATTCTTTTAAAAAAACAAGCCCAAAAGCTCAGTTCGTGTAATTACCAAGTTTTCTAACCAACATGGTCAAGTTAGAAATGTTCTCCAAAAATATTGGCCTATTCTGCTGGCTGACAAGACTGTTAAAAAAATTAATCAAACCTCATCCAGAGATCACTTTTCGCCATGCTGTGTCACTTAAAGATCATCTGGTCTCTAGTCACTTTGATTCCTCGAAACGTTCATCTTCGACCAAGGGGGGCACGTTTCCCTGCAGGAAATGTGATATTTGTTGCTTCCTACCTGGTTCTCATAATGTTTCATTACCCAATGGATGTATCCATAGCATCAAACATCGCATTAACTGTAAAACAATTGGTGTTGTATATTTGGCACTTTGCCAATGTGGCTGTTTTTATGTGGGCAAGACCAAGAGACCATTCTTTAAAAAGAATTAGCGATCATGTATTGCAGACTTATAAAAAGTTAACCACTACAGCATTAAATCGACACATTGGATATCAACATAACTATGATGCCCAAGTTGTTACCATTTACGCCCTCGAGCATGTGCCTCAACATGTCTGTGGAGGCAGTATAGATACAGCCCTGCTACAACTGGAGACTCGATTGATACATACCCTTCATGCAGTCAAATCCCCTGGACTTAATGAATATATTAGCTATAAATCCTTTCTATAGCAATCGACTAGTTCATTTCATTTATGTCCATGATTCCCCTCCTTGCTTACTCCCTGCTTTTTTTTCTCCTTTATGACCTTTTGACCTTATCCCATTTAACATCTTGGGACCCACTGAGAACCAATCAACAATGGGTCAATTCCCATTCTTGATTTATCATTTTGACCATATGACCTAATATACTATCTTGTATACTGTATATGTTCTTATTTAGTTTGCTTATTTGTATACCTGCATATATGTTTGTGTTTTTTTTTTTTTTTTGCTTCATTGTACCAGTTTCAATAACAATATGACATGTGTCTTTCCCTTTTCAATTTAGGATATCATGTTGTGATTCGGAAGGTATCGGGGGGCCTTGGGATTGAAACAATTTGCCTTTTCCATCTGTGGGCTTTGTTGATGGAGTTTGTGCTCTGTCTGTCATTTCTCTGCCTTATCCCTGGGCGGCGCGCCTTATGGCTGTCGTGGGCCTATGCTGGGTTGCTGACCCGTGTCTGTATGGACACCCAAGGGCTGGTGTTTTTACACCATGCCCGCTTTGTAGCCACGCCTGCCCACGGTTGCCTTGGTTACATCTCTCCACTCTCCGTCCTTACCAGTTGCGTCCTCTCGGTTGTACGCACTGGCCGCGTCATGTGACGTCCATCGCTAAGCAGTATGGTCATTGTAGGCGCTTAGCGCTGTGCGCGTTGGCTACCTCACGTCCGCCGTCGCCCAGCGACGTAAGAAGCCGGGTGGCTGGGGGGCTATTTAAACCACCATAGACAGCTCATTAGCTGTCTACTGGTGCGGGGCGCTGCTGCTATGCTGTGTACTATGAGGTACTCGATTAACATTATTTCTTGTTTTTTTTCTTTGGAGTGATAAGTATTTGACTGACTTATCTTTGCTTATTGTTTGGTTGGTCTGATGCAACTCTTTTCCTTGTTGGGCACTTTAGGTTTTTTCAACATTGCCTTTTACTATTATTCCCAATTCCATCATTACCAACAAGCAACTTTGCTGTCTTAAGCGTGTGTTGATTGGGCTATTGCTCCTTGCTATCAACATCATACCCAGGGGGGTCTTTTTGCCTTTGAACAACCATACATTAGCGTGCAACTCTTGACTTTTCATCTAGCTTGTTAATCAAATATTATATTAGCTATAAATCCTTTCTATAGCAATCGACTAGTTCATTTATGTCCATGATTCCCCTCCTTGCTTACTCCCTGCATTTTTCTCCTTTATGACCTTTTGACCTTATCCCATTTAACATCTTGGGACCCACTGAGAACCAATCAACAATGGGTCAATTCCCATTCTTGATTTATCATTTTTACCATATGACCTAATATACTATCTTGTATACTGTATATGTTCTTATTTAGTTTGCTTATTTGTATACCTGCATATGTTTATTTTTTTTGCTTCATTGTACCAGTTTCAATAACAATATGACATGTGTCTTTCCCTTTTCAATTTAGGATATCATGTTGTGATCCGGAAGGTATCGGGGGGCCTTGGGATTGAAACGATTTGCCTTTTCCATCTGTGGGCTTTGTTGATGGAGTTTGTGCTCTGTCTGTCATTTCTCTGCCTTATCCCTGGGCGGCGCGCCTTATGGCTGTCGTGGGCCTATGCCGGGTTGCTGACCCGTGTCTGTATGGACACCCAAGGGCTGGTGTTTTTACACCATGCCCGCTTTGTAGCCACGCCTGCCCACGGTTGCCTTGGTTACATCTCTCCACTCTCCGTCCTTACCAGTTGCGTCCTCTCGGTTGTACGCACTGGCCGCGTCATGTGACGTCCATCGCTAAGCAGTATGGTCATTGTAGGCGCTTGGCGCTGTGCGCATGCGCGTTGGCTACCTCACGTCCGCCGCCGCCCAGCGACGTAAGAAGCCGGGCGGCTGGGGTGCTATTTAAACCACCATAGACAGTTCATTAGCTGTCTACTGGTGCGGGGCGCTGCTGCTATGCTATCAGGTACTCGATTAACATTATTTCTTGGTTTTTTTCTTTGGAGTGATAAGTATTTGACTGACTTATCTTTGCTTATTGTTTGGTTGGTCCGATGCAACTCTTTTCCTTGTTGGGCACTTTAGGTTTTTTCAACATTGCCTTTTACTATTATTCCCAATTCCATCATTATCAACAAGCAACTTTGCTGTCGTAAGCGTGTTGATTGGGCTATTGCTCCTTGCTATCAACATCATACCCAGGGGGGTCTTTTTGCCTTTGAACAACCATACATTAGCGTGCAACTCTTGACTTTTCATCTAGCTTGTTAATCAAAGGTAAGCTTCCCTCCTCCTATTTTACTTTTTCGATTATCTCTCTGGTTTCAGATGTATTTTTGATACCTCATTTGGGAGTGGATTTTGTCCAGATATATCCTTCAGCGCCCCGTTTTTGTTTTAAATTTCCTAAACAATTTCTTGGTATGTACTAGAGACTATGTTAGTCTACATAATAGGATGTCTAATTGAGTGTGGCGATTCTTTCTGTCCACACTAGTCATTCCTACACATTCTAGGATTAATGTTAATTTTTCATTTTTTTCTAATAGTCCCCTGCAGCCACATTGTCTGGCTTCCTGGTTGGCCCTTGGCAGCTATTTGATTGCGTTGTCCTTGAAGATTGGTGGGTATGGCAGACCTGCACTTTAATACTCCTTTCATCGCCCTTAGGTCTTGTTGGTTTTTGTCTTAGGGCGCCCAATTTTGCCTTCCTGTTTATAACATGCTTGTTTGTATGAAATTGTTTATTCATGTTATATATATATTCTACTTTTTAGATTTTCTTCTAAAGCTACACTGTACAATCAAGTACCCCTGATGAAGCCAATGTTTTGGTGAAACATGTTGGGTGTAACCATCAATTATGTACACAAAAGCTACAAACGCATTTGCTTCTATATTGCTATTTATTTTTTGTATAAATAAAATATATTTTCACTATAATGGTTGTATATACTCATTTTTTGGCACCGCAATAATCCCAAAGTCCCTACTCTTCCCCCTTTACATTAATCAGGGATGAGGTGCCGTATCTTCCAGAGGACACACCAACCACCTACAACTTTTCATTGAATATAAAAAAATTTGGGGTTTAATCCCACTTTAACCTGTTGGCACAGATATGCGGCCTCTCTGCGCTAAGCGGCCACATATTTGCATGCAATAGCGTTGTGCCGAGAGCGTGTTCCAGACACAGTGCCTGGTGGCCAACGGAAACCTCCCGATTGCTGCTTGAGATCGGGAGTTTTGTGATCAAGCGACGACTGACAGCCAATCACGGCTGACAAGGCCAAAAGCCCCCTCCCCGCCTCTCAGTATTCAAAAGCCCTGAAAGGGGCGGTGGGAGCCGGCGCCAAGGGGTTAATGCTGTGCATGCATTCATAAAGGTAAAAATACATACTTGGTAGTAGGCATTTAACCCTTGAAGCAAAGGGAGGGTGGAGGCACAGAGGTGTATTTTTTAGTTGTTGTGGAAAGAGTTGAGCTTTAAAGCTTTGGTGCCCAACCTGCGGCTCATTGGTGTGTGGCTCTCAGATCTCAGCAGTCTGTAGTGAAAACGATGGTTAGGGATAACAACATTGATCGCTACCAGCCCCATGTAACATATTCCCAGTTTCAGACTGTCTTCTGCAGGCATCCCCAGCCAAAAACATAGCATGTACACACTGTGACCCTCATTTCCTCTCAAGTACTACATATATTAACTACTTGAGGCCCACGCTATAGCCAAATGACGGCTTCAGCGCGGACCTGAAAATCCGGGAGACCGTCAATAGACGGGCTCCCCGCGCGCTGTGAGCACCCGAGTCACTGAGGCTCGGGTGATCACCGATCCGAGTAAGGGACCGATCCCAACCCCTTACCACGTGATCAGCTGTCAGCCAATGACAGCTGATCATGTGGTGTAAACAAAGAATCTGTAATCTTTTTTTCTCCTCACGCCGACAGCGTGAGGCGGAAAAGAAGCCGATCACCGGCTCGTTCACAAGGGACATTGGTCCCGAAGAGGAAGGAGGCAGATGTGCCTCATCAGTGCCAGCATCATAATAATTGCTACCTGCCAGTGCCACCTGTCAATGCCCACAAGTGCCACCTAGCAATGCTGCTTATCAGTGTAACCTACCAGTGCCCATTATTGCACCCATCAGTGCCACCCATCAATGCCACTTCTCAGTGCCCTTCAGTGCCACCCATCAGTGCCCTTCAGTACAGCCTCCCCAGCGTACAAAAATGAAGGAGAAAAATTGCCTGTTTACAAAATGTTATAAAAAAATATATATATTTTTTTAAATCTGTATTTTTTTATTTTTTTTTAACAAAAAATAAAAACCGCATGAGGTTATCAAATACCACCAAAAGAAAGCTCTATTCGTGGGGGGAAAAAAATGATAAAAAATGTATTTAGGTACAGCGTTGTATGACCGCGTAATTGTCAAAGTGCATCAGCGCTGAAAGCTGAAAATTGGTGTGGGCAGAAGGGGGGTTTAACCAATTGCCGCCCGCCCAATAACAGATTGACGGCAGCAAAGTGGTTTCAATCGCGGCGATCGTTGCTGCGGGATGTCAGTCTGACACCCCGCAACACCGATCTAGGTAAAGAGTCTCTGACGGAGACTCTTTACCACGTGATCAGCCGTGTCCAATCACGGCTGATCACGATGTAAACAGGAAAAGCCGGTCATCGGCTTTTCCTCACTCGCGTCTGTGAGACGCGAGTAGAGGAGAGCCGATCGGCTGCTCCTCTGACGGGGGGGTTTGTGCTGATCCACTATCAGCGCAGCCCCCCCGAGGATGCCCACTGGACCACCAGGGATGCCACTAGACCACCAGGGAAGCCCACCTATAGGTATTGCACACTAGACCACCAGGGATGCTAATTATATACTAAATGGATGCCAATCAGTGCCCACAATGGGCACCACTGATTGGCAGGCATTATTGTTTGGCACTGATTGGCATCCATTAGTACAGTGCCACCTATCAGTGCCCATCCATGCCACCTATCAGTGCCAATCGGTGCCCACTCGTGCCGCCGATCGGTGCCCACCCGTGCCGCCGATCGGTGCCCACCCGTGCCGCCGATCGGTGCCCACCCGTGCCGCCGATCGGTGGCCGCCTGCGCAGCCCCATCAGTGAAGGAGAAAACTAATTATTTACAAAGTAATGTAACTGAAACAAAAAAAAAACTTTTCAAAATTTTCGGTCTTTTTTTATTTTTTAGCAGAAAATAAAAATCGCAGAGGTGATCAAATACCACCAAAAGAAAGCTCTATTTGAGGGAACAAAATGATAAAAATTTAGTTTGGGTACAGTGTAGCATGACCGCGCAATTGTCATTCAAATTGCAACAGCGCAGAAAGCTGAAAATTGGTCTAGGCAGGAAGGTGTATAAGTGCCCAGTATGGAAGTGGTTAAGGGCCCAGTAAGCAAGTGGTTAAACATTATGTGTAGCCCTTTGGTGTGTCAAGGGCCAGACTGGAGGCCCCCTTTAGCTCATAAGTAGACAACAACTGCTTTCTAAAAAAAAAATAAAAAAAGCCATCAAAACAAAGGGCCAGTTTACTTTCCTTCGGACTTTAGGGGTGCCAGACTGTGGCCATCGAGAGTAGAAAAGGTCCTGACATCAGTGGGAGAAAAAGCAATGCCCTATCATTGGTGCCAATGTTGGTGTCATTGAGAGGTATTGTGCCCCGTCAATGCAAGTCTGCCCCATTGAGAGGAAAACGGCCACCATTGGGAGGAAAACGGCCACCATCCTTGGCCCCATTGAGAGGAAAACGGCCACCATCCTTGGCCCCATTGAGAGGAAAACGGCCACCATCGGGAGGAAAACGGCCACCATCGGGAGGAAAACGGCCACCATCGGGAGGAAAACGGCCACCATCGGGAGGAAAACGGCCACCATCCTTGGCCCCATTGAGAGGAAAACGGCCACCATCCTTGGCCCCATTGAGAGGAAAACGGCCACCATCCTTGGCCCCATTGAGAGGAAAACTGCCACCATTGGGAGGAAAACGGCCACCATCCTTGGCTCCATTGAGAGGAAAACGGCCACCATTGGGAGGAAAATAGCCACCATCCTTGGCCCCATTGGGAGGAAAACGGGCACCATTCTTGGGAGAGGCAAGACCCCTTTCATACATCGGGCATCTTTGCTGTACTTTTGCGGCATTAGCAGTTCGATTTTCAAGGTCACGTGAGAATGTAATCTTAAAAGAAATAAAAAGCCATTTTGCAGCACTTTGTAAGCTTTTTAAATGCGCTCCAAACATGCCAAAAATATGCTACTTGCAGTACTTTTTGCACTGCCCCAGTGTGAAAGCAACAATTGAAATGTGAAGCAGTTTTCAGGTGCTATTTTTTTTTTTTTTAAGCACAAAAGCACCTGAAAAGCACCTGTGTAAAAGGGGTCCAATAGTGCCCCAAGCCCCGAATAAAAGCAAGCAAAGGGCCACAGTTTGGAGACCACTGCTTTATAGAACCCTTTCACACCGGGGTGCTTCTGCGCTAAAAAAATAGCGCCTGCAAAGCACCCCTCAAGCAAACCCAGTGTGAAAGTCTGAGTGGTTTTACACTGGGGCAGTGCACTTGCAGGACGGGGAAAAAAGTCCTGCAAGCAGCATCTTTGGGGTGGTGCAATAGTGCTGTATACACCGCTCCCAAAACCCATGCCCATTGAAATGAATGGGCAGCGTTCATAACACGGCGCCAATAACCCTTTCTTCGGCTGCTATTGGGGGTTGAAAGCGCCCTGCTAGCTGCCGTAAAAGCGCCACTGAACCTGTCTAAAGGGGTCTAAAGCTTGTAGAAACTTTAGGATTTAGATTACATAAACACACATACATACTGTCTTTTAAAAAAAGGGGGGGGGGGGATAAAAGTATCAAACAAAATCCTGTTTGTCCTAGGAAAATTATATGACAGAGATATAAAAAAAAGAAGTCAAACCCCACAGGAGGAGTAGAGGAATTCCCCCAGTATCAGTAGGCAGCCCTGGCACTATCACAGGGAAGTGAGGGCTGTAGTAGTATGGGGAATGAGGAAAGGCTGGGACACGTGTGAATGGGACAGAAGACATAAACAGAGCTTTGTGCGGAAAATGTATGTCATGCGGACTCACTCAACGGGCCGTGCAGTCACCGCTCCCCTCCAGGTCCATGCACCGCTCTCTCTCTTCTAGTCCACGGCTCCAAGCTCGGAGCTCCTTCTTAGTACAGGGCGCACCCTGCCTGCAGCTCTCCTTCTAGCTGCAGCTTCCGCATTCAAATCTCGCGACACTTCACACTCCTCACCTCACGCTGCTAAGTTTATGCACATGACGTAAGTGTTCTTCGCCGATATTCTATCGAATACTGTGACTCCCGTCGGATAATGCCCCTGACGATCTGCGCATGGCCCAAAAACGACACCGCGCATGCGCGATCCAGCCCGACTTGTCCTAATACGATCGCCGACCAAGCGGCTCTGGTTACTAGGGCAACCAGTGACGACTAAAAGCATTTTGACTCTTCTGTTTTGTGATTGGTTGGACAGACCGTTCCTTCTCAGCATAGGCTGGCAGAGTCCACATCGGATATCATGCCGAATACTTCAGCACAACATTCATAGCCACTATAGTCCCTTCTACACCCAGGGCTGGACTGGGGCAAAAATTTGGCCCTGGACTTCATCCAGATTCAATAAAATACTGCCCCCCACCCCCCCAAAAAATCACGCCCACCAAAAGGCCCCTACATTAGGGTGACCAGACATCCCCGGTTTCAGGGGACAGTCCCCGAATTGAGGATGCTGTCCCCAGATCAAATCTGGTCCCGGTTTTGGCCCCAGATTGAATTTGAACAGGGGCTGGGGCAGTGGCGTAACTAGAGACTCCAGGGCCCCGGTGCAGGAAATCATGAAAGGGGGCCCCCCCCCCCACGAAAGCCTGATTTTGATACTTTGTTGTACAGTGTAAAAAAATTTTGTAAGAAATTTCTGTTTCTGATTTCAACTTGGGGGGGGGACGGGGTGGCAGCGGTGGTACTTGAGGGGTACTGGTTAAATTAGAAACACTCAGTACTTTGTGAAAAAAAAAAAAAATATATATTATTATTATTTTTTCTTCACGAAGTACTGCCCACAGGTGTTTGATTATAGGGCAACTATACTATGTTTTTTTTATCCTGATGCTTATTGCTGTGATGTTTAGCATATGTTGTTTGAACACCTGATTTAGCATTTAGTGCACTTGAGTGTTTCTAATTTAACCAGTAAGGGTTAATACCACCCGTTGAAGGGTGACACGAGTTTGGAACACTATTCAGGTTAATTCCTAAACTCTTAGCAACCAAGTTTTGCTACACATCCCTTGTTGACTGGCCCCCAGGAAGAGCGACTCGATCATTGATTCTCTCTTCATAGGTGGCATGTAGCAACAGGTTTCACTTGACACAACAATTGAAGATGCCATTATCACTTTGGAAGGTTCACTATCAATATGGATACAACCACCCTTGTGGAGGTGGATCTCACTTAATTAGCACTTAAGTATTTCTCCACCCACACCACCATTCAGGTGGAAGGCGGCGCCACACACCCCAACACCACATATTTTTTACATTTTTCCACCACCACCTGTGCCTCTTACTGATCCCATCCCCCTCCCCCATCACCTCTGTTGTAGAAAGTAATGGGGGGGGGGATAGGGATGAGATCAGTGGTGGGGGGATGTGATCAGTAAGGAGGCACAGGTGGTGGTGGGAGAGGATGGCACCACCGCTGCCACCCCCCCAAGTACCACCGCTAGCCCCCCCCAAGTACCACCGCTACCGGTACCCCCCCCCCTCAAGTACCACCGCTACCCCCCCCCCTCAAGTACCGCCACCCCCCCTCAAGTACCACCGCTACCGCCACCCCCCCCCTCAAGTACCACCGCTACCGCCACCCCCCCCTCAAGTACCACCGCCACCACCACCCCCCCCTCAAGTACCACCGCTACCCGCCACACCCCCCCCTCAAGTACCACCGCCACCCCCCCCTCAAGTACCACCGCTACCGCCGCCACCCCCCCTCAAGTACCACCGCTACCGCCGCCACCCCCCCCTCAAGTACCACCGCTACCGCCGCCCCCCCCCCCCTCAAGTACCACCGCCCCCCCTCAAGTACCACCGCTTATATGAGCAATTCCATTGCCAGCAATGGGGTGCAACTTGTCACGTGATTTGGCACTGTCAAAGTACATAAAGTCGCAGCGGTTGTGACTGGTACTTAGACATGTATGTATACGGAGGAGGATGGTCCCCATCATTATTGGGGGTCAGTGTAGAGGATGGGAGGAGCAGAGTGATCTGTTCTAGGCACACACCAGCAGATCTCACCTGTCACACCCCCTCAGCTCTGTGACACCAGCACAGACCGCACACAATGAAGTACTATAGGCCTGTGTGTGGCCTTACAGTGATCTGTCACTTACCGTCCACTAGGGTGACCACAGTTCCAAACTGCCATTCAGGGACCCCCCTCCAAAAAAAATATGGTTTTTGACATTTCATTTTGCTGATTTTTGGGGCAGGGGCGTATCATGAAATTAGTGTGGTTTGCAGGTGGTTTAATACCTCCTAGCCTGGTCACAACTCATGAGCGGCTGGCGATAAAATACTTTAGAAAAAAAATCCTTGTCTGTGATTCTGAACTGTGCATGCGCAGTCTGGAGCCAGCTGATTAGTGAACTGCTGGGCTCAGCCTCTACTTGTGTGGTGGGGTGTGTGAATTTAAACCACATCCTACTGCCTAATCTGAGGCTGAGCCCAGCAGTTCACTAAACGGCTGGCCTCAGACTGCGCATGCACAATTCATAATCAGACAAGGGGAGGGGGGAGAGGGAGAGGGGGAGGGGGAGGGGGACAGGGAGAGGGGGACAGGGAGAGGGGGACAGGGAGAGGGGGGACAGGGAGAGGGGGGACAGGGAGAGGGGGACAGGAGAGGGGGACAGGGAGAGGGGGACAGGGAGAGGGGGGAGAGAGAGAGGGGGAGAGAGAGAGGGGGAGAGAGAGAGGGGGGAGAGAGAGAGGGGGAGAGAGAGAGGGGAGAGAGAGGGGAGAGAGGGGGGGAGAGAGAGGGGGAGAGAGAGGGGGAGAGGAAGAGAGAGAAGGAGAGGGAGGGGGGAGAGGGGAGAGCGAAGGAGAGAGTTGAGGGAGAGAGTTGAGGGAAAGGGGGTGAGGGGGGTGGGTGAGAGAGGAGGGTGAGAGAGGGGGGTGAGTGTAGGACCCCCCCCTTTCACACTGAGGCGTTTTTTCAGGCGCTTTTGGGCTAAAAAATAGCGCCTGTAAAGCGCCTGAAAAACGCCTGAAAAACGCCTCCGCTGCAATCCCAGTGTAAAAATCCTCCAAGCAGCATCTTTGGGGCGGTGGAGGAGTGCCTGCAAAGCACTTCGGCAGCAGCGCTACACGGGCGCATTTAACCTTTAATTCGGCTGCTAGCCGGGGTTAAAAGCACCTGCTAGGAACCGAATAGCGCAGCTAAAACGACAGTAAAGTACTGCTAAAACTTGCAGCGTTTTACCATCAATGCCCACCCCAGTGTGAAAGCAGCCTCAAGCCTCGTACACACGGCCGAGTTTCTCGTCATTAAAAACACGTCGTTTTTTTCGACGAGATTCTTGTTAACCTTGACGAGTTTCCTCGTCAAGCTTTCCATGCGTACACACTGACAATTCCAAATTTCCTCATTGTTCAGCGCGGTCACGTCCAGCACGTACAACGGCAGTATAAAGGGGAAGATCGATTTCCCTGGCGCCACCCCTTGGGCTTCTTTTGCTGATCTCGTGTTACCGCGTGTGAAGTAAAAGTTTGGGAAGAGACGATTCGCGCTTTTCAGTCTTCGTGCTTTTCAGTTAGTTTTCTGCGGTTCAGTTTGTGCTTGTGGGTTCGTATCTTGACTTTCAGGTGTCTAGGCAGGTTGTATCTGTTTTACAGTGCGTTCTTGCCCGTTCGTTTCTGATTTTCAGTTTGTTCTTCATAGGCCTTGCTGTTCTAAAGTGCTTTCTGTTCTGTACGTTCTGATCAGACGACCGTTTCCTAGCCATGCCGCGGGTACGTTCCCGTCGTCGAGTCCGTGCTGTGCCGGCGCTTGGTGTTGGTCTGCTTGTTTTGGACCAAGACCAGTCCATGAACGGGGTGAGGAGGAGTTCATGGACCAAGAATTGGTTGCTCCAGCGGGACCAATTCTGCCACCTCCAAATTAGATATATAAACTTCCTCCTTTTTTGCAACTGTGCCTATTAAACGCCACCAGTTGCCGCCTCCAATGCAGCCATTTTGTCCCCTCCAATGCAGCCATTTTGTCCCCTCCAATGCAGCCATTTTGCCCCCTCCAATGCAGCCATTTTGCCCCCTCCAATGCAGCCATTTTGCCCCCTCCAATGCAGCCATTTTGCCCCCTCCAATGCAGCCATTTTGCCCCCTCCAATGCAGCCATTTTGCCCCTTCCAATGCAGCCAGTTTCCCCCCAGCCCTGCACTTACCTTCTTCTGGTCCGCGCCATCCTTCTTCTGTCCTTGATGTCTGTTCCTGCCCTCGATGTTGCATCAGCCAATCATGTTACCGTTAAACAGACTTGGTGAACATGATTGCCAGAGCAGCCTGTTAGTGTTTACCCAAGGAATGCCCCCCCCCCTGCGTCCCCTATTTAACTTTTAGCAAGCCAATTACATCCCTCAGGCTGTAATCGCCAAGCCTATTTGCCCCCCTGTTTCTGATATGCAATTTTCACCCCATAAATGCCGCAGTTATTTATATGGCCGTCGCTCAACAGGGGGGCCATCCACCTGAATAGTGGGCGGCATTGACAATACATAGGTTCATGCAAGGCATGAACCTATGTATTGTTCTGAGTGACGGGCGCAGGAGAGAGGGGGCAGTGCTCCCAGCGCCCACTCTGGACGCACCGCCACTGCAATGCTATCCTGTGGCCAAATACTTTTTTTTTTTTTTTGGCTGGCCACAAACTGGCAATTTTTTTTTAATGAAAATACAAAACCATCAGTTGCATTCCAAAAAGAACATTGGATACCTCTGGGCAATATGAGACATTCACTTACACAAAATATGTCTATCTGGCCGTCCTAATATGGGGTATTGGCACCCCTGGCCAAGCCAAAAATTGAATATGCACACAATTTGAAGTCATTTCCAATAGGGATTTGAGACTCCTGAACCCTATTGTCAACATGTGCTATCTGCCATCAGGGGTGATCAATGGACGTGTTTTGTGGGTGCAACCCCTTCTTCAGTTCACCTACTTGAGATACGAGGAAGGGGTTGCACCCCCAAAAGCCGTACATGGATATCCCCTGATGGCAGATGGCACATGTTGACACACTGTGTGCATATTAAATTTTTGGCTGGTTTGATTGTCTAAAAGAGAATAAAAGGGGGAAGAACAATCTGTAAACAAAAATGGGGGGTTTTGATGCCTTATTCAATTCTCCCCAAAACATCTAGGATGTCTTTAAAGGTTTGATCCATCACATGAATTCTTTGTTTAATTCTGTCCAGTTCTGTGCTACATTCCATCACTTGCTGTATGATTCGTAGAGCACTGTCAGCAGAGAAACGTGTACTTTCTTTCAGCACAACATTTACATCCCCTAAAAACAAAATAAAAAGGTATTATAACTCTGCAGGCCTACATCTCTTACCTGAAGCTGTGGTGACAGATGCTGACCTGTTGTGGTGACCAGTTCCACCACGTCATCCACTTCTCCTTCCTGCACTTCTCCTTCCTCCACCTCTTCAACTTCCTCAACATCCTTAGGTTGTGGGTCTTTGTGAGGTTGGGGTTGTTTCGAAGCTGTGGGGTTCCTGTGCTCCCCGGAGTGTTCTCCTCCCAGTCTTCTCTCCCCTATGAGAATCAAACAAAAGGTCTATTTATCCCACTGAAATTCTCTATGAAAACTAAAAACAGGCTAAATTGCTTGGAAGTGTCTGTTTGTGTGGAATTTTCACATGAAGACATTATTTCTTCCCAAAAATATGTTTAGTATTCACCTTTGGCTGTCAATTTTGAGACATGGAGGCACCACAAAAATTCACTGATGCACCTGTGTGGGACACCCAAAAAAGGCGGTTCTGGTGGCCCACACTATAGTGCTCAAAAGTACAGATGTGGAACCAGCTGCTGAGTGTCCTCTCCTTTACACTGATTAAAGTTTGCATTTCATTCTCTTTACAAACACATCATCTAGCCAACAATGTAAGAACAACAATTGAATCAAAACAGGCAGATGTCTAATTTAATTTAACCCTGTAAAATCTCCAAAAAACGAGGCTAGTGGGCGAACGATGTGTCTGTAACGAACGATTACTGTGCCCAACCAAGTTCAAACTATGACATTTTGTAAGGTAGTACAATAGAAAAATGCAATAACATGGAGCAACATGTAAGTTGTGAAATACAATAGGAAAAATGTGGAAAAAGTACTTACTTTTTCCTAGCATTCTCTTAATGCTCCTTAACTGCTCCGGCTCCCTCAGTTTGAGGTCAGACCACCTCTTTCTGAGCTGCTCATTTGATCGTTTCACCCCGAAATTCTTCTTCAGACTCTTCACGACTTTCTTCATGATTTTGGCCTTCCTTCTATTAGGTTTGCTATATGGCCCATGCTTTGCATCATAATCCGACTTTAGCAATATGTCCACCATCTCCGCATAAGACATATTAGATGCCTTGAATCTCCTCCCTGGTCGTGACGTTCCCTCAGTCTCCGGGCTTATCTCCTACTCGTTATTTGAGGAATTATCAGACACCTGCTGTGAATCCGCCATATCTGCCTGCGCGCCGAAAGAGAAGGGGCAGGGAAAAGATGTTAGTTAGAACGTCATGGGCGGGCAAAATACTCACAATACCTCTCAGCAAATAGCTTGGGGTGTCTACTTTCCAAAATGGGGTCATTTGGGGGGGTTTTGTGCTATCTGGGCATTCCATGGCCTCCGAAACTGTGATAGGCAGTGAGAAGTGAAATCAAAAATTGACACCCTTAGAAAGCCTGAAGGCGGTGCTTGGTTTCCGGGGTCCCGTACGCGGCTAGGCTCCCAAAAAGTCTCACACATGTGGTATCCCCCTACTCAGGAGAAGCAACAGAATGTATTTTGGGGTGTAATTCCACATATGCCCATGGCATGTTTGAGCAATATATCATTTAGTGACAACTTTGTGCAAAAAAAAAAAAAAAAAAAAAAAAAAATTGTATTTTTTCCGCAACTTGTGTCAACATATAAAATATTCCATGGACTCGACATGCCTCTCAGTATATAGCTTGGGGTGTCTACTTTCCAAAATGGGGTCATTTGGGGGGGTTTTGAACTGTTCTGGCATTTTATACACAACATTAGGAAGCTTACATCCACTCTTCTAACCACTTGAAGACAAAGCCCTTTTTGACACTTTTTGCTTACATGAAAACATATTTTTTTTTGCAAGAAAATTATGTTGAACCCCCAAACATTATATATATTTTTAAAGCAAAGGCCCTACAGAATAAAATGGTGGGTGTTGCATTTTTTTTTCTACACAGTATTTGCGCAGCGATTTTTCAAACGCATTTTTTGGGAAAAAATACACTTTTTTTAATTTTAATGCACTAAAACACACTATATTGCCCAAATGTTTGATGAAATAAAAAAGATGATCTTAGGCCGAGTACATAGATACCAAAACACGACATGCTTTAAAATTTCGCACAAACGCGCATTGGCGACAAACTACATACATTTTTAAAAGCCTTTAAAAGCATTTACAGGTTACCCCGTTAGATTTACAGAGGAGGTCTACTGCTAAAATTACTGCCCTCGATCTGACCTTCGCGGTGATACCTCACATGCATGGTGCAATTGCTGTTTACATATGACGCCAGACCGACGCTTGCTTTCGCCATTGGGCAAGAGCAGGGCAGGACAGGGGTGCTTTTTTTTTTTTTTTTTTTTTTTTATTATTAATTTTGCTTTTTTATTTTATTTTTAAACTGTTGCTTCCATATTTATTTATTTTTATCACTTTTATTGTTATCTCAGGGAATGTAAATATCCCCTATGATAGCAATAGGTAATGACAGGTACTCTTTTTTGAAAAAACTGGGGTCTATTGGACCCTAGATATTTCCTCTGCCCTCAAAGCATCTGACCACACCAAGATCGGTGTGATAAAATGCTTTCCCAATTTCCCAAGGGCGCTTTTTATATCCGGGGGGGGGGGACATTCCCTCCCACTGCTTGTAAAAGCAGTCCAGAGGCTAATTAGCCACTAGGATTGCTTTTACATGAAAGCCGGCCGCAGGCTGAAAAGAATGATACCAAGAGGCATCATTCCGGTATAAACATTCAAAGTCCAGCAACATACCAGTACGTTGCTGGTCCTTGTTGGACATGTATTGTAATCTTTTTTTTCATGCAGCCTGTTGGCTGAACGAAAAAAAAAGATTGATCGGTGGGTATGCCCACCATTAGAATACCGCCCTTCATCCACCCACTTCTAATGATGGGCATACATGCACCATTTATATATGCCGAAGCATGGGGGCATCTTCTCACAAAAGTTATGCCGCGTACACATGGTCAGACTTTTCCACGGGCAAGCCTCCGTCGGAATTTCGACCGTATATCCGCGGCATTAGGAGCAAAACCGCTCCTCCGCTCCTGCTGCCCCAATGCTTCGGCATATATGCTTTTTTTTTTTAACTGTGGTGGTGAAATCACCTCCTACAGCACTGGAGTCGCAGGGATCAGGCCTGTCTCTGCGAACGCTGCAGTTATGTGTGTTGTGTTTTGCAAGTGACAGTGATCGATCGATACTGCACTTCGGTGGCCTGGGCTGGACGGAGGGGCAAAACGCAGGTGCTAGCAGGTATCTGGGCTGATCCCACTAACAGTGCGTTTTTGGGAACCCTAAACTGCTGGGGACGCTAGTATAGATCTGATCAGATCAGATATTGATCTGTTCAGATACTATACCACTAAGGGGGGTGTATGCTTCACGTGTGGGTGTTAGCGCTACTGGCACTAACCTGACGCTGCCTGGGGTGTGACGCAGACCCTCTCTGACGCTAAAACCTAACTGATATCACCCGCCGGGCGATCAGGGGGTTAAACCTTTATTGGGTTATATACGGCGGGTGCCCTGACACTATAAAAAGCAAACTAACTAACCAGCGTCACCCGTAACACTTATATGATGATCACTGGTGAAAGGGTTAACTAGGGGCAATTAGGGGGTTAAAACCTTTATTAGGTAATATATGGGGGTACCTGACGCTATAAAAACCTTTATTAGATAATATATTGGGGTACCTGACGCTATATAAAAACCTGACGGCGAACCTAAAAAAAAATTACTGGCTACCTATCGGCATCACCGACACTAAGACAACGATCATAAAAACGATTGCTTAGCGACAGTGGTGATAGGGGGTGAAAGGGTTACCTGGGGGGCGATCAGGGGGTTAAACCTTTATTAGATAATATATGGGGGTACCTGACGCTATAAAAACCTGCGGCTAACCTAAAAAAAATTACTGGCTACCGATCAGCATCACCGACGCTAAGACATCGATCAGAAAAATGATCGCATAGTGACGGCGGTGCTAGGGGGTGAAAGGGTTACCTGGGGGGTGATCAAGGGGGTTACACCTTTATTAGGTAATATATGGGGGTACCCGACGCTATAAAAACCTGCGGCGAACCTAAAAAAAATTACTGGCTACCGATCAGCATCGCCGACGCTAAGACATCGATCAGAAAAATGATCGCTTAGTGGCTTAGTGACAGTGGTGATAGGGGGTGAAAGGGTTACCTGGGGGGGCGATCAAGGGGGTTAAACCTTTATTAGGTAATATATGGGGGTACCCGACGCTATAAAAACCTGCGGCGAACCTAAAAAAAATTACTGGCTACCGATCAGCATCGCCGACGCTAAGACATCGATCAGAAAAATTATAACTTAGTGACAGTGGTGATAGGGGGTGAAAGGGTTACCTGGGGGGTGATCAAGGGGGTTAAACCTTCATTAGGTAATATATGGGGGTACCCGACGCTATAAAAACCTGCAGCGAACCTAAAAAAAATTACTGGCTACCGATCAGCATCACCGACGCTAAGACATCGATCAGAAAAATGATTGCTTAGTGACGGCGGTGCTAGGGGGTGAAAGGGTTATCTGGGGGGTGATCAGGGGGTTAAACCTTTATTAGGGGGGGTTAGGGGGCTACACTGGACCTAAAACTAAATGTAGTGACACTTTTACAGTCACAGATGTCACTGATTGCAGTGATCACTAAATAAATGGTCACTGCAATCAGTGACACTGTGACTGGGGGCTGGGGGCTGATCGGGGGGTGATCTGGGGGTGTCTGGGGGGGCGATTTATGTACCTATGTGTCCTGGTGTCAGTGTAGTGTTGTGTGTACTAACCTGGCATCTTCTCCTGTACGGCGCTCGGTATATGTGAGCGCCCCAGGAGAGATGACATCACTTCCTCCTTCCTGGCAGGCAGGGGAAGCTCTCTCATTCGCCGGGAGCGATCGAGAGGGGGTGGCCGGAATCGAACGGCCGTCCCCTCATGCCGGATCGCTCCCGAAGGTAAAACGACCACCCACTGTAAAGAAGGGGGGTCCGATCGGACCCCCCCAACTATACAAAGGCAATCACGTACATATACGTGATTCTGCCTGTCGGTGCCATTCTGCTGACGTATATTTACAGTGGGCGGTCGTTAAGTGGTTAAGGAGGTTAGACTGTGTGCCTCACATTATTTATTTAAATTTTTTTTTGACTTGCAGACCCAAAATGAATGTCTTTATAAGTGACAAGGAATTCCTTGCGGAATTTATAGACCGGGTAAGGGAGCTGCCCGCTCTGTGGGAAACAAAAAACCCCATCGATAAAAAAAAAGGGGTAAGAAAAGCAGCGCTGGAGAGCCTGATCCCATTTGTGCAGACCAAGGTGCCCACAGCCACAGCAAAACAGGTGGACACTAAAATTGGGAGCTTGAGAGGCACATACAGGACTGAACGCTCTAAGGTCCTGGCTTCTCAGAGGTCAGGAGCAGCAGCAGATGATGTGTATGTCCCGAATTTGTGGTACTACAGCAGGATGTCCTTTCTGGATGACCACATTGAGGCAAGGCCATCACTGTCCACTCTTCCCCCCAGACTTCCCTGCAGCCAACCTGAGCCTTCTCTGGAGCAAGAGGAGGCAGCCATCCTGGATGAACCTGATTTGGCCATCTGGAGCCAGGTATAGTATTTAATGCAAATGTATTGGGATAAACTTAATGATGGAAAAAAAAGTCAAGATGAAAATCAAACTATTTGGGGTTCCAAAAGTGAAATCAAGATCTCGAGATATTAGTCTGCCCTAAATTGGGTGCTAAATAGTCAATCTGATGTAGTCCTAAAAAAATTTACTTTTTTTCTTGATTTACATTCAAATTGCTACATTCATGATCTGAAAGTTGTATGAAAATAATAAACCAAAATATTAAACTATGTCCCTTTTTCATACACAGGATGAAATCAGCCAGGAGGAGGGTCTGGAAACTGTCAGGCAGGAGGAGGCAGGGCCCAGTGGCAGCCAGGAGGTGGCAGGGCCCAGTGGCAGCCAGGAGGTGGCAGGGCCCAGTGGCAGCCAGGAGGTGGCAGGGCCTGAGGAGAAGCACTAGATCTCAGGTGCCTCCCATCCGCCTTCCAAAAAGAAGCAGGAGGGACAGGAGCACAAGTGAGGCAGCAATGGCCCTTATTAGAGAGGCACATGCCACCCTCCAGGAGCCCACATCCCCTGAAGAGGCCATTGCCGGCCTAGTTGAGGCAAAGTTCAAGGTGATGAGCATGGAGCAACACCTCCTATGCGAGCCCCTGCTCATCACCTTGCTGAACAAGGGGGTGATGGAGAGAATTACCCCCAATACGGCCATATGTGAGGTGGCACAGCTATCACAACCTCAACCTCCTCCTCCACCTTCTTCTTCTGCCCCACCCCCTTCTCCTCCTCCTCCACCTTCTTCTTCTGCCCCACCCCCTTCTCCTCCACCTCCTCCTCCACCTTCTTCTTCTGCGCCACCCACTTCTCCTCCACCTCCTCCTCCTCCTGACAGGAGTACCCCTCCAGTGTCCCAGCCTCCAGCCACACGAAGAAGGGAGGCTGCAGGGAAGGCTGCCAAGAAGACGAGGAAGTGATGGCCTTGCTTCATTGTGGTCGGACAGAAGGCAGCCTGTTGTAGTACCACACACTTGGGACATATATATCACCTGCTGCTGTTCCTGACCTCTGGGAGGCCAGCATCAGATTGTGCTCAGAACTGTTGGCCTTCTCAAGCTCCCAATTTTAGTGTCCACACAGGGTTGATGTGTGCTCTGGGGTCCCTGGGATGCACAAATGGCAGCAGGTTCTCCAGCGCTGCCTTCTCTTTATTTTGGTAAAAACATGAATAAATGTTTTTTTGGTTTAAGTTCATACTTGACAATGTTTATTTTTTCAAATTTTTAATTTAGCTTTGGAGTAAGCAGATACATTTGACACCAAAAAAAAGGGACAGATAACAACCCCAAAAAAAAAAAAAATATTTAAAAGATATAGGGTGTAAACTTGACACAAAAAAAATAGGATTTTTATAACAGCTTACCTGTAAAATCCTTTTCTTGGAGTACATCACGGGACACAGAGCGACATAGTCATTACTAATGGGTTATATAGATACCGTCAGGTGCTGGCACTGGCAACTTCCAAAACCGGAAGTACCCTCCCCTATATAAGCCCCTCCCATCCGGGAGCACCTCAGTTTTGTAGCAAAGCAATAAGTGTCCCCAAAGAGGGGCGGGAGCTCTGTGTCCCGTGATGTACTCCAAGAAAAGGATTTTACAGGTAAGCTGTTATAAAAATCCTATTTTCTTTCTCGTACATCACGGGACACAGAGCGACATAGTCATTACTAATGGGATGTCCTAAAGCAATGCCAAATGAGGGGGGGGATACACCATATATAAGCTGAGCGCTATCAGACATGAGGATCTTTTGCGGCCTGCAACACACTGCGCCCAAAGGCGACATCCTCCTGACTTCTAACGTCCACCTGGTAGAACCTAGTAAACGTGTGTACTGAAGACCATGTTGCGGCCTTACAGATTTGAGCCAGGGAGGCCTGGTGATGCACTGCCCATGAAGTTCCAACTGCTCTCGTGGAGTGCGCCCTAACTTTGAACGGAGGCGGTCTCCTTCTCAAGCCATAAGCTTGCATAATGACCTGTCGAATCCACTTGGCTAAAGTAGATTTTGACGCTGCCTGACCCTTTCTGGGGCCTTCCGGCAGTATAAACAAAGTATCCGTTCTGCGAATCTGAGCAGTGGCTTTTAGATAAGCTTTAACTGCTCTTACTACATCCAAAGAATGAAATAACTTTTCCTCTACCGAAGTAGGTTTGGGGAAAAAAGAAGGAAGAACCACATCTTGGTTCAAATGAAACCTCGATACCACCTTAGGAAGAAAGGCTGGATGAGGACGTAACACTACTCTGTCCTTATGGATAACCAGATATGGCTCCTTACAGGACATAGCTGCTAATTCCGACACTCTTTTAGCCGAACAAATGGCTACTAGAAAAATCAATTTCCTGGTGAGAAGCACCAAGGAAATATGCTGTAATGGTTCAAATGGTTGTTTCTGTAGAACTGACAGAACCAAGTTTAGATCCCATGGACATATGGGAATATTAACCGGAGG
This sequence comes from Rana muscosa, assembly GCA_029206835.1. NCBI lineage: Eukaryota > Metazoa > Chordata > Amphibia > Anura > Ranidae > Rana > Rana muscosa. The sequence continues at coordinate 468,652,196 of CM055117.1, forward strand.
ACTAATACGCATCACTCCTTGTATAAAGGCTTTGACTAGTGAATGCGAAGCCAAGGACCTTTGAAAAAATATTGACAAGGCCGAAATCTGACCCTTGATAGTACTCAAGGCAAGCTTCCTATCTACAGCCCATTGTAGGAAGTCCAGAATCCTACCTATTACGTATTTACGTGGATGCCATTTTCTGGCCTCACACCAGGCGATGTACGCCTTCCAGATTCTATAGTAGATCTGCCTGGATACCGGTTTCCTGGCATTGATCATGGTAGACACCACAGCATTAGAGAGCCCTCTCTTTTTTAGAATGTGGGCTTCAATAGCCAGGCCGTCAAACCTAGGGCTGGTAAGGAAGGGTGGTATATCGGTCCCTGCGAAAGCAGGTCCGGACGATGTGGGAGGGTCCAAGGACTCCCCACAGACATTTTTACAATCTCCGCGTACCATGCTCTTCGGGGCCACGCTGGAGCCACCAGAATCACTGGTTTCTTTTCTACCCTGATTCTGCGGAGTAATCGAGGTAACAATTGTGGCGGTGGGAATGCATATATCAGCTTGAACTGATCCCAAGGGAACACTAGGGCATCCGAGCCGCAAGCTAGGGGATCCCTTGTCCAAGAGACAAACCTGTCCACTTTTGTGTTGAATCTGGATGCTAGCAGATCTACATCCGGTGTTCCCCATCGCTGACATATTGTCCGGAAAACCTCGGGATGAAGGGACCATTCCCCTGGGCATAATTGTTGGCGACTTAGAAAGTCCGCCTTCCAATTCTCCACTCCTGGAATGAATACCGCAGATATGGCTGGGACATATTTTTCTGCCCATCTCAGGATGTAATTTACTTCCCTTTGGGCTGCACGACTCCTGGTGCCCCCCTGATGATTGATATATGCCACTGCTGTGGCATTGTCTGATTGAATTCTGACAGGGGACCCTTGGAGTTTGGATGTCCATGCTACTAGGGCATACCGGGCTGCTCGTATCTCTAAGAGATTGATGGGCAGGGCCTTTTCTGCATCCGACCATCTGCCCTGGAGAGACTATTGCTCCAGTACTGCTCCCCAGCCTATAAGGCTGGCATCTGTAGTGACCACCTTCCAAGAAATCGGACTGAAGGATTTCCTTTTTTCCAGATTCTGGGGAACCAACCACCAACGGAGGCTCTTGCGAACGGAAGGGGACAAGGACATTGTAAGTCTAGGGCCTGAACTTTTTTGTTCCAGGCTGACAGTATGGCCCCTTGCAAATTCCTTGAATGGAATTGACCGTAGGGTACTGCTTCGAATGATGCCACCATTTTTCCCAGCAGCCTCATATACAGGCGTATGGACGGCTGGCTTTTTTGTACCCACTAAGTGGATCAAATCTTTCAAAGACAACACCTTTCCTCGAGGCAAGAATATTTTTCTCTGGCCTGAATCCAACCTTAGCCCCAAGTATTCCAGACTTTTGACTGGTTTTTAGGGCTGACTTGTCTCGGTTGATAATCCAACCGTGAGATTCCAGATACTTGATTGTCTTGTGAACGACCACGTCTAGTTTTTTCACTGAGTGGTCTATCAGCAATAAGTCATCCAGATATGCCATTATCATTACACCTTGTGTTCTTAGATTGGCCAATAAAGGGCCAGAATTTTTGTAAACACTCGTGGTGCTGTGGCCAAACCGAAGGGTAAGGCTCTGAACTGAAAATGGCGCCCTTCTACTGCAAAGCGTAGAAATTTTTGGTGGACTGGAAAGATGGGAACGTGCAAATAAGCATCTTTGATGTCGATCGCGGCTAACCAATCCTCCCCTTGTAGGGCAGTGGCCACCGATCGGATCGATTCCATCGGAAAGTCCTGATATACAGGAATTTGTATAGCCCTTTTAGAATTAATATGGGCCTCCCGTCCGCGTTTGCTTCGGGACTGTAAAGAGGTTTGAGTAAAACCCGAACCCTCATTCTTCCAGGGGAACCTCCATAATTACTCCTTGGAGCAATAGTTGTTCTAGTGCCAACAGGAGGGACTCTCTCTTCCGGGGATCCCTTGGCACGTTTGATCTCAAAAATGGGAAGGAGGAGAGTCTTTTAACTCCAAACTGTATCCCAAACCTACTGCGGAGAGCACCTATCTGTCTTGATCGTGTCCCGCCAGGTCTCTTGCGAACAACTGGAGTCCTCCCCCCACCCGACTGAGTGGGGGCTTCAATGAATTTAACTTTGGGGGAGGTTTTGTACCTCCCCTGACCCAGGGTTTCTCATTACCCTGCTACTGTCCCTGTTTTTTACCCCCGGGATTTGACCGAGGAGGCCGTCGGAACTGATACACAGCCGATGGCCCAGGGACTGGAGAAGCAGGCCTCTCAAAGAGGGACCTCTAACTCTGTTTTTAAACGGCAAGAGCGTATTTTTACCGCTGGAAATTTTCTGGATATATTTGTCCAGGTTTTCCCTGAATAAGCGTTCACCATGAAACGGGACGCTAACCAGCCATTTTTTACAGGGAGCTTCAGCAGACCAGTTTTTGAGCCATAGGAGCCTACGCATATGTACTATAGACAGCGTAAGGCGGGAGGCCTGATGGACTGAATCCTCTATGGCGTCAACCGCAAAGCCTAAGGCTCTAGGTAGATCAGCTAGGGCAAAGCCTGCTGATCTGTCAAGTCCCTCAAGACCTGTTTCAACTGATCCTTCACTGCTTAGCAGACCCCAATAGCTGCTACTGCTGGTTGTATCACCAAGCAGATTTTCATAAGGACTCCAATCTTTTATCTATTGGGTTCTTGAACATTTGGACATTATCCACTGGACATGTCAGTGATTTATACATACAAGAGATGGCTGCGTCCACTGTAGGGACCTTCCATTTTTTTTTTTTTGATTAACTTATCCTCCATGGGATAGACCACCGGAAATATCTTGGGGGAATAAATATTTTTTCAGGACGTTCCCAATCCTGGTAAATGAGCCCTTTCAGTAAAGGGTGAAGTGGAAAAGAACAAACAGTCTGGGGGCTTCCAGCGACCCCAACGAGGATACAGTAGTGGTTGATGGTTCCGCAAGGTGCATTTTTAAATGCTGATCGGACCATGTTAGTCAGAGACTGAACCCATAATCTTTCAGCTTGAGATGCTGAGAAAAGGTTCCCCCACTGTTGATTCCTCTATAACAGAATCAACCTCATCCTGATCCCCTTCAGGCAGGTCGATCCCTGTATGGGACTGTTGCTCTGCTAACAGGCACTCTGAAGGAGGAGACGGAGATCGGGCGTGCTTTCCCTGACAGGGAGGCAGCCTCTCTAATCCTCCCAGAGCTGAGGAAAAAACCTCCTCTGTTACATACACAGGAGCAGGTGAACTGAGGACAGCCACAGTACCAAGTACCCCTGCGGGGTCTCTACGGTCACTTACCTCTGAACTTCAGGGGAGACTGGTGCAGCAGAAGTATGCCCAAGATCCTCCGAGCCCGATGAGACCCCCTTCGCTTCCTGGAAGATTCAGTTCCGGAGCTTCTGGACGGCATATTCCTAAGCCTAAAGCTGAGGTATTCCAGCCGTAATACACCACTTTTACTGAGAATAGTCTAGCACAATTGCTGCTATATCACAGTTGGTGTCTACTAATGTGCCTTTCTAGGGGATGCCTGTATCAACCGCTTGCTGTATGCCTTTAAATGTTGCCAGCTCTGTCTCTGTACTTCATAGCCAGCTCACTACAATATTGTGGTTTTTTTTAAACTGCTGGGACGCCCGCACATGCGCAGAAGCGCTGCGGCGCGCACAGAGCGTCATCCCCCAGGCTCCGCCCCCTTTCCCGGCTCACCTCTATATATAGAGGCGCGTGCACGCGCACGCGCGCGGCCACGTGCGCCTTCGGCGCTAATTTCAAAATATGGTAACAAGGGACAGGAGCCAGGGCCCCTCTTTGCCGCAGGCCGGGGGATGGACGAGCACTGCAACATGGCAGAGGAAGCAGTTTCCTATAAGAGAACTCACCATCTGCCTGGACTTTGCTCTGCTGAGAAGAAGCTAGTCCACATGACAAGAAAACATTCCACAGCGGCCTCTAGTGGACAAACACAGGTACCGCAGTCTAATATATTAAATATATATAAAAAAAAAAAAATATTTTTTTTTTCTTGACCACCATTAAAAATTATTACATTTTTTTAGTAGTTACAGGCATGCACAGAATTTTGCGGGAATACCATTAGGTAACAGACAGAAAGACAAATTAGGCTTGGGGGTCCCCCAATAGAACCAAGTTCCTGGGGGCCCCCACTTACCTGTTCCCCGCCGCAGGACTTTGTTTGGTCCACAAAAGCCCAAACTTCACCTATCACGGCAGGCATTGTAATCAAACCTTCAGGGACCGGGTTCCCAAGGATTCCACTACCCTGGACCTGTATAGCACCCTGCACAGAAAACATCTTGGTCGTGGGTATGACCAGAGCTCTGGATCCCAGGGTCCAGCTCTCCTAAGAGAAGCATTACAGGCAAAACCTTGCTCTTCTCTGCAAGGCCCGGGTACCGACCGTTTAGCTATGAAGCTTTTTTGGTCGGATCCGGAATAGCTTACTGAGGCCCAAAAGAACCTGTACGCAAGCTCAGTGAAAAACACATGTTTCTTCTTGGCCAACACCTTAGACACTGGCAAAAAACTGAGGTGCTCCCGGATGGGAGGGGCTTATATAGGGGAGGGTACTTCCGGTTTTGGAAGTTGCCAGTGCCAGCACCTGACGGTATCTATATAACCCATTAGTAATGACTATGTCGCTCTGTGTCCCGTGATGTACGAGAAAGAAAAATCAAATATACAATGGGAGATCACTATCAAAACATTGACAAATTACAATTAACATCGGTTTCAAAAATATAAAACATTAAAATATTCAGAAGATCTTGCACGATATAATACACCTAAATCTAATTAAGAGCAGCAAAAGCTTAAAAAAAGATAGTCATAACTGTGTGAATATCAGCAGCAAAACAAGTTCATTCGTTTAGATTAATGTAACATTCTAAAGAAGATTTCAATGCACAACATTTAAACGATGCAATAATTTACAGCGTGACGAATGTGCTATCTCCATTACGAAGGCTTGATTTAGCAGAAGATGCGCTCCCGTCTCATACTTGATTCTGAGCACGCGCGCTTTTGGAAGAGTCGTAAAAGCATACACACAAACCATTTTCTCGTCACAAAACAGGCCGACGAGAAACACGACGCGGAAATCTTGAATCCTGACGAGAAAATAGAGAGCAGGTTCTCTATTTTCTCGTCGAGATTCACTGCAGTTTTCTCGTCGTAAAACCATAGACACGAACGTTTTTCTCGACAATAAAGCTCTCGCGGCACTTTTCTTGCCGGTTTTGGACGAGAAACTCGGCCGTATGTACAAGGCTTCAGAGTCAAAGATTGAATGAGACAGAGGAAAGAACAGAGAGACAGAGGAAAGAACAGAGAGACAGAGGAAAGAACAGAGAGACAGAGGGGGGCAAACAGAGACAGAGGGGGGCAAACAGAGACAGAGGGGGGCAAACAGAGACAGAGGGGGGCAAACAGAGACAGAGGGGGGCAAACAGAGACAGAGGGGGGCAAACAGAGACAGAGGGGGGCGAGCTGAGAGACAGAGGGGGGCGAGCTGAGAGACAGAGGGGGGCGAGCTGAGAGACAGAGGGGGGCGAGCTGAGAGACAGAGGGGGGCGAGCTGAGAGACAGAGGGGGGCGAGCTGAGAGACAGAGGGGGGCGAGCTGAGAGACAGAGGGGGGCGAGCTGAGAGACAGAGGGGGGCGAGCTGAGAGACAGAGGGGGGCGAGCTGAGAGACAGAGGGGGGCGAGCTGAGAGACAGAGGGGGGCGAGCTGAGAGACAGAGGGGGGAGAGCTGAGAGACAGAGGGGGGAGAGCTGAGAGACAGAGGGGGGAGAGCTGAGAGACAGAGGGGGGAGAGCTGAGAGACAGAGGGGGGAGAGCTGAGAGACAGAGGGGGGAGAGCTGAGAGACAGAGGGGGGAGAGCTGAGAGACAGAGGGGGGAGAGCTGAGAGACAGAGGGGGGAGAGTTGAGAGACAGAGGGGGAGAGCTGAGAGACAGAGGGGGAGAGCTGAGAGACAGAGGGGGAGAGCTGAGAGTCAGAGGGGGAGAGCTGAGAGACAGAGGGGGAGAGCTGAGAGACAGAGGGGGAGAGCTGAGAGACAGAGGGGGAGAGCAGAGAGACAGAGGGGGAGAGCCGAGAGACAGAGGGGGAGAGCCGAGAGACAGAGGGGGAGAGCCGAGAGACAGAGGGGGAGAGCCGAGAGACAGAGGGGGAGAGCCGAGAGACAGAGGGGGAGAGCCGAGAGACAGAGGGGGAGAGCCGAGAGACGATGGGGGAGAGCCGAGAGACGATGGGGGAGAGCCGAGAGACGATGGGGGAGAGCCGAGAGACGATGGGGGAGAGCTGAGAGACGATGGGGGAGAGCCGAGAGACGATGGGGGAGAGCCGAGAGACGATGGGGGAGAGCCGAGAGACGATGGGGGAGAGCCTAAAGAGACGATGGGGGAGAGCCTAAAGAGACGATGGGCGAGAGCCGAGAGACGATGGGCGAGAGCCGAGAGACAATGGGGGAGAGCCGAGAGACGATGGGGGAGAGCCGAGAGACGATGGGGGAGAGCCGAGAGACGATGGGGGAGAGCCGAGAGACGATGGGGGAGAGCCGAGAGACGATGGGGGAGAGCCGAGAGACGATGGGGGAGAGCCGAGAGACGATGGGGGAGAGCCGAGAGACGATGGGGGAGAGCCGAGAGACAGAGGGGGCTGAGAGACAGAGGGGGCCGAGAGACAGAGGGGGCCGAGAGACAGAGGGGGCCGAGAGACAGAGGGGGCCGAGAGACAGAGGGGGCCGAGAGACAGAGGGGGCCGAGAGACAGAGGAGGGGGCTAAAAGAGGGGGGGGACTGAGAGACACGGGGGCTGAGAGAGAGGAGGGGGCTGAAAGAGGGGGGACAGAGACAGAGGGGAGGGCTGAGACAGACCACATAGCACTGTCCCTTTCTGCAGTCCCTCCTCTGCTCACCTCCCCGCTGTCTCAGTGTTCTGGCATGTTTGTGTAGGATGCCAGGTACCTGATGGCCAACAGCGGCAGCACCGAGTCTCCCTCTTGATCCGGGGGGTGCTGTCGCTGCTCTGCTCCTTACAGCGGCGCATGTTCTCTTCCTCCGGGCTCCCAGTCAGCCTTCCCTCCGGCCCTGGCCGCATGGTTCCTGGAGCAGAGAGTTGGTGGATGCATCTTCGGTGGTCAGGGAGGGGGTGAAGCTCTTCTCCCTCCTCGGAATTTTACATCCAACCGACCTCCTCGCAGGGAAGGCTGCAGGGAAGGCTGCCCACCACTTTCTTTAACATTTGTTTTAGGGTTTTGTTGAATCTTTCAACCAACCCATCTGTTTGGGGGTGATACACAGATGTACGCAATTGTGTCACTTTGAACAACTTACACAGCTCTTTCATAACCCGGGACATAAAGGGTGTACCTTGGTCCGTAAGCAGTTCTTTACAAATACCCACACGGCTAAAAACAAGAGATAGCTCTTTGGCTATGGTTTTGGCCGAGGTATTTCGGAGAGGAATCGCTTCCGGATAACGGGTGGCATAGTCCATTATAACCAAGCTGTACTGGTGCCCCCTAGCGGACTTCATTATCGGACCTACCAAATCCATTGCGATCCTCTCAAAGGGGACCTCAATGATGGGAAGAGGTACCAGCGGGTTACGGAAATGTGGCATCGGTGCCGACCTCTGACACACAGGGCAGGAGGAACAATAATTTTCTGTTTCCTTCATGACCCCAGGCCAATAGAATCTCTGCAATACTCTCTCTCTGGTTTTCTCTGTCCCCACATGACCTCCAAGAATGTGCCCATGGGCCAACTCTAACACCAACTTCCTGTAAGGCTTGGGCACCACAAGCTGCGCAATGGTTTCTTCTGCCCTTTTAGCCACCCGATACAGTAGGTCCTTTTCCACGATGAAGTATGGGTAAGTGCAGGTCTCATCTGGGTTCACTAACTCGCCATCTATTTCCACTACGTTTTCCCGTGCTTTTATTAGGGTGGGGTCTTTTAACTGTTCTGTGGCAAAATTTTCCTTGTGAACCTCGAGATCAGAAAACTCCACAGACGGCATGTTTTCGTCTGAGGATGTTGGCTCCTCCCCAGTTTCTCGAGTCTCCCCTGCCAATACCGACAAGGGAAATTCTGGAGAGTCCTCACCACTCTCCGAGGAATTCTGGCTATCACATTCCTGGTATATAGGGGCACCAGTGGGGGGGGCTCAGGACAATCCCATAGTTCCCAGAACTTTGGAAAATCCCTTCCCACAATGGCATCATGAGGCAAGTGAGACACTAATCCCACCCGATGAGAGAGGGTACCTTTGGGGGTCTCAAAACACACTGTAGTCACCGGATACTCTCGGGTGTCCCCATGCACACAAATAACCGCTACCTTGCTATTCCCAGAAACCTCTGTAGTAACTAATTCAGCCTTTATCAGTGTCACAAGGCTACCTGAATCCAGCAATACAACAACATTTCTACCATGAACACACATTTTGCATAAATGTTTCTCAGTTCCCCGAATGGCAGTGCATGCGACTGTCGCAAACAGCGACTGACGTCTGTCCGTTAGAAAGTCACATTGCATGGGTTCATCCACAACCGGGCAATTTGCTGCAATATGTCCCTCTTGTCGGCAGCGGTAACAAACAATCCTCCTTGCTGCCTCTAGAACCCCTGACTTCCCAGGCTGTTCTCGACAAACCTTGGGTAGAACTCGCACCCTCTCACTCTCTCCACCCTCACCCCTTGGAATCATCTTACCCCGCCACTGGGGATGGTTTGGTCTTAGGGTGGAAAGTCCGTGAGTCTCTGGAAGAGGCAGTCAGGTTCTCTGTAGCCAAGTACTTCTCTACACGATCCACAAGATTATCGGCCGTTTCTGGGTCTCCATGGCTTACCCACTTTTGGATGGCAGTAGGAAGAGCTTTCAAGAAACGATCCATCACAACACGTTCCACAATCTTTGGTGCGGACAAAGTCTCTGGCTGTAGCCACTTCCTGCTCAGGTGAATGAGATCATACATTTGAGACCTGGGGGGTTTTCCAAGCCGGAAAGTCCAGTTATGCACACGCTGAGACCAGACAGCCAGGGTGACACCCAGCCGTGCCAATATTTCAGTTTTTAGCATCACATAGTCTTTTGCTTGGTCAGGCTCTAGGTCATAGTAAGCTTTCTGCGATTCACCAGTTAACAGAGGAGCCACCAGTCCAGCCCACTGCTCCTTAGGCCACTTTTCTCTTTCAGCAGTTCTTTCAAATGTGGTCAAAAACACCTCTGGATCATCCTCTCCAGTAATTTTTGTCAATAAACGACTCACCCCAAAGGACGCGGTATTAGTGGAACGACTTTCCTCACTGGTCTGCGGACGTTGCTGCATTACTGTTTCCATTTGTTGTAGTCTCTGCTCTTGCTTCTGCAACAGGTCTATGAAACGGGCCTCCGATTGCTGCAGGGCTTGTTGCTGAGCTTCCAGACTCTGTTGGTGAGCTTGCTGCTGGGCTGCAAGGCTCTGTTGATAAGCTTGCTGGTAGGCTGCAAAGCTCTGTTGAGCTGCAATGCTCTTTTGCAAACCTGCATTTGTCTGCTGGTGATTGGCATTTGCTAGAGCCAGCTGTTTCAATATCTCCTCCATGCTGGCCTTAAAAAAAAACTGCCACTGGTTCTCCATCAACTGTGAGGGGGCTAGCTCGGCAGCGGGTGTGTGTGACCCCCTGGATGGGTTTCACCACACAAAAACAGGCACAGCAGACAGCGTTTGTAGTTGCAAAAACAAAAGGTGCGGTTTAAACTATTTACAGGGGAAAAACCGCAAAACAAAAAAAGAAATCCTGGTCAGCTTGACCGCTTACTACACATGTAGGTTCCCTGTCTGACAACTAGGTGCAGCCTTGTGCTGCCCCAGCCCCTATCTCCCTGTTTTTGAAGGTTTTAGCCACACAGGCTTTGTCTCACCGCACAGGACAGAAACACACTCCCCAGTCTTGCACAACACAGAACTGGTTCCAGGATGGAGCATCTCCCTTAGCATGCTGGGAGTTCTTGTAGAGGCCTTAATGAACCACTTGATTCAGCTGGGCTCATTAACTCTTCCCCCGCAAGACTCCCAGCACTCCCCCTAGTGGTATGAATTTGCATAAAGCCTGAATCTAGGGCATACATACCTACCATCCTGGATGCAACCTGGTGATTTTACCTGCCTGCTGTCACAATATATATTTTTTGGTCCAGGATTGTGTGTGCTACATATCCTAAGTCTGGAAAGGAGTACTGGGGTTGTACACAGCCTGGCCACCGCAGCAGCTTGACACTTGTAATATATATACCGTATTTAAAATCAGGGAAAAATCGTGGGTGCGCGTTATACGCCGATCCCCGTCGATCTCCACTGATTGTGAGCGGAGCGATCGCCGCCGAGATACACATAGCTGAGTGTACTCAGCTTCGCTCACAGTCACGCCCACCCCCGCCATTGGACCTGTGTTATGTCCATCATAGGGCGGGACTGGTCGTGACTGTGAGCGGAGCCAAGAGCCGAGTACACTCGGCTATGTGTATCTCGGCTACGCCCAGTCCCTGCGATCTCGGCTGTGTTTGCTCCGCTCCGCCCTGTCTCGGCGGCGCCAATTTTTAATTCATCCAAGGCGGCAATGGACACTGGGGGCAAGGCGGCAATGGACACTGGGGGCAAGGCTGCAATGGACACTGGGGGCAAGGCTGCAATGGACACTGGGGGCAAGGCTGCAACGGACACTGGGGGCAAGGCTGCAACGGACACTGGGGGCAAGGCTGCAACGGACACTGGGGGCAAGGCTGCAACGGACACTGGGGGCAAGGCTGCAACGGACACTGGGGGCAAGGCTGCAACGGACACTGGGGGCAAGGCTGCAACGGACACTGGGGGCAAGGCTGCAACGGACACTGGGGGCAAGGCTGCAACGGACACTGGGGGCAAGGCTGCAATGGACACTGGGGGCAAGGCTGCAATGGACACTGGGGGCAAGGCTGCAATGGACACTGGGGGCAAGGCTGCACTGACAAGGCTGCAATGGACACTGGGGCAAGGCTGCACTGACAAGGCTGCAAATGACACTGATAAGGCTGCATTGATGGGCATTTAAAGTTAAGTTTTTTTTTTCCTTAAACTTCCCTCCTAAAAGTTGTTTTACTTAAAATTCCCTCCTAAACTTGGGGTGCGTGTTATACACCAGCGCATGTTATACGCCGATAAATACAGTATTTTTTTTTGGTCCAGGATTGAGTTTGCTACATACCCTAAGTCTGGAAAGGAGTACTGGGGTTGTACACACAGCCTGGCCACCACAGCAGCTTGACACTTGTAATATATATATATTTTTGGATCCAGGATTGAGTGTGCTACATACCCTAAGTCTGGAAAGGAGTACTGGGGGTTGTACACACAGCCTGGCCACCGCAGCAGCTTGACACTTGTAATATATATATATATATTTTTTGGTCCAGGATTGAATGTGTTACGTACCCTAAGTCTGGAAAGGAGTACTGGGGTGTTACACACAGCCTGTCCATCGCAGCAGCTTGACACTTGTAATATTTTATTTTTTTAGTCCAGGATTAAGTGTGCTACATACCCTAAGTCTAGAAAGGAGTACTGGGGTTTTGCACACCGCCTGGCCACCGCAGCAGCAGCTTAACACTTTTCATCCTTTCTTTATTTTTGATCCAGGATTGAATGTGTTACATACCCTAAGACTGGAAATGAGTACTGGGGTTGTACATAAAGCCTGGCCACCGCAGCAGCTTGACACTTGTAATATTTTTTTTGTTCCAGGATTAAGTGTGCTACATACCCTAAGTCTGGAAAGGAGTACTGGAGTTGTACTCACTCCCTAGCAAACACTTAACCCCTACAGTGCCACCTACTGGTTAACCCCTTCACTGCCAGTGTCATTTTCACAGTAATCAGTGCATTTTTATAGCACTAATCCCTGTAAAAATGACAATGGTCCCAAAAGTGTCCGATGTGTCCGCCATAATGTCGCAGTCGCAATAAAAATCACCGATCACCGCCATTACTAGTAGAAAAAAAAATATTAATAAAAATGCCATAAAACTACCCCCTATTTTGTAGATGCTATAACTTTTACGCAAACCAATCAATGGACGCTTACTGCGTTTTTTTTTACCAAAAATATGTAGAACACCACGTATCGGTCTAAACTGAGGAAAAAATTTATTATATATTTTTTGGGGATATTTATTATAGCAAAAAGTAAAAAATATTACATTTTTTTCAAAATTGTCGCTCTATTTTTGTTTATAGCGCAAAAAATAAAAACCGCAGAGGTGATCAAATACCACCAAAAGAAAGATCTATTTGTGGGGAAAAAAGGATGTCAATTTTGTTTGGTAGCCACGTCGCACGACCACGCAATTGTCAGTTAAAGAATCGCAAAAAGTGGCCTGGTCTTTGATTAGCAAAATGGTCCGGGGCTGAAGTGGTTAATAAGTACAGGTGTTACATTCTCTGAGGGGGACAACGATACCAGTGAGGCAAGCTCAAGAATTCTATTCCATAGTACTTCGGAAATAATTCCCACATCTTTTTCTTATATGTGGGGGGACTCTATCCCTCCCATTCTCCCTTTATTTATATGTGGGTATATATTCAAAATTAGGCCCTTCCCTGATTCTGCTTTAATTATCTTTTTAAGTTCTGGAATTGCACTCCATTCTAAGGTCCTCTCTTTGAACTGCTCTTCCAATGCATGCCTGACCTAAAAGGAATCTAAAGAAGAATTTATTCAGCAGAGCAAATTGATCTCTCAGTTGCTGAAAGGTTTTCAGAGTGCCTTCCTGATATAGTTGAATGAAAGATTTTATTCCATACCTCTCCCATTCTCTTGCCACCCCCCATTTTCTGTAATTCTCCCAGATTTCTATTTTCCCATAGGGGGGTATATTCTGTGAGTCCTGTATACTTCAGTATCATCTTCACTGTATCCCACAGTCTCATCATTAGATTCAGAGTGGTGAGTCCCAACGTGAAAGAACCTGCCTCCAGAGCTTCAACTATTAAATCACGAAGGGGATTTTGTAAAAGTATCCTACTCCCTGACTCTCCCCCATCTAAATTGCACCCCCCATATACTGCAGTTGTGACGCGAGAAAGTAACTAAACGGGTGCGGGAGCGCTATCCCTCCCTCCTGTTTCTGTAGCTACAACGTACTTGAGCGGATTCTTGCTGAGCCGCCCTTCCAAATTAATTCTTTGAACAGAGTATCTATTCTCTGAAACCACTTTTTACACAACCAGGATTGGTGAATTATGTAGTAAGTAGAGGATTTTTGGCATTCAAATCATTTTAATTAAATTACAGCGGCCTTCCACAGATATTGGTAAACCTTTCCACACTTTTATTTTTCCCTTAAATTTAAGCAGTAATGGTTCTATATTATCTACTACATAATGTTGGGGGTCTCTAGAAATATTTATACCCATATATTTAAATTTGTCCACCACTTGGATCTGTGCCACCTCTTCAGGCAAGGGGCTTTTCAAGGGGTCTACTGGCAGCAGGCTATATTTTTCCCAGTTTATACTAAGTCCAGAAATTTGGCCAAATCTATTAATGATGTTCATGGCTTTCCGAAGGGAGTCCTGTGTATCACCCAAAAATAACAAGAGGTCGTCTGCATATAATGCAACTTTTTCTTCTAAATTGCCTCTTCTAAAGCCCCCCACCTGAACAGTAGGATCTTAGAGCGATAGCCAGGGGCTCAATTGCAATGGCGAAGAGGAGGGGTGACGGGGGGGGGGCACCCCTGCCTTGTCCCCCTCCCCAATCCGATTTTATCAGAGTGTTCATTATTCTGGCGCCCTATGAAGCATTTTAACCCAGCTAATAAAGCCCGGTCCCCAACTGGGCTACCTCCATAGTTCTCCAAAGATACCGCCACTCTAGGCTGTCAAAGGCCTTGGCGGTGTCCAAAGAAAGAATAGCTTTTTCTCCACCCTCGTCCATTGGGACCTGGAGGTTCAAATGTACCCGTCTTATGTTTACGCTGGTTGCTCTTCCAGGTATAAATCCTGATTGGTCGGGGTGGATTAATTTCTGTATAACCTTATTCAATCTAGCCGCCATTTTCATATCGGAGTTCAGCAAGGCGATCGACCTATATGAGGCAACATCCAGTGGATCTTTACCCTCCTTGTGTATAGTGATTATGGTAGATTCCATCATTGATGGGGGGAGCGCTCCCTTTGCCATTGAGCCATTCAATACCCTCAACTCTGGGAGCAGTACCTTCCCATAATGCCGATATATCTCAACCGGTAGACCATCTGGGCCTGGCGATTTCTGTCCCGCCATCTCATTGATAATACGTTGTATCTCCTCTAATGTTATAGGCTCATCTAGCTCTATTCTATCGCTCTCACTAAGTTGGGGAAGCTTCAGATCCCTAAAGAAACTCCATTCCATCCCCCGTCTTCTCCTGCCAGGATCCATACAAGTCCTCATAAAATTCCTTGAACTTGCCCACTATTTCAGGAGAGTGTAAGGACACCCTCCCCTATAGTAATCGTAAGTACTACAGATGAGGGAGAGTTCACCCCAACTAATTGGGCTAACATGCTGCCCACATTTTCCCCCTCTTCGAAGGCCACTTGTTTCTGAGAGAAACTTGTTCTGTCTTCCTGAGGGTCACTAACCGGTAATTCTGTTGTTCCTCTATCCAATTCGTAAGTCTATCGGGTGTCAGGTTAATAATGTAATGTTCTTCCGCTGTTACCCTATCACCAATTCATCTCTCCCAGTCCTTAGTCTGTTTAATTTGAGATTTGTTGCATCATCAAGCCTCTTAAGAAGGCCCCCAGGGTGTCCCATACTATGCCTTCTGATGCAGTCCCTCTGTTCAAGTTAATAAACTCTTCCAGAGACACCAGTACTTTATTCAGATCCCCCATCAATTCGATCCAAAAAGGGCGCAACTTTCACCCTCCAGGATGATTACGGTCCCCCAACTCCAATGACAGTCATTGGGGAGTAGTCCGACAGACCCCTTGATCTATAGCTCACATTTTTTATCACAGGGATCATCTCTTCATTTCCGAAAACTAAATAGATCCTGGAGAGAGTAGAGTGTGTCCTGGAGAAGCATGAATACTGTTGGACCTCCAGGTTCCGTGTTCTCCAAATGTCCCTCAATTCGGTTTCTTTCAGAAAATCAGGCAGTCGGCTTACCACAGCTCTGCCCATTTGTGGCCCTGGGGGGAACCTAACTAATTTCTGATCTGTTACCATGTTAAAATCCCCCACTACTATCACGGGACCCCTGGCTAATCCAGGACAAACTCAGTAAGCCCAAAGGATTGAAAGCTCAAAAAGGGGGGGGGGGGGGAATATACATTTGCCCATACGCAAGTTTTATTTTCAATCTTACAGAATAGGAAAATGTATTGCCCTAATTCGTCCACTTTAGACTGCATACAAGTAAAAACTAGCCCAGATCTAACAAAAATGCTCACCCCTCTAGAGTAGGAGGTATGAACTAGACTAGGCGCATAATAGCAAAAAAAAATAAAAAATGAGAGTCCAAGAGGAGTCAGTATAGGTATATAGTACACAGGGTTCATGTGGGTCTCTACTATGCATGCAGGCAGGCGATTGCTAGTCCCTGCACTGGCGGTTTTGCGTCAGAGGCTGGAACCCTGCTTCTCTTCTGGACCCTTATGTTCTTATGAGATCTGTGATTCATCTGGTTACCTCAAAGGATGGCAACCCCCATGCCTGATGAAAGCGCATGAATGCTCCGACCGCAAGCTCAGCAACACCCTCCGCTCGTCACAGCCGATGCATGAATGTCGTCGCACCACCCACCCAGCTGGTAATCTTCAGCCCTGCACAGCCAGTAGAGACCCACGCGGACCCTGTGTACTATATGCCTCTACCCCATGTGAGTTTATTACCACATATTAACCCTTTCATGACAAAGCCTATTTCTGGCATTTGGTGTTTACAAGTTTAAATCCGTATTTTTTGCTAGAAAATTACTTAGAACCCCCAAACATAATATATATATTTTATCAGAGAATCTAAAGAATAAAATGGTGATTGCTGCAATATTTTATGTTACACGGTATTTGTGCAGCGTTGTTTTAAACGCAACTTTTTGGGAATAAGACACTTTCATGAATTTAAAAAAAACAAAATGTTACGCCGAGTAAATAGATACCAAACATGTCACGCTTTATAATTGCATGCACTCGTGGAATGGCGACAAACTACGGTACCTAAAAATCTCCATAGGCGATGCTTTAATATTTTTTTACGGTTACCAGGTTAGAGTTAGAGGAGGTCTAGTGCTAGAATTATTGCTCTCACATGTGTGATTTGAACATCGTTTACATATGCGGGCGCGACTTGCGTATGCGTTTTCTTTGCTGCGCGAGCTCGCGGGGACGCTTTAAAAAATGTTTTATTTTTTTTCTTATTTATTTTATTTCTTTTTAGATTATTAAATTGTGTTTTTAAAAATATATATTTTTGATCACTTTTATTGCTGTCACAAGGAATGTAAACATCCCTTGTGACAGTAATAGGTGGTGACAGGTATTCTTTATGGAGGGATTGGGGGTCTTTTAGACCCTCCTTTGCACTTTAAAATATTCAGATCGCCGAAAACGGCGATTCTGAATACCGTATATTTTTTTAAATCCGGCGCCATTGGCAGCCGAGTAAACCGGAAGCGACGTCGCTTCTGTGTTTACATTCAGGAGACTGGATCAAAGCAGTTTATGGCTTTGTTCCAGTCTGTGGCTAGGCGCCGGGAGTGGCGCATCGTGGATCGGGTCTCCCGGTGGGATGGGAGGCCTGGTAAGAGCGGCGGAGACGGCGGGATGTCCCCTCCCGCTCCTCCTGTTTAAGAACCAAGCGGCTTTTAGCCGCATCAGTTGTTATCCCTGGAAAGCCGATCGCCTGCTCTAAAAGAAAACAATACCGGGATGATGCCTGCAGCTGCATATGTACGTACGCTCAGCGGCAAGGGGTTAAACTTGGTTTCATTCTATGCTGCACTTAGATCAGGGCTGCTCTCTTCTTTCCTTTACATTATGAATATACAAATATAGACAGATTGGTTTGTACCCTTCCATGAGAAAAAAAATCAATTTTCTATGAAATAACCTGAAACTGACAAAAGTAGTTGCCATCCATTGTTGTTTATTCCATATTTAATACATTTAGACTGCTTTTGATTCAACAGAATATTTTAGGTAAATACAAATGAACATGTCACAGACAAAAATTTTGACTGCACAACCATTAGGCCAGGTTCACACTGTATTCACATACGGCTTCATGGCAGAGGTATGGCGTGTTCCTGTTCTTTGTTTCAGGGACGAATCAGGCCCAAACTTTTGCCTGAAGTCGGACCTGAAAAGGAGCCAAAGACATACAGGACTCCTGTGCAATCCATTCAGCAGCCACCAAGAAGATATGTGAACAGACTCCATTGAGAGCCGGTCACAATCTCCTGTCATACGAACTGGATGCAGAGAAACCTGCATCCAATTTGCACTAGTTTGAACCCAGCCTTGAAGGACATCACTGCATAAAAGTGAATTATGCATCTCCCACTAAGACTTCTGCACCTGCCAACAGGTAGTTTAGCATCTTGAGCAGACTGCTCCAGCTGTGACAGGTCGGAAGAGTGCCTTCTCCAGACTGCATATTTCAGCTTTTCATTGGATGTTGATAGGATTCAGATCATGGCTTATAGAAAGCTACTTCAGATCACAAAGTTTTGCTATTAGTGCAAAAGTATGTAGAATTATTTCTTGTGACAGATGGAAAGTTGAAGACACTTTTGGTAGGAAGGCTTGATCCGTTTGAAGGATCACCCGGTCTGAAAAGACTCTAAGAAAAGGTTCTGTAACTGCCAGAGCCTGGAGCTCACTGATTCTTCTTGCCGATGTAATGGCAACTAAAAAAAATGTTTTGAGAACTAAATTTTTTAAGGATGTATCTTGGAAGGGTTCAAACGGAGCTCCCGTGAGACCCTGTAAAACAATAGATAAGTCCCAACTAGGAAAAACTTTGAGGGCTACAGGCCTGTTTCGAGCAAGTGCCCTAAAAAAAAATAATAATGTAGAAATGAAAGCTTCTCTGGACAGAGATTTTTCAAAATAAACTGAAAGCCGCCTCCTGTGTTTTCAGGGTGCTGGCTGACAGTCCTTTCTCTATTCCTTCATGGAGAAATTCCAAAACTGAAACGACACTCTTGACTTAAAGGCTTTTGGAAGAACACCAAGAGTTGAACTTCTTCCACACTTTAAGGTAGATGGCCCTAGTTACCTCCTTTCTACTAGAGAGTAGGGTCTTTACTACTTTATCTGAAAGTCATTTGGCTTTTAGGAGGTCTTCCTCAGAAGCCAAGCAGTCAGGTGTAGCCAGTCTGCTTCCAGATGGTTCACAAGGCCCTGTGTTAGTAGGTCCTTCCTGAATAGTAGTTTCCATGGAGGATGTGCGGCTAAGTTTAGAAGTGTTGCGAACCAAGGCCTTTTTGGCCAATAGGGAGTGATCAGGATTAAGTTGATGTTTTCTTCCTTGAATTTTCTTAGGACTAATGGGATTAGTGGAAAGGGGGAAAGGCGTAGCAGAGCTGGTAATGCCATGGGTGTGCTAGAGCGTCCATGCCTACCGCCTGGTCCACTCTGTGGAGAGAGTAAAAACTCCCGAACCTTTGAATTTTGCCGACTGGTCTACTTGAGGTTGCCCCCACTCCTTGGAGATCATCGTGTAAAGCTCCTGGTTCAGACTCCACTCTGCCTCCACCACACTTGTGCTTAGAAGATCCACTAGCAGATTCTGAGACCCTTTTAGGTGGACTGCTGATAGGGAGGTCACATTTAGCTCCGCCCAGGACAATAGCTGACTGGCTAGTTCCATGAGACCTCTGCTCCTGGTTCCCCCTTTTTTGAGCACGTAAGCTACCGCTGTCGTATTGTCTAACAGGATCTGTACGTGATGTCCCTTCACTGCTTGTTGAAAAGCAAGGAGACCCAGGAAGATGGCTTTTATAGTTCCCGCCAGTATGATGATTTTCTGGCTTCCGCTTTGGACCAAGTTCCTTGTGCGGTTTGACCGTCCAGGTGGGCTCCCCAACCCCAGGAACTCGCGTCTGTTAGACGTTTGTCCAGAGGAAAGATCCATGAGAGACCCTTTGTCAGATTGGTTGAGTCCCTCCACCACCAGAGTTGCTCGTTTTACATTTGATGTTAGTTTGAAGCGCTTTTCCAGTGACTCCTGGTGCGACCAAGCTTGTAAGATGTTCATCTGGAGGGGTCTGGAATGCAATCTCGCCCACTGTTCAGCTGGGATCGAGGCCGTGAGAAGGCCCAACACTGCCATGGCTGACCGGATTGAGATCAAGAGATTCGTCTGAATCTGACTCACTGCAGAATAGATTTTTTCCATCTTTTCCTGAGGAAGAAACTTTTTGAAGCACTGAATTTATGGTGTAACCCAGAAACCTTCTCCCGAGTTGGATCTAGATTTGACTTTTCTAGATTTAGCAGCCAACCTAGACTCTTGAGATGAGTCTGACATTTGAAGGTTTGTCACAACCTGATCTCTGGAATCCGCAAAAAACAATAGGTCGTCCAAATATGGAATGACCGAAATCCCCCTCAGTTTCAAAGGTTCCAGGGCTTCTGCCATGATCTTTGTAAATATTCTGGGGGAGGACGATAGACCGAACGGCAGAGCCCGGAATTGAAGATGCCAGACTGAGGTTCCTAGAATGATCGCCAGGCGAAGGAACCGTTGTGAAGCCAGGGCTATCGGTACATGTAGGTAGGCGTCCCTTAGGTCCAGGGATGCCATGAAGCAGTCTGGAGTTAACAACTTTGTTATAGAATGGATTGTGTCCATGCGAAAGTGTTTGTACCGTATTGATCTGTTTAAGATCTTTAGATTCAGAATCAGTCGGTACTTGCCTGAAGGTTTTTTCACCAGGAATATATGAGAATAAAACCCCCAGCCCTCCTGTTTCGGAACTTGAACTATTACTTCCTGTTGGATCAGATCCTGTAGCAGGCTCATCATAGCGGAAGATTTTTCTTGATCCCGTGGGAGGGCTGTAACATAAAATCTGCTCAGAGGGCATTCTGAAAATTCTAGACTGTACCCTTGTGCAATGATGTTTTTTTACAAAGGGACATCTGGATATTTGGCTCCACTGAGGAAGAAAGGCAGACAATCTTCCCCCACTGGGATAAGATTGTCACTTGTTTTTAGGGGGCTGGTCTGGGGGGGATCTGAAAAGAACTCCGCCCCTTCCCTTACCCTTTTGGGGAACCCAACGTTTTTTGTTGTCTTCTCTATTTTTGTAGGGCTGCTGAACAGCACGAAAATTATTTTTAAAAGTCTGTTTCTTTTTGGAAGGGAAAGCCTTTTTTGTCAGCTGTTCTGTCCAAGACAGGTCTAGTTCTGGTCCAAAAAGAAAATCGCCCGAAAAAGGTAGGCCGCAAAGCTTGATCTTGGAGGCCGTCTCGCCTGACCAAGTTTTTAGCCAGACTGCATGCCTAGCTGAATTCACCAGTGCTGAGGATCTTGCTGCCATCTCAACTGACTCAGCCGATGCATCAGCCATGTACTTGACTGCTTTTAGTATCAGCGGGAAGGACTCTAAAAGATCTTTTCTTGGAGTACCTGCCTCTACATGGCTCATCAGCTTCTCCACCCAACATTCTAAGTTCCATGCCACCACTGTGGAGGTCATAGCAGGTTTGAGACTGGCTGATGTGGAATCCCATGCTTTTTTCAGAAGGGAGTCTGCCCTTTTGTCCATTGCATCCTTCAATACTCCCATGTCCTCAAAAGCAAGGTCTGTACGTCGGGAAACTTGCAAGAAGGCAGCATCTACTCGTGGTTTCTTGTTCCAAACCGCTGAGTCTTTATTTTCAAAGGGAAAACGCCTTCTAAGGGTCTTGGAAAGGAAAGGACCCTTCCATTCTTTCTTAACCGTGTCCGATATTACTCTATGGACTGGGAACACTGTTTAGAATCGTCCAGACCCTGGTACATTTTATCGAGGACAGATAATTGTACTTTTTCCTCTTGAATATCTAGAGTGGTGTAAATTGCTCTTAGCAGATCTTCTACTTCATCTAGGGATAATTTGTATCTGGAGGCTCTGCTATCGTCTTCCTCTTCATCTGAATCCCTGAGGGAGGGAAGAGTACTTGCCCCTTCATCCCCAGAGTCCACACTCTCTGCTGGTCTAGAGGTGGAGTCTCTTGGGTTGGATGGTGGTTGCTGGGGTTCAGCCTGGACTGCTGGACTTTGTACCAGTAAAGTTTTAACTGAACAGAGAGCTTGTAAGCTCCCTTACTGAGGAAAATAGGTCCTTATACTGTTGGGACATTTCCTCTTCAACCAAGTCCTTAATGCATGATCTACACATTGCTTTTTGCCATGAATCCCTCAGAGGGTTCTTTCAGGAGGGACACTTCCTCTGGCTTGGTGGATTTAAATGTTTAGTTTTCCCTACAGTTTTTTCCTGAAACGAGACAAACATTAACCACTTAAGCCCCAGACCATTTGGTAGCTAAAGGACCAGAGGTGATTTCAGAATTTTGCACTGCGCTGCTTTAACTGTAAATTGTGCGGACATGCAATGTTGTACCCAAACGAAATTTGCGTCCTTTTCTTCCCACAAATAGAGCTTTCTTTTAATGGTATTTGATTGCCTCTGCGATTTTTATTTTTTGCGAAAATTTTGAAAAAAAATGATATTTTCTACTTTTTGTTATAAGAAAAATCGAATAAACTCAATTTTAGTCATACATTTAGGCCAAAATGTATTCAGCCACATGTCTTTAGTAGAAAAAATGTCAATAAGCGTATATTTATTGGTTTGCGCAAAAGTTATAGCGTCTACAAACTAGGGTACATTGTCTGGAATTTACACAGCTTTTAATTTATGACTGCCTATCTCATTTCTTGAGGTGCTAAAATGACAGGGCAGTACAAACCCCCCCCCAAATGACCCCATTTTGGAAAGTAGACATCCCAAGGAAATATTTTTTTTTTTTGTCTCAAGTGATTGAATAAGGACTAAAAAAAAATAAAAAATACAAAAAGTTGTCACTAAATGATATATTGCTCACACATGCCATGGTTATATGCGGAATTACACCCCAAAATACATTCTGCTGCTTCTCCTGAGTACGGGGATACCACATGTGTGGGACTTTTTAGGAGCCTAGCCACGTACGGGACCCCAAAAACCAAGCACCGCCTTCAGGATTTCTAGGCACAAATTTTTGATTTCACTCCTCACTACCTATCACAGTTTCGAAGGCCATAAAATGCCAAAAAAGCACAAAACCCCCCCAAATTACCCCATTTTAGAAAGTAGACACCCCAAGCTATTTGCTGAGAGGCATGGTGAGTATTTTACAGCTCTCATTTGTTTTTGAAAATGAAGAAAGAATTATTATTTTTTTTTTTTTTTTTTTTTTTCAATTTTCAAAACTTTGTGACAAAAAGCGAGATCTGCAAAATACTCAAAATACCTCTCAGCAAATAGCTTGGGGTGTCTACTTTCCAAAATGGGGTCATTTGGGGGGGGGGGTTTGTGCCATCTGGGCATTCCATGGCCTCCGAAACTGTGATAGGCAGTGAGAAGTGAAATCAAAAATTTACACCCTTAGAAAGCCTGAAGGCGGTGCTTGGTTTTTGGGGTCCTGTACGCGGCTAGGTTCCCAAAAAGTCTCACACATGTGGTATCTCCGTACTCAGGAGAAGCAACAGAATGTATTTTGGGTTGTAATTCCACATATGCCCATGGCATGTTTGAGCAATATATCATTTAGTGACAACTTTGTGCAAACAAATAAATAAATTGTCTTTTTTCCGCAACTTGTGTCAACATATAAAATATTCCATGGACTTGACATGCCTCTCAGTATATAGCTTGGGGTGTCTACTTTCCAAAATGGGGTCATTTGGGGGGGTTTTGAACTGTTCTGGCATTTTATACACAACATTAGGAAGCATACATCCACTCTTCTAACCACTTGAAGACAAAGCCTTTTTTTGACACTTTTTGTTTATATGAAAAAAAAAATTTTTTGCAAGAAAATTATGTTGAACCCCCAAACATTATATATATTTTTAAAGCAAAGGCCCTACAGAATAAAATGGTGGGTGTTGCATTTTTTTTTCTACACAGTATTTGCGCAGCGATGTTTCAAACGCATTTTTTGGGGAAAAAATACACTTTTTTTAATTTTAATGCACTAAAACACACTATATTGCCCAAATGTTTGATGAAATAAAAAAGATGATCTTAGGCCGAGTACATAGATACCAAACACGACATGCTTTAAAATTTCGCACAAACGCGCATTGGCGACAAACTACATACATTTTTAAAAGCTACCCCGTTAGATTTACAGAGGAGGTCTACTAATAAAATTACTGCCCTCGATCTGACCTTCGCGGTGATACCTCACATGCATGGTGCAATTGCTGTTTACATATGATGCCAGACCGACGCTTGCGTTCGCCATTGGGCAAGAGCAGGGCAGGACAGGGGTGCTTTATTATTTATTTTTATTTTTTTTATTATTAATTTTGCTTTATTTTATTTTTAAATTGTTCCTTCCATATTTATTTATTTTTTATCATTTTTATTGTTATCTCAGGGAATGTAAATATCCCCTATGATAGCAATAGGTAGTGACAGGTACTCTTTTTGAAAAAACTGGGGTCTTTCCTCTGCCCTCAAAGCATCTGACCACAACAAGATCGGTGTGATAAAATGCTTTCCCAATGGCGCTTTTTATATCCGGGGGGGGGGGACATTCCCTCCCACTGCTAGTAAAAGCAGTCCAGAGGCTAATTAGCCACTAGGATTGCTTTTACATGAAAGCCGGCCGCTGGCTGAAAAGAATGATACCAAGATGATACCTAAACCCGCAGGCATCATTCTGGTATAAACATTCAAAGTCCAGCAACATACCAGTACGTTGCTGGTCCTTGTCAGACATGTATTGTAATCTTTTTTTTTCATGCAGCCAGTTGGCTGAACGAAAAAAGAGATTGATCGGTGGGTATGCCCATCATTAGAATACCGCCCTTCATCCACCCACTTCTAATGATGGGCATACATGCACCATTTATATATGCCGAAGCATGGGGGCATCCTCCCGCAAAAGTTATGCCGCACACACATGGTCGGACTTTTCCACGGGCAAGCCTCCGTCGGAATTTCGACCGTATGTACGCGGCATTAGGAGCAAAATTGCTCCTCCGCCCCTGCTGCCCCAATGCTTCGGCATATATGTTTGTTTTTTTTTAACTGTGGTGGTGAAATCACCTCCTACAGCACTGGAGTCGCAGGGATCAGGCCTGTCTCTGCGAACGCTGCAGTTATGTGCGTTGTGTTTTGTAAGCGACAGTGATCGTTCGATACTGCACTTGGGTGGCCTGGGCTGGACGGAGGGGCAAAACGCAGGAGCTAGCAGGTATCTGGGATGATCCCGCTAACACTGCATTTTTGGGAACCCTAAACTGCTGGGGACGATAGTATAGATCTGATCAGATATTGATCTGTTCAGATACTATACCACTAAGGGAGGTGTATGCTTCACGCGTGGGTGTTAGCGTTACTGGCACTAACCTGACACTGCCTGGTGTGTGACGCAGACCCTCTCTGACGCTAAAACCCAATTGATATCACCCGCCGGGCGATCAGGGGGTTAAACCTTTATTGGGTTATATATACGGCGGGTGCCCTGACACTATAAAAAGCAAACTAACTAACCAGCGTCACCCGTAACACTTATATGGTGATCACTGGTGAAAGAGTTAACTAGGGGCAATTAGGGGGTTAAAACCTTTATTAGATAATATATGGGGTACCTGACGCTATAAAAACCTGCGGCGAACCTAAGAAAAATTACTGGCTACCGATCTGCATCACCGACACTAAGACAGCGATCAGAAAAACGATCGCTTACCGACAGTGGTGATAGGGGGTGAAAGGGTTACCTGGGGGGCGATCAAGGGGGTTAAACCTTTATTAGATAATATATGGGGGTACCCGACGCTATAAAAACCTGCGGCGAACCTAAAAATTTTTACTGGCTACCGATATGCATCACCGACACTAAGACAGCGATCAGAAAAACGATCGCTTAGCGACAGTGGTGATAGGGGGTGAAAGGGTTATCTGGGGGATGATCAGGGGGTTAAACCTTTATTAGGGAGGGGTTAGGGGGCTACACTGGACCTAAAACTAACTTTAGTGACACTTTTACAGTCACAAATGTCACTGATTGCAGTGATCAGTAAATAAATGGTCACTGCGGGGCTGGGGGGTGATCTGGGGGTGTCTGGGGGGGGCGATTTGTGTGCCTATGTGTCCTGGTGTCAGTGTAGTGTTTTGTGCACTGACCTGATGTCTTCTCTTGTACGGCGCTCGGTATATGTGAGTGCCGCATGAGAGATGACATCACTTCCTCCTGCTTCCTCTGCCTGTGTTTACATTACACGGACAGAGGAAGCATTTTCATTCGCCGGGAGCAATCGCGATGGGGTGGCCGGAATCGAACGGCTGTCCCCTCATCTCGGATCGCTCCCCAACGAATACCGACCGCTCACTGTATAGGAGGGGGGTCCAATCGGATCCCCCAACTGTACAAAGGCAATCACGTACACTGTACATGATTGTGCCTGTCGGTGCCATTCTGCCGACGTACATATACAGTGAGCGGTCGTTAAGTGGTTAAACTTGCCTAATGTCCTAAACCTAAATCAACCCTGGTGCATTTTAGGCCACCACCAGACAGGAAATGGAAAATGTCCCTAGCAGTGTAACAAAAAGCAAGTAACTTCTGACCGAACAGCAGCAGGCTCCCTTCAGGGAGGAAAACAAGAATCACAGAAACATAAGCTCATTGGGATAAGAATAAAAGGCACCACTGTACCCCTCTTACCTGAGCCTGACCGGTGCTTGAGACGCCTGCTTCCGCCATTATTGCTGACTGTCTCTCATCCATCCTGGCAGAGATCGCAGATGGGCTTAGAAAAAACGCTGGGTATTTAAAATGTTCCCACGTCATCAACTAGGGCTGGAAACGGAAGCTTCGGTCAAAAGACACGCCTCCTGGCCTCTGCGTTTGAGGTGCTGGGAACCACGAGCACCACGTCCCCACAGGAAGCCGCGTCGCCGGACATTAATTCATCCGCTGGCCGGGACCGTCATGCGATACACGCCGCTGACCGACAGCGGCCACCGCCCGGCCACCAGAGCCATACCAGCGGATTCCGGGCACAGAGACGCTGTGCTTCATGTGGGTCCTTCACTCCCGTGAGCAGGCGAGACTTGGGACTCCAGAAAACCCACCGCTTGTGGTGGGGGGGGGGGGCTGGGATGGTCACTGCACTCCAGGCAGACAAAACTGAAAAAAGGTAAGCCTTATCCCCTCCAATCTTGAAGAGAGCGCAGCTCCCTGGTTCCCACATCCTGCTTCCACCATGGCGGAGGAAACACAATAACTGAGGCCATGGTGGAAGAGGAGGGATTTAAAGGCTGCATGTGTTTCCTGTTAAAGAGGCAGAGCTGCGCTCTCCAAGGTTGTCCTGAAAGGCGATTTGAGAAAGATACCATTCCAGTCAGTTCAACTTGAGTGTATGTGGTGTGTGTTTAGATCACTACCAGTTTCCATAACCCTGTACATAGTGCTCGCTAAGAAAACACATCTAAGTTTTTTGAATTCATCTAGCAACTGTGGAAGAGAGTTTCTCATCTTTAACACTAACGCAATAACAGTAAAGAACCATTTATGCAGTTTAAAGCTGAATGATTTAATCTTATTGTGTGGATGTGTCTCTTTAGAGACCTTAGGTGAAAGTGGTACTAACCACTTCAGCCCAAGCAACGTACAGGTTATGAGTAAGGATATGTGATATGAAACGCAGCAACAGTGTTCCCCGTGTGTTATGGTATGTGTTGTCAAGATTTTAGCATGTTGAAATAAAGAAATCAACTTTTTATTGGTTGTGCAGTCATCCACCTTTATTTTCCTCTATGTTGCAGGGGTTGAAGTGATTATACCGGGATGATGCCTGCGGCTAGAGGCATCATATCGGTATATTTTTCAGCCGGCAATGGACTTTTTCTAAATTCAATCTTAGCAAAGAGATTGCTTTTACAGGTGGCGGAAGGTCCCCCCCCCCCCACCAACTTCCTGCGTTCCCACCGGGAACCTCGGACTAAAGGTTCCATCAGCTGACCATAGAGATGACCAAGGACTGGAACATCCCCTATTATCTCTACAGGGAAAGGATCAAACTGATCTTGGTTTGAGCGGATGCTTTTAAGGGCAAAGGAGACCCGTCACTGCCCATGCTACACACTTTTGCATTTACTACATTCTTTGTAGTTTTCAAATGCTGTTGGTGACCCATCAGTCATATATACATATATATATATTTTTTTAAAAGGTTTATTTAATAACCATTAGATTTAAGACACTCAGAGTTTGAAATTCAGGCTGATAACATCCAATTATTGCTGTTGCACTTCAAGGTGCTATTTTTGTGGTTGCCGTTACAGAGTTTGCTTCCATCTTCTAGAGAGCTGCCTTGGTACATGGTTACTGTTTAATAGTTGGACTCGTATCCCACTTTCCTTTGGCAGCCAACCATTTTAGTGCATCCATATTTGTTGGCCCTGTCGCAATTATCAGCTTTGGAGATTTCCATCTACCCAAGTGTGCCCATATATTCATTTTAAAAATAGGATTTTTTGATCATACTTGGCTGTAAAAAAAATGTCTTTGAGTACATCATGGGACAGAGTCAGGCTAATATTCATTAGCTGCTGGGTTATACTCCATCTCCAGGTGAATGGACACTGGTAGACCAAGGTCGTTAGACAGGATGTGATGCCCTATATAACCCCTCCCATACAGGAAGCACATCAGTTTTGTAGCAAGCACTGAATCCTCAAAAAAGAGGGGGGGGGACCTCTGTGTCCCATGATGTACTCAAAAGGATTTTACAGGTAAGTATGAAGAAAAAAATCATATTTTCTATTTCATACATCATGGGACACAGAGTCAGGTTAATATTAATTACCTGCTGGGACGTCCCAGAGCAATAGCTTTGAGGGAAGGGAAACACCCTGCCAAACAATAGGCATCAGTTTTTATACAGCTGCCCACAGAACACTGCGGCCGAAAGCCGAATCCTCGGCTGCTCGAACAACCACTTTTGTGAACGTATGCACTAAAGACCAGGTAGCCTTACAAATCTGAGCCACAGATACCTGATGGCAAAAAGCCCAGTAGGTTTCTACACGCCTGGTAGAATGAGCTCTCACCCTAAAGGGAGGACCTTTGTGTTTCAGACCGTAGGCCTGAATGACCAATAGACGGGCCCAATTGGCAATAGAAGCTACCTGCCCTTTCTTGGGTCCTTTTGGTAAAAAAAAAAAAAAAGTTTGATCCGCAGATCTAGACAAATAACCTTGCCTGCCCGGCCAATGAATGCAGTCGTTTATCGTCCGCCAAGCGAGGTTGAGAGAAAAAAGGAAGAATAATGTCCCGATTTAAATGAAAGGCCAATACCACTTTTGGCAAAAAGGATGAAACAGGTCGTAACATTCAAGTCCCAAGGACACATAGGTGACGTAAATGGGGGGGGGGGGGCAAATGAGTAGCCTCTTGCATAAATGTTTAGATCAGTGAATGGGAGGCTAGAGGCCTTTGGAAGAATACTTATAGGGCCGAAACTTGACCTTGGATTGTACTGAAAGCAAATTTGATTTATACAGCTGACTGTAGAAAAGAGAATTCTCACAATCACGTATTTCCATGGATGCTATTTTTTGGCTTCACACCAAGCAATATAAGTCTTCCAGACCTTAAGACAGATCTAAAAAAAAGGGAAAATTGCGCTGCCTGTGAAAGAATAAGCTGCTAGCATAAACAATAAAACGGTATTGTGAAAAGATATAAAGATAAAACAAATGCAGCGCTAACCTAAACCAAGTGAATATCAATAATGGAAGTGACCCTAGAGGGGTAGATATATATAGGTCCTCTACCCAAATATTCAAAAAATAGTTTCAGTTGAAGGGCCATTGCTCGAAACATGTCGGGTTTTTAGTCTACTGCCACCCTTGTTATCACGCAACTATTTAAATTTTTTCCTCAAGGTCCTCTTTCTTTGTATTTGCATTTATTAACATTGCATGTACCACTTTTTTTACTATGATATGCCAATAAAGGCTATATTTTTCTATACCATACCCTGGTTTTACTTACACCATATGGAGCCATCCATTTTTTTCCCTTTATGACACCGTGTTTTGAAGTGTTACTTCCAACGGAGAGTCCAGAAAGAGTTGCATCTTTTTTGGATAACCACACCTATCATCGCCGCTGTGATATCGGGAGGAGAGGTTCGTGACTTCCATATTGGAGTATCTACCTTGGAGTTCCCGTCCAGGCTTACTAACAACAGAGTCACAGTAAGAGTATTCATTACCTACCTGTGTACGGGAGACGTTGCAATACATCTCTATACCCATCCCTGTTTTCCACATGAGTTACAACGTGAACACCTTCAAAGTCTCATAGTGAACTCAATATGTCCATTATGGATTGGATATAGACTTCACCTTTTGTTTGAGTTTTTTATGGGACATTTGTTTGTAACACTTATATGTTTTTGGTGTATTATTTCTTGTCATATGTTCACATGCTTTGCTTATGATAGATCTTCCTATTGACAGCTTTTCTAGCATTCACTAGGGTAGACACCACTGGTCCCGAGATGCTATGGTCCTTTACCCTGGCTTCAATAGCCATGTCGTCAAATTTAGAGACTAAATTGGGGTGGAATTTAGGACCTCGAGACAGTAGATCGGGGCGCCGTGGAAGCATCCATGGCCCGTCTATGGTTAGTCTCGCAATCTCCAGGAACCAGGGCCTTCTGGGCCAGGCTGGTGCCACCAGATTGACTGGAACTCCCTCTCTCCGAATCCTGCGCAACAGATGTGGAAGGAGAGGGACGAGGGAAAGCATAAACCAGGGAGTACTGGTTCCATGGAATTACCAGAGCATATGCTCCGATTGCCAGAGGATCTCTTGTTCAGGATACAAACTGCTGTAGCTTGTTGTTGAACCTGGATGCCATTAGGTCAACCTCTGGCCATCCCCAATGTTGGCAAAATTTCTTGGAGCACCTCTGGGAGTTAGGACCATTCCTCCCCCCCCCCCGGCAGATCTCCTGGCGGCTGAGATAATCTGCCTTCCAGTTCTCTATTCCCAGGATATGGACTGCCGATATAATTGGCACATGTCCCTCTGCCCCGGCTAGTATGTGGTTCACCTCCTTCAGAGCTGAACGACTCCTGGTACCACCTTGGTGGTTTATATATGCCACTGCAGTGGCATTGTCAGACCGTACCCTGATAGGACAGTCCTGAAGCTCCACCGTCCAGGACTGTAGGGCCAGACTTACTGCTCGTAATTGCCGGACGTTGATAGGCAGGATCTGCTCTGTTCCCTGACCATTTCCCCTGAGCTGTGAGCCCGTCTAGGGTCGCTCCCCAGCCTGAGACACTGGCATCTGTAGTCAGTACTCTCCAAGTTACCAGGAGAAAGGATTTTTCCCTCTCGTAGGTTCCGATCCTGCAACCACCAGTTTAGGCTTAAGCATGCCTGAGGAGATCAGCGCATTGGGTAATCCAGGGCGTTTCTTCCTGTTTTCCAAGCCAACAAGAGGTCTGGTAGTAGAGGCCTGGAATGGAACTGGGCATAGGGCACCACCCCGAAGGAGGATACCATCCTCCCTAGAAGACTCATACAGAGTTGAATGGAGGGTTGTCTGGTGCCCCTAATCTGACACACCCGAACCTTCAGGGCAAAGATCCTTACGGGTGGCAAGGACACTCTTGCTTGGACCGTGTTTAGGATCAATACTTTAGACTGAGCTGGTCTCAAAGCTGACTTTTCGGTATTTATGATCCAGCCTAAGCTTTTCAAATACCGCACTGTGCATGTACCGAGTGATCTCTAAAACCGGAGGTCGTCCAGATACCCGAGCACCAGAATCCCTTGGGCCCTTAAAAGACCCAGTACTGGTGCTAGGACCTTTGTGAACACCCGGGGAGCTGTAGCTAGCCCCGAAGGGTAGAACAACAAACTGAAAATGACGTTCCTCTACTGCAAAACGTAGGAATCTCCAATGAGGCTTAAAGATGGGTAAGTGTAGATACACGTCCTTTATATCTATGGAGGCTAGAAAAAGTCTCCTCTGGAGTAAGTCTACTACTGAGCGTAAAGGACTGTATCAATAGATACTTGTTCAGGGACCTTAGGTGCAAAATGGGCCTTGTGTCCCTGTTTGGCTTCTGAACCATAAAAGGAAGTAAAACCCTGTGCCCCTTTCGAATACAGGAACCTCTACAATCACTCCTTGGTGCACTAGATGTATTGCCTGAAACAATAAGTCTCTCAGAGGATTCGAGGGAACGCTGGATCTTAAACCCCCCGCCGGCAACTCCAGCTTATAGCCGTGAGAAATAATTGAGGTGACCCACTCGTCCTTAATTGTTGTTTTCCAAATGTCCGCAAAGTGCAGCAACCTTCCCCCCACTCAATGGAGTGGGGGCGTCCCCTCAAAAGGAGGGCTTGGTGCCACGTTTAGAAGTTTTGGACCTAGGGCTTTTTCTGGCCGTGGCCTTGCCTCTGGCTTTAGCGCCCTGTTGGCGGCAGAACTGCCTTGGCGCTGAGACATTTGAGAAAGCAGTCCCTGGGGTTTTAAACGAGGGAAGTTTGGTGCTTTTCTTCACAGGAAGTAGAGAACACTTCCCTCCGGAAATCTTTTGGATATATTTGTCAAAGTGATCACCGAATAAACGTTACACATGAAAGGGGAAACCTGCCAATAACTTCTTACAAGAAAGTTCAGCTGACCAGTTAAGCCAGGCCCGGACTGGTCATAGGGCATACCGGGCACTTGCCCAGTGGGCCGGGGGGTTTACAAGTCCTTGCTGGGCTGCTCTTTGAGCCCGCGCCACTCACCCAGCCTCTCCAAGGCCGCCCGGCTGCTAGTTCAGCTCAGCCCAGCCATAGGCGCCGGGGAGACAAACATGAAGGGGAGGAGCTCTCCACAACCGCAGTGAAGCCGTCTGTGCCGGGGGCATGACCACGAAGGGGGAGGAGCTAGATGAGACACCTCCACGACCACACCTTTAGTTCAGCCGCCTGTGCCGGGGGCGTAACCACAAAGGGGAGGAGCTAGAGGAGACACCTGCTGCAGACACCTTGGAGCAGGATCATAGAGAACGTGAGTGTAGCCCCCCCCTGTAACCTGGATAGGAGTGGGGGCGGCTGCATATAGAAGAATCATTCTCTCCATCTTCCTCCTGCAGTCTTTGAATGCCTGCAAGAGGGAGAGGAGAAGCAGGCAGAGACTGCAGGAGGAAGATGGAGAGAATGATTTTTCTATATGCAGCCACCCCCACTGCTCCTCCTATCCTGCTCATTTCTGCTGTCCCTCCTGTGCTCTCCGCCCCACCCATACTCTTTGCCCCCCATGCTCTCCACCGCCCCCTGTCCTCTCCACATCCCCCATGCTCTCCGCTGCCCCATGTTCTGCATATCCCCCCCATGCTCTCTGGTGTCCCCACCTCCCCCCCAGTGCACTCTCCGGTGCCCCATGTGCTCTCCACATCCCCCCATGCTCTCTACATCCCCCCATGCTCTCGCCATTCCCTCCACATGCCGCCTGTGCTCTCTGCTGCCCCCTGTGCTCTCCACATCCCCCCATGCTCTCCGGTGCCCCCTGTGCTCTCCCCATTCCCTCCACATGCCGCCTGTGCTCTCCACATCCCCCCTGTGCTCTCCCCATTCCCTCCACATGCCGCCTGTGCTCTCCACATCCCCCCTGTGCTCTCCCCATTCCCTCCACATGCCACCTGTGCTCTTCCCCTCCCCCCATGCTCTCAACATCCCCCCATGCTCTCCACATCCCCCACCTCCCCTGCTCTCCCCCAGTGCTTCCCAGCCCCCCACTGTTGGCCGCCTCACCCCAGTGCTCTCCAGCCCTTGTGTTGTCCGCCTCCCCCTGTGCTCTCTACCCAACCCCTGTGCTTTCCTGTCCTCTGTGCTATTCGCCGCTTCCCCCTTGTACTCTGCACCCTCCCTGTGCTCTCCTGCCCTCCCTGTGCTCTCTGCCCCACCCCGTGTTTTTGCTTCCCCCTGTGCTCTCCGGCCCCCCTGTACTCTCCTCTTCCTCCCCGCGTTCACTGCCTCTCCCCTGTGCTCTCGCCCCACCCCATGTTCTCAAGGTTCCTTCCTGTGCTCTCCACCCCCCCTTCATGCTCTCCCAGGCCCCCTGCACCTCTGCCGGGTACCCATCCTCCCCTCACCTGGGGGATCCATCAGGGTGGAGAGTGAAGAAGGGGCCAGTTAACATGTCATGGGCTGCTCAGTCCAAAATCCCTGGGCCTATTTTTTTGTCCCAGTCCGGGCCTGAGTTAAGCCATAAAAAAGTCTGCGCATATGTACAGACAAGAGAGTCAGACGAGAAACCTGCTGTATTGAATCCTTTAAGACATCAACAGCAAAACACAGCACTCAAGGAATATCGGTCTTACTTTCAGGCAGAACATCCTCCTGGTTAGGCCTGTCAGGCTGTTCGACCTGATCCTTTACGGACTAGCAAATACCAATTGCTGCAACAGCTGGCTGAATAACGTAACTGGCCAAAGAAAAGCAAGCCTTTAATAACTCCAATTTCTTATTAACAGGGTCTTTCAAGCCCTGTGTGTTATCTACCGGACAAGTTAAGTTCTTATTTAAGGAAGAGACAGCTGCATATACGGCTGGCAAGCTGTATTTCTTAATTAACTTTTCATCCATGGGATATAAAAGGGAAAACCTTTTAAGAGGAACAAAAATCCTGTCAGGATGTTCCCAATCATCATACACCACTTGTTCCAACAGAGGGTGTAGGGGAAAGCCTGTGTGGCCTGAAGAGGCCTCAGGGATCCCAAAAAGGACCAGGGGGGGGGGGGGGGCTCAGTAACCTCTACAAGAGGCAACTTAAAGGCAGAGAGAACCATTTCGGTCAGAGTCAGGATCAAAAGCCTCTGTGACTGAGGCAGACATCAACTGGATATCTTCTGGTCCAGATTGCTCGAAAGCAGACTCAACTGCCGGGCACTCCGCTGAATCCTGAGCTTTAAGCTCTTCCCCATCCTCAACCCATTCCTGCTCCAGACTAGGAGGCTCCGGGAGGGGGATCGGTCACGCTTGCCACCCTGCGGGATCGTGGCAATCATTCCAGCCATCCTGTGCTCTAACCCGGCTAGGGCTGAGGACTGTTCATCCTTCGTGATAAAGGGTGAAGCAGCAGCGTTGACTGTGGGCACAATACCAGATAGGCGCAGCGACTCAGATTGCCCAGATGCCTCTGGTGTTTCAGTGGATAAAACACTAGGTTCATCAGTAACTACTGATGACATAG
The DNA here is from genome assembly GCA_029206835.1 of Rana muscosa. Lineage (NCBI taxonomy): Eukaryota > Metazoa > Chordata > Amphibia > Anura > Ranidae > Rana > Rana muscosa. The sequence continues at coordinate 468,686,812 of CM055117.1, forward strand.
GTGTGCCCTTCCCTGTAGTTTGTCCCGCTCCTCTTTTTGGAAGACATTCAATAGCGACAAAGAGTACTTGGGTGTAGATTAAACACACCTCAGAAGGGAGACCCGTTAATAGGGCTCACCAAGCCCCTATGCAACAATCCTGATAAGCACCTTTAGCCTGCCAAGCAACACTTGGTGACTCACGTGACCCGGGTAAGAACTAAACTGCTGAAAGTGCCTGTTCAGAGCCTGCTCTGTGTTCCACAACTGCCTGGAAGCACTGCATGCTTGGCTTACACAGCTTAAATAAGCTGGGTGTGAGCCGGAACGTTATTTGCGCGGTGCCGGCGGACAGGTGTTGCTGTATTCGCGTATAACGCAAATCTTCGTGCGCCCAGATAACAGCTACTTCGCATTTTTTCAAAGAACGGGATATGGGACTTTAAAGGTGCTAATATATCAGTGGATACAACAAAATCTTAGTAAAAAAGTAGAAAATGTATTGATCACATCAAATAAAACTAATATACACACTTCATTAACTGTTACAGGTATACATCTACTACCTAACATGTAACAGAAAAGGGTTGTGTATAGTTGACAATAACGTCCATTTATGTTCAACAGTTTCGCCTGTAAAGCTTCATCAGGACTGGACGTTGAAGAATATTTGAATGAATTATTGAAATAGAAAATTCCCACTTTAGATGTAAAAGAAAAAAACATACATTAGCATTAATTTTATAACGTCAATATAAAAAGAAATAGGTCTTGGCAAGGCATGCATAAAGGTTCTCCAAACAAGGAGAGAGAGAAAAAAAAAAAAAGGAAAAGGAGGGGAAAAAGAAAAAAAAAAGGGAAAAAGAGTCAATGGAAAAATCCACTGTTTCTAAAACACTCCATACCTCAAGATGATAGAGGACACTAAAATGGAGTCATCTATATCATCTTGAGGTATGGAGTGTTTTAGGAACAGTGGATTTTTCCATTGACTCCTCTTTTCCATTTTTCCCCTCCTTTTCCTTTCCTCTCTTTGTTTGGAGAACCATTATGCATGCCTTGCCAAGACCTATTTCTTTTTATATTGACATGTTATAAAATTAATGCTAATGTATGTTTTTTTCTTTTACATCTAAAGTGGGAATTTTCGTTTTCAATAATTTATTAAAATATTCAACGTCCAGTCCTGATGAAGCCTTACAGGCGAAACTGTTGAACATAAATGGACGTTATTGTCAACTATATACAACCCTTTTCTGTTACATGTTAGGTAGTAGATATACACACTTCAATAACCATTGCAGGTATACATTAGTTTTTTATTTGATGTTATCAATACATTTTCTACTTTTTTACTAAGATTTTGTGATATCCACAGATATATTAGCACCTTTAAAGTCCCATATCCCGTTCTTTGAAAATATGCGAAGTAGCTTTTATCCGGGCGCACGAAGATTTGCGTTATACGCAAATACAGCAACACCTGTTCGCTGGGACCGTGCACATGCGTGTGCACAGAACGTTCCGGCGCACACCCAGCTTATTTAAGCTGTGTAAGCCAAGCATGCGGTGCTTCCAGGCAGCTGTGGAACACAGAGCAGGCTCTGAACAGGCACTTTCAGCAGTTTAGTTCTTCATTGAAAGGAGGGGATTCCGGCGCTCCAAGTGATGTGATGCCTTTGTAAGAGTTGTAATAGTAGTTCTGATAGCACAGCTAAGTTAGTCAGTTCTAAAATAAGCAAAAGGAGGCAGCCATGCTCAGAGGGTGTCCAATACCTCTGTCAGCAAGAAGTATAAGGGGAGGGGGGGGGAGGCGCCAACTGAGATAATCCTACAGTTTAAAATGTTAGTTTAGTGTGTACACTTACAGGTTCGCTGGATGAAGGTGTCCGTCAGGTATGGAGGTGTTCTTGGGTAGGTTGATGCTGCTTTGCAATTTTTGTTCGGATGCCTTCCTGTCTATCTGTGATGATGCAATATTAATAAATCTTTTGTTTATAATTTGTATTATTAATTCCGTGTCTCTCTTTATAGATCATTTAACACTACACTGCTTTATTCAAATACCCCTGAGGAAGCCAATGATTTGGTGAAACATGTTGGGTTACCTTGTCAGTTTTATGTACCGTATATACGCGAGTATAAGCCGACCCAATTATAAGCCGAGGCACCTTATTTTGCCACAAAAAACTGGGAAAACGTATCGACTCGAGTATAAGCCTAGGGTGGGAAATGCAGCAGCTACTGGTACGGTAAATTTCAAAACTAAAAAGAGTTAATAAAATTACATTAATTGAGGCATCAGTAGATTAAATGTTGTTGAAATATTTATTTCAAAGACATACAGTAAACTAGCTCTGTAAGTGCAAAAGAGGGTCAACAAAAAACAATATGGTAGCTCAATCAGCAATCAAGCTAAAAGCTAAAACACAAGTTAAAATCCTTCAAAACTGGATTCCTCCTCATCATCTGTATGTCCAAAGAGAGCTTCAGCGTTAGCTGCTGTGAGTTCATCAGCGTAGACATTGTCATAATCACTGAGTTCGCAGTCATCACCTTCACTGCTGTGGCTCTCATACAAAACGCTGTCTTCACGGCCATCCATAGCATTACTAATGCCACATTTCTTGAAGGCGCATTGCACCATGTCCTCTGGAATCTCTTCCCATGCATCACAAACCCACTTCGCTATCAATTCTATGTCGGGCTTCACCAGATTTCCAACTGGGCTTGACCAGATGACATCCGTTCATGCCACATCTTTAGCACACGGTCTTTGAAAGGTTTATTTAAACACACATCTAGGGGCTGCAATACAGATGTAAGCCCACCTGGAATAATGGCCAAAATAACTTGAGAAGACTTCGCCAATTTTTTTATGGCATCAGATGTGTGGGCTCTGAACATATCTCAAACTAGCAATGATGGTTTTTTCTTTAAGGTCGTCCGTTCCAAATTTCTTCCAGCCATTTTTTTGTTCCGTCTTCATCCATCCAGCCTTTAATATGTGTGCGCACTGTAATTCGTGGTGGGATTTCAACCTTTTTAGGCAAGGTCTTTTTAAAAATAACTGTGAAATGTTTCTTTTCCCATTTCCTGTGGTTCTGAGAAAAATTGTTTTTTCTCCCAAACTTGCCACGGTTCTGTTGGGAAGATCAAAAGGTCATAGGTGTTTCATCCATATTCCCAATATCTCCGGTCATAGTTATGGATCCTTCTTTGTTTTATGATGAATGAATGGAATGAAATTTTTTCATCAAGGTCTTTTGGCAACTTCTGCAAAATCTTTGTTCTTTACCACAAACCTAAGGCAAACCTATTCATAAAGTGGGTACACCATCCTGCGGACGCAACAACATTTTCAATGCCTGGAGCTTTGAATTTGTCATCTTTAACCATTTGAAGGGCACATAAGCGAACACCCATGCGTGTTACGCAGTAACCATTTTGACGACACTCCATAACCCATTCATGCAATTTAGTCTCTAGAGCTTCATATGAAGTCGTCAAACCACGTCAAGCTTTTTTGCCGTTGGAATCTTTTCCAAGTCAGCTTTCATTTTCCGCCACTCCCTCACTTGTTTTTCGTCAACACAAAATTCCCTACTTGCAATACTGTTATTGCTTTCTTCTGCTCTGGACACAACCTTAAGTTTGAAACCAGCTTTATATGACCTCCGTTTTTGTTTTGGTCCAGGACTAGAAGTACCGGCATTGGGATCCATTTCTAACAGGATAAAAAAAAAAGTATTTGTCCCCATCCGAGCCTTTGCACACCTCTCCCACAATCTCCCCATCAGCCGTGTCCCCATCAGTGACTTATCAGAGTGTCCCCATCAGTGTCCAATTATCATTATTTGTGTATCACTGTACTGCTTGCCTTATTAGAGCGGACTTCCGCTCTCTTTCATCTCCCGACTCCCGCCCACTGCAGGAGGATCTAATACACACAGCGGGTGGGAACCTGTGATTCCTAGCTTTGTTGAGGGGGGGGCATTTCTCAGCAGGACACCTGGAGGTGCAGCGCCAATAATGTCACTGGCTGCTAGGACATGGCAGTCCCAGCAGCCAATCGTAGCGCACGGCATCAGCGTCATGGGCGGGAGTAACAGCAGCGTCTCTGCTAAGGATTCAAAGGAGGACAGGAGCGGCAATAATACACGGGCGGGTGCTAGCAGCGGGCCGGGATTTGGAGACCCCCCCCACACACACAAACACACACACACACACACACACACACACCGAACTATAAGCCGAGGGGGGCATTTTCAGCCCAAAAAAAAAAAAAAAGGGCTGAAAAACTCGGCTTATATGCGAGTATATACGGTAATCAGTGTAAGCTTTGTACTGCTTTTTTTGTGTACGCACAAAATTTATTGTTGAATTAATCAAACATATTCTTATACTTCCATATTACTTTTTTGATATTTACTTGGCACCGCTATAATCCCATAGTCGATGTAGGAGATGTCAGAGTACAGAGATAGATAGAGATTATATATATATATATATATATATATATATATATCTCTATCTGTATGTGTATATATATATATTATTTTTTTTATATTTTACACACACATACAGTGGGTACGGAAAGTATTCAGACCCCCTTAACATTTTCACTGTTATATTGCAGCCATTTGCTAAAATCATTTAAAGTTCTTTATTTTCCTCATTAATGTACACACAGCACCCCATATTGACAGAAAAAAAACCCAGAATTGTTGACATTTTTGCAGATTTATTAAAAAAGAAAAACTGATATATCACATGGTCCTAAGTATTCAGACCCTTTGCTGTGACACTTATATATTTAACTCAGGTGCTGTCCATTTCTTCTGATCATCCTTGAGATGGTTCTACACCTTCGAGTCCAGCTGTGTTTTGATTATACTGATTGGACTTGATTAGCAAAGCCACACACACACCTGTCTATATAAGACCTTACAGCTCACAGTGCATGTCAGAGCAAATGAGAATAATGAGGTCAAAAGGAACTGCCTGAAGAGCTCAGAGACAGAATTGTGGCAAGGCACAGATCTGGCCAAGGTTACCAAAAAAATTCTGCTGCACTTAAAGTTCCTAAGAGCACAGTGGCCTCCATAATCCTTAAATGGAAGACATTTGGGATTACCAGAACCCTTCCTAGAGCTGGCCGTCCGGCCAAACTGAGCTATTGGGGGAGAAGAGCCTTGGTGAGAGAGGTAAAGAAGATCCCCAAGAAAACTGTGGTTGAGCTCCAGAGATGCAGTCGGGAGATGGGAGAAAGTTGTAGAAAGTCAACCATCACTGCAGCCCTCCACCAGTCGGGGCTTTATGGCAGAGTGGCCCGACTGAAGCCTCTCCTCAGTGCAAGACACATGAAAGCCCGCATGGAGTTTGCTATAAAAAAAAAACACCTGAAGGACTCTAAAATGGTGAGAAATAAGATTCTCTGGTCTGATGAGACCAAGATAGAACTTTTTTGGCCTTAATTCTAAACGGTATGTGTGGAGAAAACCAGGCACTGCTCATCACCTGTCCAATACAGTCCCAACAGTGAAGCATGGTGGTGGCAGCATCATGCTGTGGGGGTGTTTTTCAGCTGCAGGGACAGGACGACTGGTTGCAATCGAGGGAAACATGAATGCGGCCAAGTACAGGGATATCCTGGACAAAAACCTTCTCCAGAGTGCGCAGGACCTCAGACTGGGCCGAAGGTTTACCTTCCAACAAGACAATGACCCCAAGCACACAGCTAAAATAACGAAGGAGTGGCTTCACAACAACTCCATGACTGTTCTTGAATGGCCCAGGCAGAGCCCTGACTTAAACCCAATTGAGCATCCCTGGAGAGACCTAAAAATGGCTGTCCACCAACGTCTACCATCCAACCTGACAGAACTGGAGAGGATCTGCAAGGAGGAATGGCAGAGGATCCCCAAATCCAGGTGTGAAAAACTTGTTGCATCTTTCCCAAAAAGACTCACGGTTGTATGCGATCAAAAGGGTGCTTCTACTAAATACTGAGCAAAGGGTCTGAATACTTAGGACCATGTGATATTTTATTTTTTTAATAAATCTGCAAAAATGTCAACAATTCTGTGTTTTTCTGTCAATATGGGGTGCTGTGTGTACATTGGAGGAAAAAAAAATGAACTTAAATGATTTTAGTAAATGGCTGCAATATAAAAGTGACAAATTTAAAGGGGTCTGAATACTTTCCGTACCGTGTGTATATATATATATATATCTATCACACACACACACACACACACACACACACACACACACACACACACACACACACACACACACAATTGGTCTCCTCTCCCTGACACACAGATCCACGTCCCTGGCTCTGTAACTGCCGATCGTGGGTACCTGGCGGACATGGCGGCCACCAGGCATGTGCAATGGGACCCGCGTGACACGGCGGGCACCGATTTTCCCAGATGCGCTCTATGCGGAAGTAAACAGGACGTCCATGGACGCCCTCCCGGCAATTGAGCGCCGCACTGTAGACGTCTTTCGTCTATAGCGCGGGCACCAAGAGGTTAAATAATATTTTTCCTTTTTCATCTTTATTTTTTTTATTTACTATTTTTTCCTTTCATTTCATTCATAATCTTATGACTTTTTTTTTGGTTCCTCAAACTGCATTTTTATTTGAATAGTTTTTATTGAAATTTCAAACATACATATATGTAAGGACAAAAATTATATAAAATAAGTAGTGTAGAATACATTGGAAATCTGTGAAAGATCAATCCAGATAGTGTGCACCATCTTGTTATAGATTCAAAATATAGCAGTTCAAACAGTCAGTAAGTAGTTATCAAATAATAATCATCTACACAGTGAAGTTTTTTGAACAGGTGAAGCGGGGGGGGGGGGGGGGGTAGGTCAGGAGGGAGTGGGGTAGTGATGGTGGGGTAGAAGGGGAGGAGAAGCAAGAGAGCTTTAAAAGGAATACTATAAATCAGCAGTTAAATTTGTTGTCGTACCAGATTTTCCATGGGTTCCAGAGACTCTTTAAAGCAGGGTTGGCAGGTGATCCCCGTGAGAGGATGATTTCATATGTGTGGTGAGTTTGTACCAGGTTCACTACTTCTGTGAGAGTGGGGATGTCTGTGGATTTCCAGTGTCTGGCTATCAGAAGTTTTGTCGCTAAGAGGATGTGTGTGACCACCAGCCTAAGGTTGGGTGGTATGTCATCAATGGTTAGATTCAGAAGAGCTAGATGGGGGGTCAGCAAGATAGGAAAATTAAGTATGTCTCTCAGTATTGACTCTACTGCATTCCAGAGCTGTCGCAGACGGGGACATGTCCAAAAAATATGTATAAGTGTACCAGAGAGGGTGCAGTTTCTCCAGCAATCTTGGGATGTGTGAGAGTGTGAAATTTGGCTATTCTGGATGGTGTCAGATACCATCTCATCAACAACTTTTGGGTGAGTTCCCACAGAGAGGTACAGGACGTATATTTATATACGGATTTGATTGCTGTGTGCCATTGTTGTTCAGAGAACTGTGTAAGGAAGTCATTTTCCCAATCAGTAATGGGTTTGGATTTGTTAAATGTGTCTTTCTCCTGTAGGATTGAGTATATCAAGGAGGTGCCCCTAGCTTTTGTGTTGTTAGAGAAGAGGTAGTTCCATAAGGTAATGGGTAGGGAGCCTTCTATGGAAGGGTTCGTAGTGAGGCAATGTTGCACTCTAAAGTATGTAAGGTAATCTGCGTTAGGCGCTTCGAGTGTCTCTTGAGCATGGGAAAACGGCTGATCGAGAACTAAAGAGCGTAGTTCACGTGTGTTAGACACTCGAGTAGTAATCCATTGTGGGATATGTAGGTCTGGAGTAAGTAATGACAAAGTTCCTATAGGTACCGGGATATCTTTGGTTGGGAGATTCACCCATTTAGACGAGTGGATTATTTTCCATATTTTAACAGAGGCTTGAATGGTGGGGGAGTAAAGGTGTAGTGGCGCGTTTCCTGTGGTTGTGCTAAATAACCAGTGGGACAAGTTATGCCCAGGAGTCATGCTATTTTCTATGTGTCCCCAAAGTGTGATAGGAGTAGAGTTCATCCATTCCTTAAGCTGTGAAAGAATAGTCGCTATATAATAGTCTCTTATATCAACGTGACCCATCCCACCTACAGATCTGTGTTTGATGAGTTTTGCATGGTTGCATCTGGATTTTTTGCCTTGCCATAGATACTGAGTTAAAATGGATTGTAAAGACCTAAGATAGGATTGAGGGATTGGTATAGGGAGTGTACGAAAGATGTACAATAGCCTAGGTAGTATCATCATTTTAAAGGCGGCCTGCCCAGGAGAATTCAAATTTGGATATTTTTGACGTTTCTCGGATGATCATGTGTTTCAGTGGAGCATAATTGTGTGTGAAAAGACCTTTTGTGGATTTAGTGAGTGTGATACCTAAGTAGGGTATCCCTGTATCTGCCCATGGGTAGGGGTATTTATTTCGGAGAAGATTGCTAGGAACCGCATCCAGACCCATGTCAAGAATATACGATTTATGTTCATTTACCTTGTAATAAGAGACGTTACTGAAGCGCTGTAGCAACTCTTGTACCGAAGCCAGGGAGGAGATGGGGTCTGTAATCATCATTATCACGTCATCCGTGAATAAACTAATCTTATGTTCTAATGTGCCATGCTTAAAGCCTGCTATTCTGGAGTTTCTTCTGACGTGTTCTGCTAAAGGTTCCATTATCAGGTTAAATATAAGTGGTGACAGTGGGCATCCTTGACGGGTGCCATTGGTGATAAGGAAAGGTTTAGACAACATTTCTGACATGTAAACCTGAGCCGAGGGGGAAGAGTATAAGGCTATTATGGCGGACAAGATGGGCCCTTGAAAACCAAATTTGGTGAGAGTTGCTTTCATATAGTTCCAATTGACTCTGTCGAACGCCTTCTCTGCGTCCAGGGAAGAGCAGAGAAGGCGTTATATTCGATCCAGCACCATGAATTATGTTAATAACTCTGCGGGTAGCATCAAAGGTTTGTCTCCCTCTGGTGAAACCGGATTGGTCTTTGTGTATGAGAAGTGGCATTAGGTCTATCAATCGGTTGGCAATTAGTTTGGCGTATATCTTGGTATCTATGTTAAGCAGGGAAATGGGCCTGAAGTTCTCTGCGCACGTGGGTTCCTTGCCCGGCTTAGGTAGTGTGACAATCAATGCAGATAACATTTCTGGAGGGAGAGAGGACGAGACAGCGCCATTACAGATCTGAGCTAGAAAAGGAGCCAAGATTGTACCAAATTTTTTGTAGTACTCGCTCGTGAGACCATCAGGGCCAGGGGATTTGTTAGAAGGAAGAGCAGAGATTGTACGTAAAATTTCAGGTTATGTGAACGGAGCGTTTAATAAATTTAGTTGATCTGTCGATAGCTTAAGGATGATATATCCTGGGGAGTAGGTTGGGGAGTTGACGAGTCCTCCTTTAAATTGTATAATTTATTATAGTAGAAGCTAAAGGCATCTGCAATGGCAGAAGGATCAATTCGTTTTTGTTTGGTAGAGGGGTGGTATAAGTGGGAAATTTTTGACCTAGAGAAGTGGCCTTTGAGTCTGGTAGCCATGGCTTTACCTGCTTTATTACCAGTATAGTAGTGTTTAGCTTTGAAGTAGGTATGGGCTTTTTGATAAGAGTCTAGTAGATGAGTTCTCAATTCATGTCTAAGATGGTCTAACTTGCGTTTGATGGATTGATCAGGGAGAGATTGGTTTAGACTTTCCAGCGTTTTAATTTCAGCTGTAAGGGAATCTAGGCGCTGTGATCTCCTCCTCCTCTCCTTAGCTCCTAATTGTAGAAAAATTCCCCGGATGAACGCTTTGTGGGCGTTCCAAAGAACAAAATTATCATTAACAGAGCCAACATTATTAGCAAAGTATTCTTCTAGACTTTTTTGGATGTAGTCGGAGTATAAGGGGGAATGGATAAGGGAGGCCGCAGCTCTCCAGATCCGCGTCGAAGAGGGTGAGTCATTTAGAGTCATGGTGACTGGAGCATGATCCGACCAAGTGATGGTGGATATTTCTGACGCTGAGATTTTAGGTAGGAGCCATTTGTCCACTAAGAAATAGTCGATCCGGGTGTATGAGTTGTGGCAAGGGGAGAAATAAGAATAGTCTTTCGGTGGCGTAGTGACATCTCCAAACATCATATAGGTCATGGGATCTTATAAAGGGGCCCATAGGGGAAGCATATCTGTTGGAGCGGGACGAAGTGTCTATGGAGTTGTCTGGGACAATGTTGAAGTCTCCACAAATAATGAGGTGTCCTTGTTTGAAGTTATTGCGTTTTTTCATAAGTGCAGATAGGAATCTAATTTGCCTTTTGTTGGGGGCATAGACCGTCACAATGGTATATCTGACGTTGTTTAAGGAGCAGTCTATAGCTAGATATCTGCCATCTTTGTCCAGCAAGGTTTGATGGAGTATGAAAGATACTGTGTTCTTGAAGGCTATCAAGACTCCATTCTTTTTATCAGGACCTGAGGCTTTAAAGATGTTGGTGAAATTCTTATTGGTGCAGGAGGGTTCTGCGGTGAGCTTGAAGTGTGTCTCTTGTACACAGAGAACGTCACAGTGGCTGTCCTGTGCCGTTTTCCACATAGAAGACCTTTTGGTTGGATGGTTCAAGCCTTTTACATTTAGCGAAATAAATTTCGGCATCGTGGAGAGTGTGGTGGTGATGTGGTAGAAAAAGATGAAGTGGTACTTACAGTTCATAGGAGGTACAGATGTATACTTCGGAAACCCTGCAGTAACTGTAGATCTTGACGGTCAGGAAGCGGGTGCTCTCGGTGAGGGTAGTAGTTCAGAGAGTTTGCGTTCTCCTTGGATCCGGGATGACAGGGAAGAAGATGAGGCAACAGATAAAATATTAGTAACAGGGAAATAGAAGGGAGCAAGGGAAGGGAACAAGGGTCAGTAGTGTAACAGTCAGACTACTGAACGTAAAGGAGGGTGTAAGTTCGTGGGGTAACTAACGAGCAGGCACTGAATCGGAGTGCAATGTTAAACTTGTGTAATGAGTACGCTAACCAAAGATCACTTTTTAGCATTGGAATGGTCTTCCATGGCATGGGATGTAGAGCTCTCCATGGGGTGCGTTTGTGGCGATGTGCCATTGTCAGGGAGAATTTTCCATTTTCTGAGCAATTGAACGCCTTCATCTACTGATCGGATGCTGTGTTTGACTCCATTTCTGGTAATCAGAAGTTTGGTCGGGTAACCCCATTGGTAAGGTATCTTATGGTTGTTAAGAGGTTTGGTGATGGTCTTTGTTGGCGTCTTTGTTGGCGAGTGTATTGGGAGATGTCGGCGAAGAGCTGTAGTTTTGAGTATGGATGCGGTAGATGATCCATACGTCTGGTCTTTGCTAAGAGCATGTCTTTAGCGTGGAAGAAGTGGATGCGCATAAGAGTGTCGCGAGGAACTTCTGCATGTAGGTGTGGCGGTTTCGGTAGGCGGTGTATGCGATCTAGAATAGTTTCCACTGGTGGTAGTTCAGGCAATATGGTTGAAATCATTTTTCTAGCATATGAGTTCAGATCGGCTGGAACGATCGATTCTGGTATTCCGCGAATCTTTACGTTATTGCGTCTCGATCGGTCCTCGAGGTCCGCCATCTTGGCTCTAACCCACTTCTGATCCTCTTTGGTGTGATCGTGTGCGTCTACTAGATCATTCACTGTGATCGTTATGTCATTCATTTTATGCTCCACGTGTCTCATCCTGTCTCCCATATTGCTCATCTCATTTTTAAATGCAGAGAACATAGAAGTAATGTCATTATGCAGGGAACTATGTAGGGAGATCAGCATGTCTTTCAGTAGTGTATCAACTACAGGCTCATTAGTAGTGGGGAAGGCCGCAATGGGGGATGGAGCCGGCGTCAGTGCGGGGGGACTGTCTAATGCAGGTCTTACCTCAGAGGCCTGATCTCCCGCATCCATGCGCATCCGCGCTTTAGCTGGGCTGCTGGGTATGGAGGACGTCTCTGGATGAGTGGTGGCGACCGAGGAGAGGGTCTGTGAAGGAATGGCCGGGTCATCTGCATCAGGCAGGTCTGTCTATGTCCTCTCACCTTGCGGCGAGCGGTCGCGGGCGCCATCTTGGATTCTGTCACTAGTCTGCATAGTGAAGAAATCCGTAAATTTTCTCGGCTGTCTGTATTCTTTTCGTTTTCGGGAGGTCCCGGTCTGGTTTCCCAGAGTATAGGGGTCAGAATCATGCATGGTTGCTACACAGGTTAGCGATATACCTGGATGTTTCTCCAATTCAGTGCGGGAGCTGTGAGTTTAGGCTTCCATGCAGCTCGGCGGTTAGCCACGCCCCCCCTTATGACGTTTTTTTAATCCATATAATTCTTACATTCTTAAATTAAAACAATTGTTTTTAATGGAAATCTTTTTTGCAATCAAGCTTCTTGCTAGAGTGTAGGTCTGCTGGCCGTTAGAGTTTCACAGCCACAGACCTCCTGCCCATGTACTTAAGATGCTCTCTTCCTGAAAGAGAACAGGCCAGTAGAAGGAGCTGTGAGCCCCGAGGGTGGAGCTTCCTGTCTAGTGGACACCGCAGAGAAGCCTGTGACCACATCCAACATCTTTACACCTCTACGGCCGAGGGAAATGTTACCAGAGCCTGCAGAGCAGCATCAAGATACCCAAGGACACCTCCATCCCCGACGGGACACCTTCATCCAGCGAACCTGCAAGTGTACACACTACACTGCCATTTTAAACAGTAGGATTATCTCAGTTGGCACCTCCCCCGCCTCATACAACTGCTAAGTCAGCAGCGCTTTTTGCAAATGCACGTGCGTCATAGCCACTAAATAGCAACTGCTGAGCACAGCGGGCCCTCCTGTGAATGCACGTGCGCCGTGGCCGCCAAAATGCTGATCACAGCAGCAATCTTGCGAACGCACATGCACCCCGGTAACCAAGGTGAAAATGGCGCACCGTCGCGCGCCATCATACAGGTAAAAAAACAGCCAGACAAGCAAAAAAAACAAACAAAAAAAATACACTTTGCAAACACCCACACCTCCCCACTATGGTCACCACACACAGGTGACCAGCCGTTGGCTAGCTTGACTGATTGAGACACCCCACAATAATAAAATAAAGGGGTTTAACTTACGCATCCAGGCATTCTGTCACTTGGACCTTCAAGGACTGAGTACCCTTTCATGTTTAGGGTCCACTCCCTTGGACCTGTATAGCACCCTGCAGGAAATGCCTTAGAGCTGTAGTGTGCAGGATTTCCACTCTCTTACAGGCAAAACCTTGCAGGATCTCTAGTCTTCTTTGCGAGCCTCGGGTACCATTTTTCCAAGCATAAAAAGGCAGTGTCAAATGGATCCGATCGGTCAATCCCTTAATTCATTTTTGGAACCGTTTGTGGGAATAGAGACCTGGAGCTCAACAAACCTTGCCATCCACCTTGCAGACGCTGGTAAAAAAAAAAACTGATGTGCTTCCTGTATAGGAGAGGTTATATAGGGGATCACTTTCTGTCTAAAGACTTTTGGTCTACCGTGTCCATTCACCTGGAGATGGAGTATAACCCAGCAGGTAATAAATATTTGCCTGACTGTCCCATGAGGATGTATGAAAAAGAAAATTACTTTTTGGGAGGAAATAAGCATTAACCACTGGGCACTTAAACCCCCTTCCTAACCAGACCAATTTTCAGCTTTCAGTGCTCTCACAATTAAATGACAATTACTCAGTCATACAACACTGTACCCATATGAATTGTCCTTTTTTCACACAAATGGAGCTCTCTTTTGGTGGTATTTAATCACTGTTTTTTATTTTTTTTATAGCGCAAAAAATAAAAACCCAAGAAAAATTCTGTAAAAAAAACGAATTTCTTTGTGTTATAAAATTTAGCAAGTTTGTAATTTTTCTTAATAAATTTTGGACAAAATTTAAACTGCAACATATCTTTGGTAAAAATAAGTACAAATTGGTGTATATTATTAGAGTCCACAAGCTATGGTGCCAATATCTGAAAATTGATCACACCTTAAGTACTGACGGCCCATCTCATTTCTTGAGACCCTAACATGCCAGAAAAGTACAAATACCCCCCAAATGACCCCTTTTTGGAAAGACATTCTAAAAAAGGTATTTAGTGGGTTTTTTGAAGTTGTAATTTTTTCCCACAATTCTTTGCAAAATCAAGATTTTTTTTTTTCCTTTCACAAAATTGTCATATTAGCAGGTTATTTCTCACACAGCATATGCATACCACAAATTAAACCACAAAACACATTCTGCTATTACTCGAGTATAGCGATACCACATGTGAGACTTTTACACAGCGTGACCACATACAGAGGCCCAACATGCAGGGAGCACCTAGGCCAATTCTGACATCTCTTCTACATGTAAAATTCACATTTGCTAGAAAATTACATTTGCGCAGCAATTTTTCGAACGCGTTTTTTTGGGGGAAAAAAAAAAAGGATTTTTTACTCGACGTAAAAAAAAATTCTGAGTTCATGGATGGACACAGCCTTAATCTTGACAAAGTGGGTATTAGCCTTTCCTTAGGAGCTACTAGGCAGAAAGTGTTAACTTCAAAGCTGAACAGCCCCGCACAAGGGGCAGTCCTACTGACTATATCCCCTCAGCCTGCACCAAGCAGATCAGTTTGTCAAAAGCAGTACAAACTTAAAAAAGATGGGTGAGTGCTGTGTCCGTCAAACTCAGAAAAGGATTTTACGGTGAGTAAAAAATCCTATTTTCTCTTTCGTTCATGGACAGATACAGCCTTAATCTTGACAAAGTGAGATGTCCCAAAGCAGTGTCAAAAATGAGGGGTGGGAACAGCATTAAAACAACTTCACCCAAAAACAAAACAGAGCTCCTCAACGGAGGAGTTGCAACTTTAAACAGCCACCTGCAATACCTTGCGGCCGAAAGGAGCATCCGAAGATGCACACACATCAACTTGTAAAGTTAGTGAAAGTGTGAACGGACGACCAGGTCGCCACCTTACATACCTGGGAAACAGACTCTTGATGCTTTCAGAG
Organism: Rana muscosa; assembly: GCA_029206835.1. Taxonomy (NCBI): domain Eukaryota; kingdom Metazoa; phylum Chordata; class Amphibia; order Anura; family Ranidae; genus Rana; species Rana muscosa. The sequence goes on from CM055117.1 coordinate 468,701,860, forward strand.
CTCGGACAGCGTCCAGGAATACAACGTCGTCTCCTAGGATTCAACGGATGAGGACACAAGGATGGCAGTACAATGTCTTCCTTGAGATGGAAGGTCGAAACGAACTTAGGAAGAAAAGAAGGCTGCGGACGCAGCGCCACCTATCCTTGTGGAAGATCAGATAGGGAGCCTTGCATGACAAGGCTGCCAGCTAAGAAACCCGCCTTAACTGGCGTAACAGCCACCAAAAGGACCACTTTCTGAGAAAGTGTCGACAAGGGAATCTCCCTGATGTCCTCAAACGGTGGTTTCTGAAGCACCGAGAGGCCATGCCGTTATCCAAGAGGCACCCATTGCCCTGGTCGAACGCGTCATGACAGGGAGGCGCCCAACCCTTTATGGCGCAAGCCTGAATCACGATCTGACGGATCCACCTTGAGATGGTGGCCGATGAGACCGCTGGGTCCTTCCTGGGACCAGCCACTGGAAAAAACTGAGTCTGAACCCCTGGAACGGAGCAGTAACAGACAAGTATACTCTTCGAGCTTGGACAACGTCCAAGGAATGCAACGTAGTCTCCTTAGGATTCGACGGATGAGAACACAAGGATGGCAGTACCAAGTCTTCCTCGAGATGGAAGGTCAAAAACGACCTTAGGAAGCAAAGAAGGCTGCAGACGCAGCACCACCTTATCCTTGTGGAAGGTCAGATAGGGAGCCTTGCATGACAAGGCTGCCAGCTCAGATGCCCTGCCGTTCAAGCCCTCAACTGTAAGGCAGGATGGCGTACAGGTCCTTGCGACAGCAGGTCCTCTCGTAGCATAAGACCCCAAGGGACGTCTGCTATACAAGCCCCCACGGAGGTAGTGGAGGGCGGACCGGAGGGGACGCATGCTGAACCCCCTGTACAAATGTTCTCACTAGAGAGCGAGCCACCAGGGGTCGTTGGAAAAAAAAAAAGACAGCCAGGGCAGATATTTGCCCCCAATTGATATTGGCAAAATTTTTGGTCCGCCCCACGCTGTAACAGCAGGACTCCGGAACCAAATAAGTACACGGATACCACCTCATTTCCTCACAAGTGAATATGTAGGTCTACCAAGTGCGATGGTAAATCTTCCTAGAGGACGATTTCCGAGCACTCCTATGGTAAGAACTCGGAGTCTGACAGCCCCGGTCTCTTAGCACCTGGCTCTGAATAGCCATGCCGTTTAAGCCAGTGACTGTAAAACAGGATGGCGTATGGGACCTTGCAACAGCGAGTCATTTCTTAGCGGTCGACGCCAAGAGGCACCTACTATCAGACGCACTAGATCGGCGTACCAAGGACGCCAAGGGCAATCCAGAGTAATTGGGACTCTTGGGATTCTCTCTGCCTCCAGTCTGCGAAGCAGATGAATAAGGAACTTAGGAGGGGGGAAGGCATAGATTAGCCGCTACTGACTCCATGGTGCCACTAACGCATCTGTCGAGTCTGCCCGCGAGTCTCTTGACCTGGCCACCAACCTCAATACCTTCCGATTGAGTCGAGAAGCCAGGAAATCTCGATGGTTGACATACGCCACCGCTGTGGCGTTGTCAGACTGGACGCCTCTGTAGCCTCTGAGACCATGTGGAGAGGCACAGCCTGATCGCCCGGAATTCCGGGACGTTGATTGGCAAGTGGGATTCCTCCGGAGTCCAGCGACCCTGGTCGACTAAACCCCCCAGACTCACCTCCCCACCGGTAAGGCTGGCGTCTGTCATGATCAGTATCCAGTGAAAGGGAAGAAACGACTTCCCGGACAGAAGTGCTGGTGATGTCAGCCACCAAACTAGGGAGGTCCCGACTAGGTGGCTCACCCGGATTTGACAATCCAGGGATGATGGGCACTTGTCCCATCTGGACAGTCTTTCCTTCTGTAACACTCACGTGTGAATTGCGCATATGGTACCGCCTCGAAGGAGGCTACCATGAGGCCCAAGACTCGCCTGTAAAAGCGCCGTGACGACCATCCTGGGGATGTCAACTGCCGCACCGCAGCCCGAAGGGTCTGCAACTTAACCATAGGGAAAAAACTTTTGCCTCTGAGGAGTCCAGAGTCAACACCATTTATACTAGGAGTTGAGTCGGTACCATAACAACTTCTGAGTGTTCAGCACCCAAGCCAAATATTGGAGAGTCTGACGGTTTATAAACACGCTCACCTCTGAGGTTGAGCAGCCCTCAGAAGAATCTCGTCCAAGTAGCCAACGATAGCGATGCCACGCTGTCTTGGCCAGACTCAGAGCGAGCACCCTGGTGAACACCCTCGGTGCTGATGCCAGGCCAATGGGGGCACCACCCTCTGGTACTGGTCTTCCCCGGCCGCAAAGCGTAGCCATCTCTGATGCCTGGTGCATCTGGGGACCTGCAAGTATGCGTCCTTGCAAAGTATGCCAGAAATCCCCCGGATGGAGGGCAGCGACAACAGAGCAAACCAACTCCCTCCGGAATCTTTGTACCTTCACAAAGCAATTGAGGGGCCTGAAATCCAAGATTGGGCGAACCTCCTCCTTCTTGGTACTACAACAGGTCTGAGCAAAAACCCCTGAACCGTTCCTGTACTAAAAACAGGAATATCACCCTGTGTATCCACAGGTCTTGAACCGCCCCATCTAGGTCTTTCTGATGAGTCGGCTGAAGCTGGCGGTTGAAAGAAAACAAATATAAAGCTGTTTGGAGGGCAAGAGAACACTTGTACCCTGAGGAAACTACTTCAAAAACACACAGGTCGGGGATCTGAGATGTCCACCAGGTCGCGATTACGTGAACACGTCCCCCTACCCGAGGGATGGGTGGGGACAGACCTTTCTACGTCCGCAGGCTTGCGAAACCAGGGACGCTTTTGTCCCTCAGCAGGCGCTTTATCGGCCTGGGGTCGTCTATTTGCCGCACTAGGCGGACAAAAAAAAGCTTGTTCGCAGTGAAGGAGGGCCCTGGCCCATGGCGTGGCTCCTTACCCTTTTTTGGATTGTGGGAGCAGCTTGCTCTTACCTCCTGTGACATTTCTAAAGGGCAAATCCATCAGGGCTTTCTTGGAAGATTGTTCCGCAGACCAATCTTACCCAGAGTAGACGGCGCACCACCACCACATAGCTAGAAGCTCTGGCTAACAGAGGAATCGTGTCCAAGACTGATTGGCAAACTAAATTTTAGGCCCTGTACCCTTGGTCAGCTAGGGCTGTCGGGGGAAACCTGGCGTGCCTTTAACCAATTGTGCAGCATCTTTGCCCATTCAGTGAGCGTCTGAGACACCAGAGCCCCAACTATCGTCAGGCGCACTACCGTGTACAGGTTGCGGGTGATCGCCTCAGCCTTCTTGTCCACAGGGTCCTTGAAGGCAGGAGCCCCTTCCACCGGAACGGTGGCTAGCTTGTTCTAGTCTGGACATAGAAGGGTCCCCATCGGGGCGAGGTCCATCTTTTTAAGAAACTCTTCAAGAGGGTAACGCATCGCCAGATTTTTAGGGACTGAAAAAAAACCTTCTGTGGTTTGTCCCACTCCTTGTATAAAAGTCTATATAAAGACACACAAGGAAACACCTTAACAGTGCGGGCCGCCTTACGGAACCCAAAAGGGACTGGCGCTTCTTTCTAGAGTGTCTTGCACTGCGGTGATAAGGTCACTTACCAGAACCCTATTGCGTGCTGACCCGAATCAGGGCTTCCGACGCCATGCTGACCCACGTGCCTGACAGTTCAAGGCAGGGCACAGTAACCCCCCCTCCTAGCTGCAGCAGAGACAAGGGGTTCTTACCCAGAGGACTCACCACCCTGGAACAGAGTACGGTTGCCGTCCGCCACTTGGTAGAGCTGCTGCCTTGTCAGCTATGCAGTCTGACCCCTCAGCAGCGTGTGGGTCGGTCTGCACCGTCTAAATGCCGCCGAGCAGCCACTAGAGGCCAAACAACGCCGGATAGAGCGTGATGGCACCAAGAAAATGGCCGCCGAGCGGCGGCTAGAGAGAGCCTAGGGAGGAGGGAAGATAGAACCCCCTACTCACGTCTCCAGGAATGTCCAGCTCTGTCTTCATGCCGAAGCAGGGGATTAATACTTGCCCTTCCTGTAGGATTATGCTGGAAGCATCCCAGACAGATCATCTTCCGCATGGTGATGCAGATGACTGTCGACCAGGCTACTGCGACTCGGCCGTCTAGACCGGTCCGATGCAAGCCCTGGAGCGTATAGCTCACCGGCCAACCGTAGAGCGACAGGCATGTCGTGGACGACCCAGCTCATAGCTACGGTCGGCACACGCTCGATGGCCGAAACTAGGGAGACTACAAGGATCCAGCCTGTCACCCAGTTGGCAGTTGATCGAAGATCACAGGAACAAAAATAAAAATTTCAATCTGGAATCAAAAAACCTCCAGGCCTATGGGCCCGAAGGGAGCCAAGTCTTCTCCTTAGCTAGGCAGAAAACTGATCTGCTTGGTGCAGGCTGAGGGGATAGTCAGTAGGACCGCCCCTGGGCGGGGCTGTTCAGCTTTGAAGTTGTTAGCACTTTCTGCCCAGTCACTCCTAAAAGGAAGGCGAATACCCACTTTTGTCAAGATTAAGGCTGTGTCCGTCCATGAACGAAAGAGAAAAAACTTTTTTTGTGTTTTTTTTAAGCACAAAAAACAGTAAAGTTAGCTTGTTTTTGCATAATGTGAAAGATGAAGTTGCGCCGAATAGATACCCTTCAAAATTGCACACGCTCGTGGAATGGCGCCAAACTTCGCTACTTAAAAATCCCCATAGGCGACGCTTTAAATTTTTTTGCTGGTTACATGTTTTGAGTTACAGAGGAGGTCTAGGGCTAGAATTATTGCTCTCGCTCCAACGTTTGCAGCGATACCTCATGGGTGGTTTGAACATTGTTTTCATATGTGGGCGGGACTTGCGTATGCGTTCGCTTCTGCGTGCGAGCACACGGGGACGGGCGCTTTAAAAAAAAATCTCTTTATTGTTCATTTTACTTTGACACTTTTTTCCCCAAAAAATAGGATTTTTTACTCACCGCAAAATACTTTTCTCTGAGTTCATGGACGTACACAGCTTCCTTTTGACAAGTGGGTATTAACACTTTCTACAAGTTTTCTGCCTAGTCACTCCTAAATGAAGGATAACACACCACACCCTCTACAGCACCGCCCAGGGGGCGGACTCTCTGGGTATAATCCCTCTCTCTAGACCTCGCAGATCAGTTCGTCAAAAAGCAGTACAAACTTAAAAACGAGGGGTGGGTGCTGTGTCCGTCCATGAACTCAGAGAAAAGGATTTTACGGTGAGTACAAAAATCCTATTTACTCTTTCGTTCATGGATGGACACAGCTTCCTATTGACAAGTGGGACATCCCAAAAGCAGTGTCAAAACGAGGGGTGGGAACAGCATTAAAACAACTTCTTCCCAAAGCAAAACAGAGCTCCTCAACGAAGGAGTTGCAACTCTAAACAGCCGCCTGCAATACCTTGCGGCCGAAAGAAGCATCCGAAGATGCACACACATCAACTTGTAAAGTTTAGTGAAAGTGTTAACGGACGAGCAGGTCGCCGCCTTACACACCTGGTGAAAAAGACGCTTGATGCTCTCAGAGCTCGAACAGCGTCCAAAAAATACGAGGTCTCCTAGGATTTGACGGATGAGGATAAGCATAAGGATGGCAGTACAATGTCTTCCCTGAGCTGGAAGGTTGAACGACCCTAGGAAGAAAAGAATGCTGTGGACGCAGCACCACCTATCCTTGTGGAAGATCAGATAAGGAGCCTTGCATGACAAGGCTGCCAGCTCAGAAAACAGTCTTAACCGACGTAAGCCAAGAGGCACCTCTTGCCCTGGTCGAATGCGCCAGGAAAGGGAGGCGCCTGACCTTTCATGGCATAGGCCTGATCACGATCTGTTGGATCCACCTAGAGATGGTGGCCGACGAGACCGCTGGGCCCTACTTGGGACCAGCCACCGAAACAAACAGCGAGTCTGGACTCTGGAACGTAGCAGTGCCAGACAAGCATTTTCAGTTTGGACAACGTCCAAAGAATGCAACGTCGTCTCCTTAGGACATAAGGATGGCAGTACGTCTTCCTTGAGATGGAAGGTCGAGACACGACCTTAGGAAGAAAAGAAGGCTGCGGACGCAGCACCACCTTATTCTTGTGGAAGATCAGATAGGGATGCTTGCATGACAAGGCTGCCCGCTCAGAAACAGTCTTACTGGCATAACCGCCACCAAAAGGACCACTTTCTGAGAGTGTCAACAAGGGAATCTCCCTGATGTTCTCAAACGGTGGTTTCTGAGGCACTTCGAGGCCATGCCGTTAAAGCCATGGACTGCAAGCAGGATGGCATATGGGACCCTGCGACAGCAGGTCCTCTCATAGTGGTAGACGCCAAAAGGACGTCTGCTACACAAGCCCCATGGAGGTAGTGGAGGGTGGACCGGAGGGGCCGCCTGCCGAACCTACTGTACAAACATTCTCACTAGAGTGAGCCACCAGGGGTCGTTGGGAAAAAAAAAGACAGCCAGGGCAGATACCTGCCCCCTAATTGTACTTAAAGTAAAAATTTTGGCCCGTTCCCTGCTGAGAACAAACAGCAGGGCTCTGGAACCAAATGAGGTGGCATCCGCGTACTTCTTTCCTCACAAATGGATATGCAGGTCTTCCAAGTGCAATAGTTATCTTCCCTAGGGAATGATTTCCGAGCACTCATCACCGAGTCTGAAAGGCCCCGGTCTCTTAGCACCTGGCTCTCAAGCCATGCCGTTAAGGCAGTGGTTGTAAAAAAAAAAAAAAAAAAAAAAAAAAAAAAACAGGATGGCGTATGGGACCTTGCGACAGCAGGTCCTCCTTAGCGGTAGATGCCAAAAAGGCATTCTGCTACCAGACGCACTGGATCGGCGTACCAAGGACGCCGAGGCCAATTCAGAGTAATTGGGACCATTGTAATACTCTGCCTCCAGTCTGCGAAGCAGATGAGGAAGGAGCTTCCGAGGAGGAAAGGCATAGCTTAGCCGGTACCGACTCCACAGTGCCATCAACGCATCTGTCGTGTTTGCCCATGGTCTCTTGACCTGGCCACAAACCTCAATATCTTACGATTGAGTCAAGAAGCCAGAAGATATATTGGCGTGCTTCCACTCTGGTAAAAGGAGCTGAAACGCCTCCGGGTGTAAAGATCATTCTCCTTGGTCCAGCATCTGGCAACAGGTAGTTCACCTGCCAGTTTTCCACACCCGGAATGTATACGGCCGACAGGCCTGGTATGCTTCTTTCTGCCCCAAGGAGGTGAGCGACCTCCGATGCTGCAGCAGAGCCGCTTGTTCCTTCTTGATGATTGACATGCCACCACTGTGATGTTTGTCCGACTGGACACCCTTGTAGCCTCTGAGACCATGTGGAGAGGCAAAGCCAGATTGCCTGCATTTCAGGCCAATGATCTGAAAGTGGGATTCCTCCGGAGTCCAGCGACCCAGGTAGACTGAGCTCCTCAGACTCCTCTGCAACCGGGAAGACAGGCGTCCGCCGTGACCCCCATCCAGTAAAAAGGAACGACTTACCAGACAGAAATGCCAGTGATGTCGGCCACCAACTAGGGAGGTCCTGATTAGGTGGCTCACCCGGATTTTGATAATCCAGGGATGAAGGGCACTTGACCCTTCAGGACAGAGTGAGCTTCTGTAACACTTGCGTGTGAAATGGTGCCTACGGTACCGCCTCGAAGGAGACTACCATGAGGCCCAGGACTCGCCTGCAAAAGTGGCGTGACAACCATCTTTGGGATGTCAACTGCCACACCGCAGCCCGAAGGGTCTGCAACTTTCCCATAGGGAGAAAAAATAAAATAAAATAAAAATAAAAAAAACTTTTCGCCTCCGAGTCGTCCAGAATCAACCCTAGATACACTAGGAGTTGGGACGGTACCAAAACTGACTTCTGAGTGTTCAGCACCCAGCCAAGTATCGGTGGGTCTGACAGGTTATAGACACGCTCACTTCTAATTTTGAGTTTGAAGTGACCCTCAGAAGAAGATGGTCCAAGTTGCCCATGATAGCGATGCCACGCTGTCGTAGTAGGGCCAGAATCGGGGCAACCACCTTGGTGCCGATGCCAGGCCAAAGGGGAGAGACACCAATGGTAGTGGACTTCCCCGGCCAACGCAGACATCTCTAATGCCTGGTGCATATGGAGACATGCAAGCATGCGTCCTTGCACTCTAAACTGATTTGAGTAGAACCCCTGAACCCGTTCCTGTACTAAGAAAGGGAGGCCCACTCTGCGTATCAGCAGGTCTTGAACCCCCCATATAGGGCTTCCCGACAAGTCGGCTGAAGCTGGCGGTTTAGAGGGAAAAAATCTGTTCGGTAGGCAAGCAAGGTTGGGCTTGCGTACCCAGGGACTCTTCTGTCCCTCAGCAGGCGCTTTATCGGCGTGGGGTCGTTTATCTGCCGCACTAGGCGGACGAAAGAACGGCTTGTGCGCGGTGAAGGAGGGCCCTTGGCTATGGCTCCTTACCTTTTTTGGATTGCAGAAGCAACGTGCCGTTACCTCCTGGGGCATCTTTAATGACGTCATCCAAAGAGGCCCCAAAAAGTCTGTCGCCTTAAAAAGGGCAGAACCAACAGGGCCTTCTTGGAAGATTGGGCCGCAGACCAGCACCTTAGCCAGATCAGGCGGCGTATCGCCACCGCCTAAACCGAGGCCCAAGACAGCAAGGGGATAGTATCCATTTCTGACTCGCAGACAGACTTAAGGCCCTGTACCAACTGGTCGGCCAGAGCTACCTCATTCGGAGGAGTTTCCCGTGCTTTTAACCCCTGGAGTAGCATCTTTGCCTACTCAGCAAGTGTCAGACTTCAGAAAACCCCAGCCAATGCTGGATGCACCGCTGAGCCCCCCACTGTGTATAGGTAGCGAGTGTCCCTGAAGACAGGAGCCCCTTCCACTAAATTTGTGGTAAATTGTTAAGTCTGGACACGGGGGTGCACCATCAGGGGAGAGGTCCATTTTTTCAGGAAACTCTCCCTCAAAGGGGTACCCGCACCACAAAAATCTTTGGGGCTGCAAAGACCCTCAGTGGGTTTTCCCACTCCTTGTACAAAAGCTTATCAGGATAAGACACACAAGGAAACAGTAGTGCGGGCCGGTTTACACAACCCAAAAAGGGAACCGGTGTCTCTGCTGCTTCTGCAGCAGTCTCCAATGTTAGCGTATCCCGCACTGCAGTGATAAGGTCAGATACCAAAGCCTTTTCGCGTGTGGACCTGGAGTCAGTCTCACTGTCCGATCGGTCACGGTCTGCAGTCTATGAAGCATCAGAATCCGAGCCTGGTTCTGCATCAGAATTATCCCCAGAAGATGGCAGGGAACGGGGGAGTTTACCACCCGTGTTCCCATGTGCCGCTTCCACCTTGGCAACCAAAGCATCCAGGATTGCCAACATAACGTTGACAGATACATAAGGGGCACCAGTTGCTAACTCAGGTGTTTCAGGGAAGAAGACGTCTGCTTCTGACGTCATGCTGACCCACGCGCCTGACACCCACAGGTACTCCAGGCAAGGTATCAATAGGCCACCCTCCTAGCTGCTACAGAGATGCAGGGTCTCCCAGAGGACTCACCACCCTTAGAAACGGTATTGCTGTCGTCTGCTCCCGCCTGAGATGCTCTCCCACCCCTGCCAGTGTCAGTCTGATCCCTATCAGCGTTTCTTTGTATGATTTTGTGCCAGTGAAATGCACCCTAGAGGCCAAAGCCTTCCGCAAAATGGCCGCCAAGCGGCCGTACTGTAACCAGTGTGGGCCATAATAAAATGTCCGCCGAGCCGTCAGAGGCAAAAGCGGCCGTGGACCACAAAAAGATGGCCACCGAGCGGCGGTCTATCCATACAGGCGTGAACCATAAGAAAAATGTCCGCCGGGTAGTCGGAGGCCAAAAGTGGGCGTGAACCACAATAAAATGGCCATATAGGCATGTCCGCCGGTCACCAGAGGCCAAACAAGCGTGAACCACAGAAAATGGCCGCTGACAGCATGGAGGGAGATGGCACACACAGGTAAGCAGAAAATTTACATTAATGACAGCTACAGCGCAGTACCGCTCCAGATGGAGCCCCCTAGGTGACCCCCAGAGCCCAGGGAGGAGGGAAGGCAGGGAGAGAGGAAAGAAAGTGCCACAACCACTTACTTGATCTCTCCAGGAATGTCCAGCCAAGTCACCCTGCCGAACCAGGGGAGCTACTTGCCTTTCCTGCATGGATTATGCTGCAAGACATTCCGGACAGATCGTCTTCCGTGCACGGAGGTGACTGTCGGCCCGGCATGCTGTGATTGAGCCCTAGGGAACGATCATATGCATGCCCTGGAGCACGAAGCTCACTGGCCACCCATGGAGCAACAGGCATGTCGTGGAAAACCCAGCGCGTAGCTAGGGTCGGCACACACTCGATGGCCGAAACTGGGGAGACTACAAGGATCTGGGATCCGGCCTGTTACCCAGTCGGCAGTTGAGCGAAGATGGCAGGAAACAAAAACAAACGTAGAAAAAAATCCCCCGGACCAGTGGGCCCGAAGGGAGCCATGTCCTTCTTACTAGGCAGAAAAAAAAACTGATCTGCGAGGTGCAGAGAGGGATTATACCCAGAGGGTCCGCCCCCTGGGCGGTGCTGTAGAGGGTGTGGGGTTTTAACACTTTCTACAAGTTTTCTGCCTAGTCACTCCTAAAAGAAGGATAATACCCACTTGTCAATAGGAAGCTGTGTCCGTCCATGAACGAAAGAGCAACTTTTTAATCACTTATTCCTATTACAAGGGATATTTACATTCCTTGTAATGGGAATATGACAGGTCCTCTTTACAGTGAGATATGGGGTCAATAAGACCCCACATCTCACCTCTAGGCTGGGAAGCCTGAAATAAAACCCATCCTGGCTTCGATCGTAGCGGTGAGTCGGTAGAAGCACCGGAGGGGGGGGGGGCATCCCCTCTCGTCTCCCGTAAGAAGGATCAAGCAGTGGAACAGCCGCTATGATTGTTCTTATGGTGTAGGGAATAGCCGGCTGAAAAAGCCAATATCTGAATGATGCCTGTAGCTGCAAGCATCATTCAGATATCACCGCACAAAGTCAAGGATGTCATGACAGCCGGCGGGAAGTGGTTAAAACGCATTTTTTTTTAACAAAAAATGCCATTTATACAGTATTTCTAAAACATAGCATGTACATACCAAAAATGACAACCCAAAATAGATTCTCCTACTCCTGAGTACGGCGATACCACGTGTGAGACTTCCACAGCCTGGCCACAGAGGCAGAGCACGGCCGGGTATTGCAGCGCACGCTGCTGCCACCGATTACTCCACCTCTCCTCTCACTGTACCGATCGAGGAGAGCTTTTGTTTACAAGTGATCGCTCCGTCATTTAACGGAGCGATCACGTGGTAAACAGCCGCTATCAGCGGCCATTTACCGTGATCCGCCGGGTCCTCTGGACCCAGCCGTCACGGACACGTCAATGTACGCCCTCCCAGAGTTATTGAGCCGCCTTGTAGCCAGCATTCGGCTATGGGCGGGTCTGCAAGTGGTTAAAAAGGGTACAGAGAAATTTGTGTTTTTATTCACAATAATGAATGTTGGCTCACAGGTGATAAAATAATGAATACCAGTTTTAAAGTATCTAAACCCATGTGGTTATGCTTCATAATCTAAGCAGTGTATGGTATGATACTTCTATTGTTGTATGAAACTCAATTCTCGATACCCTATTTTTTGGTATGTCACGTGAACTTTATCCTCAGTTGCTGCAATTACCAAGAAATTGATGGGCTGAACATATTTATATAGCATGTGCTGCCTCTAGCCCACGCCAATAGAGGGAGTTTTCACTTTCACCCAGTACCTGCCAGATTCGATTGGCTCTGGCAGGCATGCAACATTCTCTAGAGCTGCCCCACATGACACTGTCATGCAGGGCGCTCAATGATCAGGATAAACATTGGGAAGAAGCAATCCTCTTCTTGTGGATAGGGTAAAGAAAGGAGCAAAAAGAAGTGTGCCTCTGAAAATCAAACCTTGACATGCACCATATGAGATGAAGAATCATGTCAGGCAGAAAGCAGAGAGGGATTACCGCTTCATGATATCAATATCTTGGCGCAGGGTACAATGGAGATCACCTGCAATAGTGTTGCCACTCTGCATTGAGGACACCAAGTACCTGGTGATCCTGCCAGCTCAACAAACTTGCAATAGACCAACAATGAACAGCTAAACATAGGCTTTTTACAGCAAGGTATTTTGAATTTATGTTTTACGTTTAGTGACACTGAGACAACCTATGAGACAACCTACATGCCACAAAAAATTGCAAAAACAACGTACAAGTTCACCTTACAGGTTTTTCTGTAAAAGGTGAACTTACACCAGGACCTCCTCCTCACCCCCCAGTCCTGCTGACCTGGATCGTGGCTATTGCTCATTCTGAGCCCTGGTTTAACCGTGTCAGAGGTCCGGGGCTTAGAAATCCCTGCAGCTGAATCTCCAAAAACTTACCCCGTCAGGAGGGACATTTAGAAGCATTCTAATTGGTCGGTACCGAGCTGGGAAGAAGACACGTGAATGCTGAGAGGATTTGTAGGCCTTAGCATTCTAAGGGAATGAGGAGGGCGTCCTGTGTAAGTTCACCTTACAGATTTTTCTGTAAAAGGTGAACTTACACTTTAAGATGACTAAAGATATGTGGATGCAATGTTTAACTATAAGAATGTATCTATGCCATTTCATTAAGGTTGTAATCAGATTTCGAACTAGCACTAATATAAAAAAAAAAATTGTCGTATGTTCAAATGAGATGTAGCGTACTGGCACTTAGTTAGATAATGCGTTAACAAAAGTTGACATGTTCAATTAAATCTTTTTAAAAATACAGGCCCAGATTGAAAGTGTCAATGTTATCTCAACATTATCATGGTTTTATTGTCCACGAGTTAATGTACCCAATTTTGCCTATGCTCGTTTTATGATTGAAGGTTACTGGCTGACATGCATCATGCGTAGTTAAATAAAAGACCAGGGATTTCAAAATTAAATTGGTAAAACTTTATTCTATTTTTCAATTTTTTTGCCATTAAACAGAAAATCTGGAGCCAAGTTTTTGTTTTTACAAAGGTAGGTCTCTTAACAGAAGAACCTCTAAATCACAGAAGTAGAAAAAAAAAAAAAAAAAAAAATATAGAAAAACACAAGAACTCTTCCATCAATCCAGGAAGAAAGAAATCTTGATCTTTCTGGTTTAAAATACTTTGAATAAATGTACTTCCTGGCTTGAGAATTTGTGGTGGGCAGCAAAATCGTATTGGAGGGGAAAGAGGGAAAAGGCTTCAAGGTTAGAGCCACAGGCCTGCCTGGGTAATGGCAGGTTCGAGAAAGAAAAGAAAAAAACAAAAAACAAAAAAACAAAAATTCTATCTATGCTGATGCAAAGATCAGTATAGCTATGAAAAGCCTAAAGAATTAATGGTATGAGTCGTTTTTGTAAACTGAATAAAATAAAATTCAGGCACATTTTATTTTCCTTTATATTTTATGAACATTTAGAAGCTGCCCATGGAAGCAGCAAAGAAAAAAACCCTGTGCGTTTTCAAAGATTTTTTTAACTTCACACTGATGGCACATGTCACCCTTGAGGATATCTGCAGTTCCAAAGAAGTTAAAAAAAAAAAAAAAAAAAAAAAAAAAAAAGGGCTTTCAATTCTAAACAGCTTCGGTTCATTCACTTGAATAAAATATTCAAATATTGATATATAAAAAAGTGAGCATTTGGCTGTCATTCAATGAAAAAGGAGCGCTTCAAAGCATTGCTGAATAGAATATATTCCACCATCAGTATGTGGTCCTCTGAGAAGAGAGAAAAAAAATGCAGTAAAGGAGGTAGAATATATGCTAAACAGTGTTGAGTGCAGATTTTCAAAGGGTTAAGTCACACTTTTATATTGGACATAAGGGGGAGAAGAGGAAAAAAATAAAAAAAATGTGTTATGATGCACAATTCAAATCAAAAGCTTCTTTAAAAAGGAAACAGAATAATACTAAGGCTTCAACTTAAATCCTCACTTGCAAATGTGCATAATTAAAAAAAAAAAAAAAAAGGCTTCTCAGGAATTTCCGAGGTGAACGGAAGATGTTAAAAATAGATGTAACTGTTGTACAGGAAATCTCCAAATTCAGGGGCTGCAAAGAGAGATGTTGCTCTCCACAAAACCGCATGGTATTATACTTGATTAGGTAATGTGCTTTTATGGATGGAAAAAAAATAATTCAGTCGATGACACCAGCTTGACGGATCTTTCTCTCTATGCCAAATCCCTGTATGGGTAAAAAAGAAAAAAAAATTAAAGTCAGATGCATGTAGAATCAAGGACTCGCACCACAATCATGTAGAAACTAAAGACAGCACCCTAAACAAAGACGAAATTGATTGAGGACATATGGCTGAAGCCTTTAATAGGTACTCTGCTGGATTAGATCACAGAACTCCTGATGGATGGCCAGAATGCATTCAGATAAAATTGATGGCTGAAGTTGGTCATAAAAAGATGCGTCAACTTGCAGCAAATTCCAAAATCAATGGAAAGATAGCAATTTCTGGCATCACACTTTTGTTCCCTACTTTCTCATCTCTATGTTGGAGAAAATACAGAAAGCTTCTCATGCTCTCATATGGTGGCATTGACCATTATTCGATAACGGGCAAACAGCTTACACCAACAGGATGCAGAAGACCTGCATGGCACCAATTTGATCGCTGGTGCAATGCTTTGCAGACACCCAAAACAAATGGTAAATGCACATTTTTACCTGCAAAAAGGGGGCATTATTTTTTGTTAAAAAGGTGAACTTATCCTTTATAACTTCTGCTATGCAACTCATTTCAGGATCCGCTATGGCCAACTTCAAGAGAACACCCATTATTACCTAGGCTTTGTTCTTTTAATATGACCGTTTGATATTAGATTGCTCCCCCCATAACTTTTATTTTTTTAATAATTTCCTTTTCCCCCCTCTAACCTACTTTAGAAAAAACATTTGACATTGGGAAACCATCTATAATGTTACTATGTTTTGCACTGAGTGAACTAGGCCTTCGTATAACCTTTCAAACAAAAAAACAGTGCAATAACGTATAAACCTTTAGGTGCCTGCCCTTCCAGCCTGTAGTATTGTAAGTATTTCTAAATACAAGCATAGGTTTTTAGCGTGTAACATTAGCTGTTGGTCTATCATGTCATTTCAGTTAGTCTGCTACAAGATCACTGAAGCACAAAAATTACCTTAAAGCATAATCTAAACATGCTTTATAAAAAAAATTAAAAATTTGATCGAATTACTACTACATAACGGAGTCTATGGTGTAGCTTGCCCAATAAAAAGATACTTGCTTCTTTACATTGTGAAGGTGTGTAAAATAGGTCTTGAGCTGTTGGTTTATAACATGGCCTCTAGAGGAGGATTTAACACAGGCACGAAGAAAAAAAAAAAAAACCTGGTGCAGCTGCTCTAGAGCTTGGTAAATGAGAGCTTCTGCTAACTTCTATCATCCAATCATGTGCAAGCAAAAATGCTGTGTCCCCCCCCCCCCCTCATGTGATTGGGTATTCATTGCAAAGTGAAGCTTCACCATATTTAATAAACTCTGGAGCAACTGCACAGTGTATTTCCCTTTAGTAAATCAACCCCAATGAAGTCTAGGATGGCCATGACAGACCTGGTAAATTTCATGCAGAATTTCTGTGCCTGAATGGAGACATTTAGAGCCCTGAGATCCAAGAAGGGGCAGCCGCTCTCTTTAGGACTGGGAACTGAACAGGTTTGTGCAAGACCTCCTGGAACGGTTTTGCTATAGTAAATAGGCCAGTAGACCAACCAGGGCTGCATGGACCCAATTATCCGTGTGGCAGCACAGGCAGGTTGGAAGTAATGAACCAGTGAGTGGGCTAGGCCTTGGAGCTAAAAACCAGCATGTAGCAGGCTTTTCAACAACTGCATTCACACCTGGGTGGCTTAAATCAGACAGATTTGCCAGGATTCAGCCCGTGATTTCAAAAACACACAGACATGAATGGCAAAAATTGCACGTTTCAGATGCCTCATTTGAATGGCACCTAAACGCGATGCGGTTCTGCCATGATAAATTGTGCTGCAATCGCAGCAAACCACATTGCATGAAGCATGTTGCCCAAAAGAAATTAACTTTTGGGCGACAAGCTTTGAGCGATTTATTGTAGGACAATCGCAGCAGAACCATACTGCATTTTTAAAGGTGCCATGCAAAAATTAATAGCATCTGAAATGTGCATTGTGTGAATTGTCATTCAAACCTGATTGATTTGAAATTGCAACGCAGAATTGCGGCACATCTGCCCAGACCAGATTTGAGACCGTGGATTAAAAAAAAAAAAAAAAAAGGAGCTCTTCTAGGCCTACGGTCAAAGGGAAAGTGTATCGCTTAATTTTGTGAAAAAGTCAGTTAACATATCAAATGTTGCAAACATACATATATATGAAATCCTAATTTCAGGATCACCAAGTGACAATGCGATCCGTGAAAAAATATATATATGTAACAAATAAATAAGAACGAAGCAGTCCTCTATTGTGACCACACATAAATAAGTCCAAAAGTGTAGAAAAAAACTGTAAGGTTGAAATGAAGAGTCCCACATGGATGTGACCCTCTCTGTGGATAGAGACACCACCAAAGGAGGAAGCTTACCAGATGGTGTTGACTTGGTGAGGGGTACACCACCCAAGTCAAAACAGGCTTATATGATCAGTCAGCAAGATGTTTCCAGCTGGTCCTGAATCCACATATCAGTTGGCGCCGCAAATTCCAGTAAACACCATGAAGTGTAAATACATGTAGTCTTGTTGGAGCCAGAGACACGGTAACCACATAACATGCGTAATGGGAAAAAAACTCAGTGTGATACCGTACAAGGTAGTATTTATTAAAAAAGATTAAAAAAATCAAGACTCACATTTGGAAGATCATAGGCATATCACAAAGTGCAAGAGCGATGTGTGTGAATGGGTCGATCCGACGCGTTTCAACTAAACAGTCATCTGGGGTGTGGACCCCCACAACACCACCACTATTTATAGATGGAATGACCCCAGCTGGTGACCCCAGAAATGACATCACGTCCTGTTGGTGGACAGGAAGTGGCGGCCGCCATTTAAAACGTCCCATTTGATCTAAAAAAATCTTGCCATAATATAGGATAATACTGCTAACTAATATTTATTAGATTGTGTTAGATCAATACATAAATAAGCAGTATAGACATGGCCAGAACTTCTCGATCAGCCATATAGAACAGAAAGCGCCATCCAAGCCTCTATGAAGACCAGGCTGGATGACATTCACTTCCACTCTACACAGGAACATTGGAAAAGATCCCCAAGCCTCACCATCAAAGCAAGGGTATAGTGGGATCACCACGCAAGCACTATAGACGAGAGCATTGAATTGAAATCCAAGCCTCGTTCTCAAAGCGGGGACCCGGAGATCACAATGCGCCGCTAATTAAAACGTCCCATTTGAGCTCAAAAATCTGCCAGCGAATATTATATTAGATGGTATTAGATAAATAAGCGGTGTGGACGTAGCCAGAACTTCTATACCAGCCGTATAGAACGAGAAGCGCAATCCAAGCCTCTCTGAAGACGAGGCTGGATGACATCACTTCCGCTCTACACAGGAACATTGGAAAAGATCCCCATGCCTCACTATCAAAGCGAGGCATGGTGAACTCCACTGCACCAAGCCTCACTACAGACAGAACATTGAAATGAAACCCAAGCCTCGCTCTCAAAGCGGGGCCCGGAGATCACAATGCGCCGCCCAAACCTCACTAGGATAGCGAGGCCTGACACCCAATAAGGTCAAATTAACAACCAAACCCCACTGTCAAAGCGAGGCCTGATAACTAACATCCAGCTATAGGCTGGAGGATATTGATAACGTTCAAATCAGCAGTGAGCTAAGAAGATGCAGCCATGCCACACCATTAAAAAGGACAGGACATATCTATCTATTCAAATTAAATAAGAATTCCTCAAGTTCATGTAATCACTGGCGCTATAGTCATAATAAAAGTCAAATCAAGCTGGGGTCACCCCTAACAATCTAGAATGCCAATATTTGTTAATGTTCCAAAACCGGCAAATTCAACTAGCCATTTGAATGGCGACAAGATAGTTGACGGATACAAAATTGCTATAATATATATTAAAATTATTAATTTTGTTTTGTTATAAAAATAAAGGATAAAATTGTAAATTACTACGAAAATTTATGAAAAATAGTCCTTGGAGTCAAGATCTATTAATAAAAGCGTTAATTAGGCACATTTGATCAAGGAGGATAAAGCTCAAATGGCTAAAAAACATAAAAATTACTTGCGGGATATAGGCGACTATAGGACGGGTAAGGTATTCAGCTGGCAGAAAACCCCAGTACAGGATCAAACTATGGAGGTTAACTCTAATATTAGGAGTGCAGGCACCTCTGACTGATTACCAGACCCAACCGAAACCTTCTATGAATAGGAGCCTACTATCTAGGGATCCTCCTCCAACCCAGGGTGGTCGCTCCCAATATGTACATACCCCTAGGAACACACAGAGGGGTAGAGGACATAATTCTAATAGAAGGGGAGGGAGAGGACAGAGGGAACCATTCTAACCCTGACTGTCATTATGATCGTGAGCCATCCTATCAGAAGGGGTTTCCCTATTATAGGGAATCACCCGCTAGATATTAAGACCACCAGAATGGTTACCCTAAACCGTGCCACTATAGTCATCCACCAACATCCACTTACAAACAGATATTCTCCACTTCAAGATCAGTATAATTGAGTATATCCGTATCCAAATGCCGAGTTCGACCAGCCTTCCTAAGGATACCAACAACCAAACTCCCATCCCCGCCCAAATCTGGGCTTTCACGAGGACCCCCAGGGACAAAAAAGGGGCCGAGACCCAAGAGAGGGTCCAGAGGGAGGAGGGTCCAGAGGGAGGAGGAGCCAGAGAAGAAAAGCGAGGGCGAACATAATCTGTAAAGGAGTGTTCAACCTGAGTAGTACCGTTTTAACACATGAAGAAAAGATTGTTTTGGACAAGGGTCTCAAATTTGCTCCCACGCGGAGGTTGAACAAATTTGACGCCTTTGTCGACATTCACAAGTACATTAGGAAGATTAACATACAACGCTATATTACTTCCAATCCTACTAGAAGAAGTATAGCGAGGGCAGCTACGTCAGGTACTGTCCATTCAGGTTTATCCAACCCATCCCTGTTCAACCCCCCTAACCAGCTTGCTCCAGCAATAAACATGTTTAGAGATCTGGTATTGAAAGATCTTGCCAAATTACCTCCTAAACGAGTTTTCAATAATCCTTTACCTAGTCAGGGTCTTAAATCCTTGTGCGACAATAAGGATTTGGTTATTTGTCCCGCCGACAAAGGCGGAGGTATTGTATTGCTGGACAAGGCGGACTATATGGGGAGATGTACAAAATTCTGAGCGATCAGGATACGTACAAAGAGCTACCCAGTAATCCGACATCTAAATTCAAAAGACAATTAACCAGTCTTATCGCTCAGGGTTATGAGTCTTCAATTTTAAACAGTAAAGAAAAATCATTCCCTTAGCCCCCCTAATTCCTGTTATTTATTATTTACCCAAGGTCCATAAAGATCCCCTTCATCCCCCTGGACGTCCCATCATTAGCGGGATAGATTCCGTCACCTCTAGAATTGGTAGGTACATCGATTTTTTTTGCAACCATCTGTATGCAAAACTCCATCCTACCTTAAAAACACTAAGGATGTGATTAAACGCCTGTCTGCTATCACCTTTGAAGGCGATTAGATTATGGCCACAGCGGATGTGGCATCCTTATACACCTGCATTCCTCATCAGAGAGGAATGGAGGCTGCCAAAGATTTTCTAAATAGGGATGTCACTCTGGCTAAACCTCAGGTGGATTTTATAGTTGATTTGTTGGAGTTTGCCACCCAACAATTATTTTTGGTTTGATGGTCGCTTTTATTCGCAGCGTAAGGGAGTTGCGATGGGAGCAAAGTTTGCTCCCAGTTTAGCAAACCTTTTCATGGCCAAGTGGGAGGAGGATGCCGTCTTTGCCCTGGAACACCCGCAGTTAATTATGTGGGCCAGGTACATAGACGACATCCTCCTCCTATGGGCTGGCACCCCTGAATCTCTTGAAGATATCTTCTCAGAGGTCAATGAGAATGACAGAGGGATCTCACTTACATACAAATTTAGCCAGTCTAAAATCAATTTTTTGGATCTTGAAATAGAAAAGGTTTGCGTATCAATTCAAGTTCGGTACGTATTTCAAACCTACGGATAGGAACGGATACATACAGACAGTTGCCATTATAAGTCCTGGCTAAAGTCTGTTCCCAAAAGTAAATTCCTGCGACTTCGCAGGAATTGTACTGATACAGAAACTTTCAGGATACAAGCCGACATTCTGAGAGGCCGGTTTATTGAAAAGGGATATCGAGAGGTCGAGAATGAGCAGATTAAGGTTCTGAATATCGACCGATCTCTATTGTTAGCAGATAGACCTCAAAGAGAAAGGGAAGACAATTTTAGATGGTCTTTTCTTACAGCCTTTTCTACCCAACACAAGCAAAACAAGGATATTTTTTAAACATTGGGGTATCTTGAGAAATGATCGAATCCTCGGTACACTTCCCAGAAAGACCTAAAGTGATATACTGAGGAGTGCCCTCACTTAAAAGTAAAATTACATCAACCATCATTAATCCTCCGATTAGGCCAACATTTTTCATAACTGGACAGGCTACCACCCCTGTAAGAAATGCCTTGTATGCCAGTATAACACCTGTGGGAGAAAGGCGAGCAAGGAATTTAGGTCCACAGCAACTAACCGAGTCTATTCAAACCATTTTGTACATGCACAACTATTAATGTGTATTTACCGACATGTCCATGTGGTAAACAATATGTTGGGAGGACCATTAGGTCATTCACGACCAGGGTAACCTAACATATCAACTTAATCAAGTTTGGGAGTGTCAAACACACGGTCCCTCTGCATTATCGGCAACACCATGCCCGTGACCCAACTCTTGATTATTGACCGTTATGTTGCTCCATGGAGGGGTGGGGCCAACACTAGGAGTTTCCAGACTCAAACTTTCTGGATTTACGAGTTACAAACTCAACACCCACAGGGGTTAAATGTGGAGTGGGATATGAACGCTTTTATTAATAGATCTTGACTCAAAGGACGATTTTTCATAAATTTTTGTAGTAATTTACAATTTTATCCTTTTTATATATTAATAAAAAAAATTATAATTTTAATACCCATTTATTATAGCAATTTGTATCCGTCAACTATCTTGTCACCATTCAAATGGCTAGTTTGTGTTTGACGGTTGAATTTATGTCGGTTTTGGAACATTAACCAATATTAGCATTCTAGATTGTTCGGGATGACCCCAGTTTGATTTGACTTTTATTATGACTATAGCGCCAGTGATTACATGGACTTGAGAAATTTATATTTAATTTGAATAATAGATATGTCCTGTCCCTTTAATGGTGTGGCATGGCTGCATCTTCTTAGCTCACTGCTGATTTGAACGTTATCAATATCCTCCAGCCTATAGCTGGATGTTAGTTTATCAGGCCTTGCTTTGATAGTGGGGTTTGGTTGTTAATTTGACCTTATTGCGTGTCAGGCCTCGCTATCATGGTGAGGTTTGGGCGGAGCATTGTGATATCCGGGCCCCCGCTTTGAGAGCGAGGCCTGGATTTAAATTTCAATGTTCTTCTGTCTGTAGCGAGGCTTGGTGCAGTGAGTTCACCACGCCTCGCTTTGATAGGGAGGCATGGGGATCTTTTCCAATGTTCCTGTGTAGAGTGGAAGTGATGTCATCCAGCCTTGTCTTCATAGAGAAGCTTGGATGGCACTTCCTGTTCTATATGGCCGATATAGAAGTTCTGGCCATGTCTATACTGCTTATTTATGTATTGATCTAACACAATCTAATAAATATTCATTGGCAGTATTATCCTATATTATGGGAAGATTTTTTGAGATCAAATGAGACATTTTAAATAGCAGCCGCCACTTCCTGTCCAACAGGAAGTGATATAATTTCAGAGGTCACTCCAGCTGGGGTCATTCCATCTATAAATAGCGGTGCTGTTGTGGGGGTCCACACCCCAGATGACGGTTTAGTTGAAACGCGTCGGGTCGACTCATTCACACACATCGTTCTTGCACTTCGTGATATGCCTATGATTTTCTTCCAAATGTGAGTGTTTTTTTAATAAATACTACCTTGTACGGTATCACACTAGGCGAGTTTTTTTTCCCATTACGCATGTTATGTGGCTACCATATCTCTGGCTCCAACAAGACTACATGTATTGACACTTCCTGGTGTTTACTGGAATTTGCGGCGCCGACTGATATGTGGATTCAGGACCAGCTGGCTACATCTTGCTGACTGATCATATAAGCCTGTTTTGACTTGGGTGGTATACACCTCACCAAGTCAACACCATCTGGTAAGCGTCCTCTTTACATCGGTGGTGGTGTCTCTATCCTTTCACAGAGAGGGTCACATCCATGTGGGACTCTTCATTTCAACCTTGCAGTTTTTTTGACACTTTTAGACTGTTATTTGTGTGTGGTCAAAATAGAGGACTGCTTCGTTCTGAGAGATAGATACAGATTATATATATATATATATATATATATATATATATATATATATATATATATATACACATACATACATACACATATATATACATACATATACACACACATACACACACACACACAGAGAGATATATATTATACACATACACACACACACACACCTCTGTATCTATTTTTTTTTTTCACAGATCACTCAGTCACTTCGTGTCACTGAAATTAAGATTTCATATATATGTATGTTTGCAACATTTCATTTGATATGTGTTAACTGACTTTCACAAAATTAAGCGCTACACTTTTTCATATTAACCAGTTTTTGCTTTGTCTCAGCTGTGTTGGCAGCCAATTTTTGTGTTCACTTATTGCACAGCGCAGTATATCCCATATATAAAAAGGGAAAGACTTTCAAGGCCAAGATGTTGCTTGAAGGTCATCTTCCAGGCTTTACCTGCACATCCAGTCTTGGGGGTTTGGGTATGGCACTCCAAAGTCAAGGTTGGGAAATGCTGATTTGGAAAGCTGCATATAAAGACTAGTTCAGCAGCAGGGATCTTGACTGAAGAAAAAGCAGCTAGCAAAATGGTTAGTTGGTTCCTGGACTCTAGCATAAAACATGATCTACTGGGAAGTAGGGCTGCAACTATTTTCATAATCGATTAGTTTGCCAATTATTTCGATCAGTTATTAGCCTTGAAAAAAAAAAAAAAAAAAAAAAATGATGATTTTGCTGCGATTTGCATTTTGACATTTTTGGGCCAATTTGTTGTTGGGCAGAATAAAAAACACAAATTGCCTCAAAAACACATTACATGCCTGCAGCTTCTCAATTGAAGTATATTGAACCAAAAAAAAAAAATATATATATATATAGCACAATTTTGCATTAGGCTGGGTTCACACTGGTATGACACGACAGTCATACAACTTTCATCCTACTTTGCTCTGCGACATCAGTCCTACATTGATCCGACATCCATCCGTCTTTCATGAACAGGATACTACTTCGATCCGACTTTGTGCTAGTCTGACTTGTCCTTTGACCAATCAAAACAATCCCAGGGTGAGAAATTTTTTACTGCTGCTGTAATCACCAAAGTCGGATGGTTAGGACAAGGATCCTACTTTGATCCGACTTCAATGATATTCAATGGGCTGATAGGATCAAAGTCGGACCAAAGTAGTACAGGGAGCATTTTCAAAGTCGGACCAGTTAAGACAGCTCTCATAGGGAAACATTGATTTTCACACGACATGAGCTCCCAATGTCGGAGCGTTTGTGCGACAAGTGTGAACCCAGCCTTAAAAAAAGTCCTTGCCCTTTCCAAATACGCAGCAGCTGAAAAAAGCATGGATGAGATTGTGTCCCACAGGAAACCATGTAAATGAACTGTAGTGTTTCTGCAAAAAACACCTAGGTGTGAGCCAGGCCTGAGATGTTTAGTAACATAATGGGGTTAAAAAAACTAAAATTAGTATAAAGAGAAAATCGCTACTGTAAGGGGTTCATTGTTTACTGTGTGACAGTGAAATTAATATTTACAGTAGCAATTTGCTCTTTTTGTACTATGAAAGGGCCATTAAATTTTTTTGTAACCCTATTATGTTACTGGGTGATTAATCGATTATGAAAATAGTAATCAATTTCATAATCGATTAGTTGTCGATTAATCGATTAGTTGTTTCAGCCCTACTGGGAAGCAAGAGGGGTTATCTTTTTGTAGGTGTCAGTAGAACAGTGTATCCCTTAATGGTGGGAAAAGAAAGTAGACAATATAAAAGCTTCTTAAGCAAGATATTTACATCCAAGTCAGTACAAAAAAACAAACAAAAAAAAAAACACACACCTTGGTGTTATCCGGACCTCTAGGCTGACGCAGAACCATAAGACGGGGTGCACTAGCATCATCCAAAGTTATGCTCTTTAGTCGGCTCACCAGTCTGTCAGGACGTGGAGCTGCTACCATTTCAGGGCCTTTGCTGGGAGAGAAAACAAAAATTTAAATGTAGTTAGTGTACTATAAAACTTAAATTAAAAATTGTAGGCCATTCCATTTCAGCATACTACCATTCATCACCCAAGGCATTTTTTGTACTTGACATAAAATCTTTGTTAAAGCGGAGCTCCACCCTAAGAAAAATATTAAAAGCCAGCAGCTACAAATACTGCAGCTGCTGACTTTTAACATTAGGACACTTACCTGTCCTGGAGTCCAGCGACGTCGGCAGCAGAAGAGTGATTGCTCGTCTCTCGGCTGCCCCAACGCCATCATGGGTGAGGGAATCAGGAACTGAAAGTGTTGCGGCTTCACTTCCCGGTTCCCTACTGCACATGCGCGAGCAGCGCTGCGTGTCTTTCACTGGTCACCGTTGTGTTCTGGGAGCAGTGCGTTTCCCATAACGCAACAGGGGGGCCTGGAAGTGACGCACTACCCGCAGTTTGTATGCACGGAAGTGGGTGCAAATAACTGTCTTGGGTATCTGCACCCCCCCTCCCTCCTGAAAGGTGCCAATTGTGACACCGGAGGGGGGGAGGAATCCGATGAGCGGAAGTTCCACTTTAGGACTAGAGTGGAGCTCCGCTTTAATACAGCCAATTAGAAAAATTTGGACACTAGCAAGAGGGGAAAAAAGGGGGGGGGGGGAGCCACACTGCGACTCAACATTGAGCCTCTGGAATGAGAAAAGTCCTTTTCAAAAAAGGTACAGGGTTGCAAGTAGGGTTGTCCCGATACCACTTTAAGACCTAGTACAAGTACCGATACTTTTTTCCAAGTACTCGCCGATACCGATTTTTTTTTTTTTAAAAGAGATAAAAAAAAAAAGTATTTTATTTTTACAATTTTTTTTTTTTTACAATTTTTTTTATTTATTTATGGATTGATTTTTTATAATGTTTTTTAAGGGGTGGGGGGTGGACAGTGTCAGTGTGTTTTTTCTTCTATTTTATTTATTTTTTACAATTCATTTCTTTATTATTTATTTTTTTATTACATTTTTTATTTTTTTATCAGCCCTGTTGGGGGGCTTTGGTGAGATATCAGGGGTCTTAACAGACCTCTGACATCTCCCCTTTGAGACAGAGAAAGGGACTAGGGACAGATTCCCCAGTCCCTTTCTCAGCAGCCTCTGCTGCGCTGAAAATGAATGGAGAGAAGACCGCGGCTTCTCTTCATTCATAAACTAAAACATTGTAAACACAGTTTACGATGTTTCAGTTATGTGAATGGACAGAGTCAGTGATCACTGACTCTGTACATTCCGAACAGTAAGGAGCCAGATTTACCGGCTCCTACCTCCGCTCTCCATCCTGACAGATGGAGGGGGTGGAGGAGGAGAACAGAGGGGGACGGCGGCACGGAGGAGGACACGGATTGGGACGGCAGCACGGAGGGACACACGGATTGGGACGGCAGCACGGAGGGACGCACGGATTGGGACGGCAGCACGGAGGGACGCACGGATTGGGACGGCAGCACGGAGGGACACACGGATTGGGACGGCAGCACGGAGGGACACACGGATTGGGACGGCAGCACGGAGGGACACACGGATTGGGACGGCAGCACGGAGGGACACACGGATTGGGACGGCAGCACGGAGGGACACACGGATTGGGACGGCAGCACGGAGGGACACACGGATTGGGACGGCAGCACGGAGGGACACACGGATTGGGACGGCAGCACGGAGGGACACACGGATTGGGACGGCAGCACGGAGGGACACACGGATTGGGACGGCAGCACGGAGGGACACACGGATTGGGACGGCAGCACGGAGGGACACACGGATTGGGACGGCAGCACGGAGGGACACACGGATTGGGACGGCAGCACGGAGGGACACACGGATTGGGACGGCAGCACGGAGGGACACACGGATTGGGACGGCAGCACGGAGGGACACACGGATTGGGACGGCAGCACGGAGGGACACACGGATTGGGACGGCAGCACGGAGGGACACACGGATTGGGACGGCAGCACGGAGGGACACACGGATTGGGACGGCAGCACGGAGGGACACACGGATTGGGACGGCAGCACGGAGGGACACACGGATTGGGACGGCAGCACGGAGGGACACACGGATTGGGACGGCAGCACGGAGGGACACACGGATTGGGACGGCAGCACGGAGGGACACACGGATTGGGACGGCAGCACGGAGGGACACACGGATTGGGACGGCAGCACGGAGGGACACACGGATTGGGACGGCAGCACGGAGGGACACACGGATTGGGACGGCAGCACGGAGGGACACACGGATTGGGACGGCAGCACGGAGGGACACACGGATTGGGACGGCAGCACGGAGGGACACACGGATTGGGACTGCAGCACGGAGGGACACACGGATTGGGACGGCAGCAAAACGGAGGGGGCTGGAGGAGGATACGGGGACAATCAGCGGTGATCGTGTGTGGGGGAGCTACAAGCACCGATCACCGCTGATTTTAAAGCAGCTGATACCCGCGCGAGGGGGGGGGGGGGGGGGGGAGAGAGAGAAGTGGACTCGGAGAAACTACTTTTAAATATATACAGCGGTGATCGGTGCTGGTAACTTCCCCCACCGCACTGATCACTGCTGATCACAAGTATCGGGTGAAGCATCGGGAGCATTTGCCCGAGTACAAGTACTCAGGCAAATGCTCGGTATCGGTGCCGATACTACTATCGGTACATCCCTAGTTGCAAGCCATTTGGAAGGTTTTTCCAGTCACCATAAAGGACTGGAAGAAGCAGGTACACCAAAATTCTTGGCAGTTTTAAGGACCCTAAATGAGCCTACACTGGGGGAAGCGCTAGTAGCAGCTGCAGACTGATCCTCAAATTTAAGGGTGGTGTAAACCAACAAGAACTGTCTCCAAGTCTGGGAGTAACAGCAGCAGTCAGCGATTCCTCATCAAATGAAGGCGCAGAGACCGCTAATGCCACAGCGGATAAAGATTCTGCAGTGGGAAGACATGAAAGTAAGCTTATGCCCTCTGCAGTCAGCATACAAGTTTGTAATTTTGCCTGTAAATGTCTGCATGACCGTGATGAAATCCCAACATGTTACACAGTATGTGTATTACACAGCAATGTAGCCTAGGGTAAAAAAGCTGGCCTTTAAAACATGCAAACCAACAGCTGGTAACAGCAGGAGCTCAGGAGGTGGAAAGTGACCAGTAAGAAAAAAAATCCAGATAGCTGGGTAGAGGAAAAAGTTAAGATTTTTGGTTTACCAGTAAAATCATTTTTCTGGTGTACATTACAGAGGTTATATTATACGCTGTCGCCTTCAGGTTAATGGACACTGGCAAAAAAAATTAAAAATGTGAATCTGACTTGACCCATCCAAGCTTAGGCAAGCCATAGTTTTGAAGCATGAAGTGCAAAAAACAAGATGGGGGGGTCCTGCCTGTGATGTACACCAAGAAAAACGATTTTACAGGTAAAGCAAAAATCTTAATTTCTTAATCATACATCACAGGGCTTCAATTTCTTAACTACCTGGGATGTCCCAAAACACTGAACACAAGGGAAGGCCACCCAGCAATTAGGTCAAATAATCATGCAGGGTGAATCGTGCAGAACTAGCAGGCAAGTGGTAGTCTTGGCTCTGGTGCGCTGTTCCGTCGGCCCCAGCTCCCTTCCTGTCCATTCCAGTGTGCCATGAGAGGACAGAAGTCTCTGCATAAAGAGTGAAGACGGTACTGTAGTGTGCCGTGCCCATCCCCGCTACCCCCAAAGTGATCTGTCTTGCTTCTCACGTGTAGTGTGCCCTCCTGACCCCCTGTTTATCTCAAGCTGGACGCAGAAATCAGCATCGCTAAAGAAAAAAAAAAAACACGCGCAGAAGTATCACCTTAACCACTTCAATACAGAGCAACCACCCCCCCGCCTTCCTGCCCAAGCCAATTTTCAGCGCTGTCACATTTTGAATGACAATTGCGCGGTCATGCTACACTGTACCCAAACAACATTTTTCATCATTTTGTTCCCACAAACAGATTTCTTTTGGTGGTATTTGATGACCCCTGGGATTTTTATTTTCGGCTAAACAAAAAAAAAAAAAAAAGTGGATTTTTTGTACTCACAGACACAGCCTTCTTAATTCTTGACAGATGGTTTATGTTCCTGTTCATAGGAGAGGACTAGGCAGACATGTTAGATATTTAAATACATGTTACTTTAACAGAGTTGAACAGCCCCGCCCAGGGGGCAGTCCCTCCAGACATAACCCTCCTCCCCAACTTCACTCTAAGCAAGCAGAGCTCCTCAACGGAGGAGTTGCAACTTTAAAGAGCCGCCTGCAAAACCTTGCGGCGGAAGGAAGCATCTGAAGATGCATTCACACCAACCATGTAAAATTTGGAGAAAGTGCGCACGGACGACTAATTTGCCACCCTGAACACCTGTGAGAGACGCTTGATGTCGGAAAGCTCAGGAAGCACTAATTGCCCTGGTTGAAAGCGCCGTGACCGGAAAAAGGGGGGACGCCCGCCCCTAAAGGGCATAGGCCCGCACAACGGTCTTCCTGAACCAGCAAGAGACGGTGGCCGACGAGTCCGCTAGGCCCTTTTGTGGACCAGACACCGACACAAACAGTGAATCAGACCTCCGGAACGGAGCCGTAGCAGACAGGTACACCTGCACGGCACGTATCACGTTTAAAGCATGGAGCGCAGTCTCTCTGGTATGCGACGGCCGAGGACACCAGAATGGATACAATGTCCTCATTCAGGTAGAAGGCCGAAACCACTTTCGGAAGAAACGAAGCCTGCGGGCGTAGTACCGCTTAATCCTTATGGAAGGCTTGCAAGACAAGGCCGCCATTTCAGAAACCCGTCTGACAGACGTAATGGCCACTAGAAAGGCCACCTTCTGAGATAGTGTTGAGAGAAACCTCTCTGATGTTCTCAAAGAGAGGTTCTCAAAGAACCGAGAGCACCAGGTTCAAATCCCAAGGAGGGAGAGGTGGTCTAATTGGGGGGAAGCACACATCGAAACCCACCGTACAAAAAAGGTACCCACCAGGGAATGGGTCGCCAAAGGCCATTGAAAGAAAACAGCCAAAGCTGAAATCTGACCCTTAATGGAGCTTAAGGCAAGTTTCTGATCCACTCAACGCTGTAAACAGCAGGACCCTGGAAACCGAATGCATCCGTGGACGCCACTCCATCTCTGCGCACATAGAGATGTAGGCCTTCCAAGTGCGATGGTAGATCTTCCTGGAAGATTTTAGTGCCCTCAGCTTGGTCGAGATGACTGAATCTGAAAGACCTCTGTCCCTCAGCACCTGGCTTTCAATAGCCATGCCGTTAAAGCCAGCGACTGTAAAGCAGAATGAAGTATGGGACCTTGAGACAGAAGGTCCTCCCGCGTTGGCAGTCACCAGTGCATCCACCACCAGGCGTACAAAGTCGGCGTACCAAGGACGCCAGGGCCAATCCAGAGCGATTAGGATCCCCTCGGTCTGCACTCTGCGGAGCAGACGAGGAAGCAACATCAGTGGGGGGGTAGACAAATTAGCCGATACTTACCCCACGGGGCCACCAATGCGTATGATGTATCTGCCCAGGGATCTCTGGACCTGGCCACGAATCTCAACACCACGTTATTGAGTCGAGAAGCCAGGAGGTCCACGTCCGGTGTTCCCCACCTCCAGCAAAGGAGATGAAACACCTCCGGATGCATGACCATTTCCCTTGGGCCAGCAACTGGTGACTCAAATAGTGCGCCAGCCAGGGTTCTACACCTTGAATGTAGATGGCCAACACGCTTCTTCCCGCCCACCTTAGAATGTCCAGATGGTTAACATAAGCCACAGCCGTGGCGTTGTCCGACTGGAGTCCAATCGGACGCCCTTGTAGTCTCTTCAACCACGAGGAGAGAGAGACACAGCCTGATCGACCGAAGTTCCAGAACATTGATCGGCATACGGGATTCGTCCAGAGCCCCCCCCCAACCTGTGAGGATGGCGTCCAATAGAAAGGAAGGAAAAAACGTCCCGACTGAAGTGCCGGGAATGTCAGTCACCAAGTCATGGAGGCCATGTCTATAGGCGATTTACCCGAGTCTGATGATCCAGACACAACAGGGATTTGTTACAATAGGACAGAATCTCCTCCTCCGAGTGTGGAATTGGGCAGATGGTACTGCCTCGAAGGAGGCTACCATGAGGCCCAACTCACCGCAGCCAGGGGCGTCTGCAGCTTCCCTGGGAGGGAGAAAACTGTTGCCTCCAAACAGTACAGAGCAGCCCCAGGTATTCTAGGCGCGGAGTCTGAACTAGCACCGACATCAGGAGGTACATCATCCACCCAAAGTCTTGGAGAGTCCGACTATAGACACGTCGTCCTCCAATTTAAATCTGGAAACAGGTTACAGAAGACGATCTAAACAACCTACGAAGGCAATGCCACGATGTCTCAGCAAGGCAAGAATCGGGGCGAGCACCCTGGTGAAACTCTTGGTGCCGACGCTAGGTCAAAAGGGAGAGCCATAAATAGTGGTCCTCCCTGACCGCTAAACGCATGAACCAATGGTGCCTGTCGCATATGGCGACATGCAAGCACGTGTCCCTGATGTCCAGGAACGCCCGAAGGTCCCCGGGATGGAGGGAACCCGACTCCATCCTGAATTTCCGAACCCCCAACAAATCTTGAACTGCCCCCTCAGGGCAGTCCGACGAGACAGTAGGAGAAGAAGATTTGAGGCAAGAAACCTTTCTTTTTCGTACATCACGGGACACAGAGCGACTTAGTCATTACTAATGGGTTATATAGATTACCTTCAGGTGTTGGCACTGGCCAATTCCAAACCGGAAGTACCCTCCCCTATATAAGCCCCTCCCATCCGGGAGCACCTCAGTTTTTTGCCAGTGTCTAAGGTGTTGGCCAAAGAGTAACATGTGTTTTCACTAGGCTTGCGTACAGGTTCTTTTGGGCCTTAGTAAGCTGTTCCGGATCCCACCAAAAAAGCTTCATAGCTAAACGGTCGGTACCCGGGCCTTGCAGCAGAAGAGCAAGGTTTTGCCTGTAATGCCTCTCTTAGGAGGGCTGGACCCTGGGATCCAGAGCTCTGGTCATACCCACGACCAAGATGTTGTCTGTGCAGGGTGCTATACAGGTCCAGGGGAGTGGAATCCTTGGGAACCCGGTCCCTGAAGGTTTAATTACAATGCCTGCCGTGATAGGTGAAGTTTGGACTTCTGTGGACCAAACAAAGTCCTGCGGCGGGGATCAGGTAAGTGGGGGCCCCCAGGAACTTGGTTCTATTGGGGGACCCCCAAGCCTAATTTGTCTTTCTGTCTGTTACCCAACGGTATTCCCGCTAATATCTGTGTATGCCTGTAACTACTGAAAATCTAAAATTTTAATAGTAGTCAAGAAAAAAAAAAAAAAAAAGGGACCGCGGTACCTGTGTTAAACCACTAGAGGCCGCTGTAGTCCATTTTTCTTGTCATGTGGATCTTGGGTTTTCTCAAGTCAAAAGATCCAGGCAGTTGGTAAGTTTCTCTGTGGGAATCCACTTCCTCTGCCCTGTTGCTGCGCTCATCCACCGCACAGGCCCTCCGGCAAAAAGGGCCCTGGCTCCTAGTCCCTGTTTGATTTCGAAAAGGGCGCCAATGGCGCACGCGCCTCCTATGAAAAAAAAGGGGCGGGGCGGGTGGATGACGCTCGATGCGCGCCGCGGCGCTTCTGCGCATGTGCAGGCGTCCCAGCATGGATAAAAGACACAGTACAAGTGTCAGCTGGATGCAAACAGAGCTAGCAACAAACAGTGGCACACAGAGGCGGTTGATGCAGGCATCCCCATAGAAAGGCACTTTAGTGGACACCAGCTGGTATATAGCAGCAACTGTGTTAGACTATTACCAGCAAAAATTGGTGTATGACGACGGGAATACCTCAGCTTTGTGCTTAAAGGATATGTCGTCCAGACGCTCCGGAAATAGGTCTTCCAGGAAGCCAAAGGGGTCTCCATCGGGCTCTGAGGATATTGGGCATGCTTGTACTGCACCAATCTCCCCTGAGAATTCAGAGGTCAGTAGCCGTAGAAACCCCGCAGGAGTGCCTGGTGCTGCGGCTGTCCCCAGTCCACCTGCTCCTGTATATATAACAGAGGAGGTTTTATCCTCAACTCTGGGAGGATTGGAAGAGAGATTAACAGCATTGATCGCTGCTTCCCTGTCACAGGAAAAGCGCGTCCGATCTCCGTCTCCTCCTTCAGAGTGCCTGTTAGTGGAGGAACAGCCCCACACAGAGATCGACCTACCTGAAGGGGATCAGGATGAGGTTGATTCAGTTATGGAGGAATCAACAGTGGAAGAACCTTTCTCAGCATCTCAGGCTGAAAGATTATGGGTTCAGTCTCTGACTAACATGGTCCGATCAGCATTTAAAATGCCTCTGGCGGAACCACCATCCACTACGGTTTCCTCGCTGGGGTCGCTAAAAGCTCCCCAGGCTGTCTGTTCCTTCCCAATCCACCCTTTATTAGAAGGGCTTATTTACCAGGATTGGGAGCATCCTGATAAAATATTTGCTCCCCCCAAGAGATTTCCGGTAATCTATCCCATGGAGGATAAGTTCATAAAAAAATGGAGGGTCCCTACAGTGGACGCAGCCATCTCTTCTGTGAACAAATCACTGACATGTCCAGTAGATAATGTTCCAATGTTCAAAGACCCAATAGATAAAAAATTGGAGTCTTTACTAAAATCTGCTTTCTCTACAGCAAGCATGGTGACACAACCTGCGGTAGCAGCGATTGGAGTCTGCCAAGCAGTGAAAGATCAGTTGAAACAAGTCTTAAGGGACTTACCAGATCAGCAGGCTCTTGCCCTAGCTGACCTGCCTAGAGCCTTGTGTTTTGCGGTGGACGCCATAAAGGATACAATCCAACAGGCCTCCCGCTTTACGCTGTCTATAGTACATATGCGTAGGCTTCTGTGGCTCAAAAACTGGTCTGCTGAAGCTCCCTGTAAAAAACTGCTGGTTAGCTTCCCATTTCATGGAGAACGCTTATTTGGAGAAGATCTGGACAAATATATCCAGAAAATTTCTGCCGGTAAAAGTTCACTCTTACCGGTTAAGAACAAGGGTAGAAGTCCTTCTTTTAAGAGGCCTACTTCTCCAGTCCCGGGCACATCGGCTGTGAAGCAGTTCCGACGGCCTCCGCGGTCCAATTCAGGGGGCAGAAATCAGGGACAATCACAGGGTAACAAGAAGCCCTGGATCAAGAGAGGTACAAAACCTCCCCCCAAGGCATGAAGCGTTGCCCCCACTCAGTCGGGTGGGGGGAAGACTTCAGTTGTTCACAGAGACCTAGCGGGACACCATCAGAGACAGATGGGTGCTCTCCGCAGTAAGTCTGGGATACAAGCTGGAGTTAAAAGGCACTCCTCCTGCCCAATTTATGAGGTCAAACGTGCCAAGAGATCCCCAGAAGAGAGGATCCCTCCTTCTGGCACTAGAACAACTATTGCTCCAAGGTGTAATCATGAAGGTTCCCCTGGAAGAAAGCGGATTCGGGTTTTACTCGAACCTTTTCACAGTCCCCAAACCAAATGGGGACGTGAGGCCCATATTAAATCTAAAAGGGCTAAACAAGTTCCTAAATATCAGGACTTTTCGGATGGAGTCGATCCGATCGGTGGCCACCGCCCTACAAGGGCAGGAATGGTTAGCCTCGATCGACATAAAGGATGCTTATCTGCATATTCCCATCTTTCCGGCCCACCAGAAATTTCTACGCTTTGCAGTAGAAGGGCGCCATTTTCAGTTCAGAGCCTTACCTTTCGGTCTGGCCACAGCACCACGAGTGTTCACAAAAATTCTGGCCCCATTATTGGCCAATCTAAGAACACAGGGTGTAACGATAATGGCATATCTAGACAACCTGCTACTAATAGACCACTCAGTGGAAAAGCTGGAAGTAGCTATTCACAAGACAATCAAGTATCTGGAATATCACGGTTGGATTATCAACCAGGACAAGTCAGCTCTAAGACCAGTCAAAAGTCTGGAATACTTAGGGCTAAGGCTGGATTCAAATCAGAGAAAGATTTTCTTACCTCCAGAGAAGGTGTCGTCTTTAAAAGATTTGACCCACTTAGTGGGTACAAAAAGAAAACCATCGATACGCCTCTGCATGAGGCTGCTGGGAAAAATGGTGGCTTCATTCGAAGCGGTACCCTACGGTCAATTCCATTCAAGGAATTTGCAAAGGGCCATACTGTCAGCCTGGAACAAAAAAGTTCAGGCTTTAGACTTACCAATGTCCCTGTCCCCTTCCGTTCGCAAGAGCCTCCATTGGTGGTTGGTGCCCCAGAATCTGGAAAAAGGGAAACCCTTCAGTCCGGTTTCTTGGAAGGTAGTCACTACAGATGCCAGCCTCATAGGCTGGGGGGCAGTACTGGAGCAATGGTCTCTCCAGGGCAAGTGGTCAGAAGCAGAAAAGGCCCTGCCCATCAATCTCTTAGAGATACGAGCAGCCCGGTATGCCCTAGTAGCATGGACATCCAAACTCCAAGGGTCCCCTGTCAGAATTCAATCAGACAATGCCACAGTAGTGGCATATATCAATCACCAGGGTGGCACCAGGAGTCGTGCAGCCCAGAGGGAAGCAAATTGCATCCTGGAGTGGGCAGAAAAATATGTCCAAGCCATATCCGCGGTTTTCATCCCAGGAGTGGAAAATTGGAGAGCGGACTTTTTAAGTCGCCAACAATTATGCCCGGGGGAATGGTCTCTTCACCCCGAGGTTTTCCAGGCAATATGCCAGCGGTGGGGAACACCGGATGTAGATCTGCTAGCATCCAGATTCAACGCAAAGGTGGACAGGTTTGTCTCTTGGACAAGGGATCCCCTAGCTTGCGGCTCGGATGCCCTAGTGTTCCCTTGGGATCAGTTCAAGCTGATATATGCATTCCCACCGCCACAATTGTTACCGCGATTACTCCGCAGAATCAGGGTAGAAAAGAAACCAGTGATTCTGGTGGCTCCAGCGTGGCCCCGAAGGGCATGGTACGCGGAGATTGTAAAAATGTCAGTATGGAGTCCTTGGACCCTCCCACATCGTCCAGACCTGCTTTCGCAAGGACCGATATACCACCCTTCCTTACCAGCCCTAGGTTTGACGGCCTGGCTACTGAAGCCCACATTCTGAAAAAGAGAGGGCTCTCTAATTCTGTGGTATCTACCATGATCAATGCCAGGAAGCCGGTATCCAGGCAGATCCATTATAGGATCTGGAAAGCGTACATTACGTGGTGTGAGGCCAAGAAATGGCATCCACGTAAGTACGTGATAGGGAGGATTTTGGACTTCCTACAGTGGGCTGTAGATAGGAAGCTGGCCTTGAGTACTATCAAGGGTCAGATTTCGGCCTTGTCAATATTTTTTCAAAGGCCCTTGGCTTCGCATTCACTAGTCAAAGCTTTCATACAAGGAGTGATGCGTATTAGCCCTCCGGTTAGTATTCCCATATGTCCTTGGGACTTAAACCTGGTTCTGGCAGTTCTACAGAAACAACCGTTTGAACCATTGCAACACATTTCCTTGGTTCTTCTCACCAGGAAATTGATTTTCTTAGTAGCCGTTTGTTCGGCTAAAAGAGTATCGGAATTAGCCGCCTTGTCCTGTAAGGAGCCATATCTGGTTGTCCATAAGGACAGAGTAGTATTACGTCCTCATCCAGCCTTTCTTCCTAAGGTGGTATCGAGGTTTCATTTGAACCAAGATGTGGTTCTTCCTTCTTTTTTCCCCAAACCTAGCTCGGTAGAGGAAAAGTTATTACATTCCTTGGATGTAGTAAGAGCAGTTAAAGCTTATCTAAAAGCCACTGCTCAGATTCGCAGAACGGATACTTTGTTTATTCTGCCGGAAGGCCCTAAAAAGGGTCAGGCAGCATCAAAATCCACTTTAGCCAAGTGGATTCGACAGGTCATAATACAAGCCTATGGCTTGAGAAAGAGACCGCCTCCGTTCAAAGTTAGGGCGCACTCCACAAGAGCAGTTGGAACTTCATGGGCAGTGCATCACCAGGCCTCCCTGGCTCAAGTATGTAAGGCCGCAACATGGTCTTCGGTACACACGTTTACTAGATTCTACCAGGTAGACGTTAGAAGTCAGGAGGATGTCGCCTTTGGGCGCAGTGTATTGCAGGCCGCAAAAGATCCTCATGCCTGATGGTGCCCAGCTTATGTATCCCTCCCCTCATTTGGCATTGCTTTGGGACGTCCCATTAGTAATGACTAAGTCGCTCTGTGTCCCGTGATGTACGAAAAAGAAAAAAGGGATTTTTATAACAGCTTACCTGTAAAATCCTTTTCTTGGAGTACATCACGGGACACAGAGCTCCCACCCCTCTTTTTGGGACACTTATTGCTTGGCTACAAAACTGAGGTGCTCCCGGATGGGAGGGGCTTATATAGGGGAGGGTACTTCCGGTTTGGAATTGGCCAGTGCCAACACCTGAAGGTAATCTATATAACCCATTAGTAATGACTAAGTCGCTCTGTGTCCCGTGATGTACTCCAAGAAAAGGATTTTACAGGTAAGCTGTTATAAAAATCCCTTTTTTTGGCTAACAAGAAAAAACTTGATCTTGCACCCTGAAGAGACCACTTCGCAAACCCACCGGTCGGAAAAACAGGAAGGCTACACAAAGGCATTAAGGGCCTTTAGGTCTAAGATTGGACGACTCCGTCCACCTCTGGGACCATGAACAGATTCGAGTAGAATCCCTGATCCTGTCCTGCGGTGATATGGGAATGACAACCCTCAAAAATACCGCCTTCATACAGGGAAGGAAGGCCACGGCTTACGGGGCGGCCCTCTTCTCTTAGTGGACTGAGGTAGAAGAGTTCAGTTACCTCGTGACATCCTAACAACGTCATCCAGTGAGGCACCAAAGAGCCTCCCACCTTAGAAAGGTAAATCTGTCAAAGCTTCTATAAAAGCTCGGTCAGCGGACCAGCATATCAGCCCTCTCAAATGGCGCAAGACCACCACGGACACAGAGGCCCTGGAGACTAAAGAAGTCACATCCAGGATTGCCGCACCTACGTACACCAGACCCTGCTGGTCGGCCAGTGTCACAACTATTAGAGAGAGAGCTGATGCTCCTCCACTGTCTGGTACAAATTTATTGTCCATTCAGTGAGTGTCAGACACCAAAGTCGCAGCCACCAACGGGCGCAATGCTGACCCCAGCATGGCGAACACAATCTGTGGTACCCCTGATATCAGGGGTTGAACTTCATGGGGGGGGAAAAAAAAAAAAAAAAAAAAAAAAACTTTTTTTTTTTAAATTACTCTTCAAAAGGATAATGGAAAGCCGTGCGCTGAGGGACCAAAAAAAGGACCTCTGCGGCAGTCCCCATTCCTCATTTATGATCCATCAAAGAAATCAATCATAAGCAAAAACCTACATAGAGCGGGTCGGATAGTGCGACCCAAAAAAGGACTGACACCTCAGTGGATGTCCCAGCAGATACTACACTGATAAGTGCTGTTTGTACAAACACATTGTTCATACTGTGTATTGCGCCGAAGGCACGCATGTCATTGGAGCGTAGGAGGAAACCGGAGTACCCGGAGGAAACCCACGCAGACACAGAGTAATAATACATACACATACTGTGTATGTATTTAGAGTGTGTGTATAAACACAGTGTATGTTTATACTGTGTATTGTGCTGAGGGCGCGCATGTCTTTGGAGAGTGGGAGGAAACCCACGCAGACATGAACATGCAAACTCCAGGCAGATGGCATCCTCTGACACCTAAGAACAGTGGTCCTGAGTCCGAGTATTCCCCAGGATATGGCGGGGGAGGGGGCGCTACATACCCCTTAAAGCCCGCATCCAGGGCTGTAGACAAATTGTGCTAGTAACTGCAGGGGCACCTGTTGCCGACTCTGGAATTAGCTTCAGACTCCATTCTGACCCACTAACAGTCCGTAGGGACCAAGTCAACACCGTAGTATAATACATCCACATACTATGCATTAAGTGTGTACGTGCGTGTGTATGTAAAAACAAAGTACATGTTTCTACTGACAATTCACCCTTCTAACTGCGCTAACCGGGGGGGGGGGGGGGCTACCCAGGGCCACACCACCCAGCCAGAGACTGCGCAGCACTGTTGTCCGCTCTGCCTCACACACCTGAGGTAATCTGAGGTGATTAGCGCTATTCGCGCCGTTCAGGAAGCTTCCAGCGCTAGAAGTCAAGCCACACAGTGAAAAAAAGATTCCCAAAAGGGCCGCCGGGCTCCTCAGGGGGGGAAAAAAAAGGGCGCGCACTACAAGAAAATGTCCGCCCGCAATGAAGACCTGCGCCACAGCGCGGTTACGAAAAAATGTCCGCCAATGGAATTTTTCATACGGGGAAAAAAAAAAAAAAAAATAGAAAATGGCGCCGGTGCTGGGAAAAAAAATAAAAAATTATCGATTTTAATCTTGAATCGAGTTTTGAGTTCAAATCGATTTAGATTTGAAGAAAATCGATTTTTTAGTTTTTTTTTTTTACATTTTTTTTTTTTCCCTTCAGAGTTTCCGTAGCAGGGCTGCGTATCCGGACTGGCACTGGGCGGCGTTACCCCAATTACATCTACTCGCCGCAGCGAGTAGATGAAATGTAACACTAACCGCACACGCCGCCGTCTGCCTACCTGATCAGTGTGTCATGCAGACAGACAGCGGCCATTGCCATGTTCAAAAGCCGCGCCTCCCGAGTCCTCGTCGTCTGATAGGCGGAACACTCAATTTCACAGCAGGCAGTGTTCAGCCTATCACGGACATCCTCTCATCCTCGTCTGTGTTATGAGGATGAGCAGATGTCCGTGATAGGCCGAACACTGAATGCTGGGAAATTGAGTGTTCCGCCTATCGCAGACGAGGAGGAGACACGGCTTTTGAATACTGGAATGGCCGCCGGTGTAGCAGTAAAATTCGTAACCCACGAAAATCTGCATCAGGTACGGGCACAGTGATTGAAGCATGGGCACAGTGAAGCATGGACACAGTGAGACACGGGCACAGTGAGGCATGGGCACAGTTCAATTCAACTAAGAGTAACCTCAGGATTTTTTTTTTTATTAGCTAAATCCAAATACAGTATTAAGAATTTGGATGTTTAACAATCTTTGTTGCACACTGACTTTGCAGTTAGAGAAAGGGTTTGCCTTTGCAAGTTTGTTGATGCACTTTAATATAATTTAAAAAAAAAAATCGAATAGAATCGTAAATAGAGTTTTTTTATAATAAAATAGCAGATTTTTTTTGGGGGGGGGGAAATCGCCCAGGCCTAGCCGGTGCTAGCAAAAATGGCGCCCGAGCACACTGAGGTGGACGAGAAGGCCGTAGGAACGCAGAGCGGAGGCTACCAAAAAACACCACCCCCCCAGAGAGCGGACCCCGACACCCTCATAGCCCCCAACCGGGATACGGAGACCCCTACAGGTACACCCCGCAGACTCAGCAGGCCTTGCAATGGGGGAGGAGGAAAGAAGGGGGACAGAGGGAGGGAAGGGAGGACAGGGGACCCTCTAATGACCCTGCAGGAAAAACCAGCTGTTCCAAACAGTCAAAACGGAAGGAACTGTACTTGCCATGCGTGGCCATTGCTGGTGCGTCCCTGACAGACTAGAACTGAGTAGTACAGAGTAGCTATCGGCCCGGTCCACTGAGTGAGACAGCAAGCAGCCCAGTCATATGTGGACCCCAGAGCACAAGCTCACCGGCCACCCCTGGAGCCATGGGGTATGTCGTGACAGACCTGACATATATTTGCAAGTGACTGTACACGCTCGCTGGCCGGACTGGGAAGACTACAAGGATCTATATATCCAGCCTGTCGCCCAGCCGACTGTTCATAGAAGAATCACAAAATAAATTTAAATAAAAGAAAAAAAAAAAAAGTCCTCAGGACTCTAGGCCCAAAGGGAGTCACGTCCATCTCCTCTGCTAGGCAGAACAAAACTGAGCTGCCAACTGCAGGTAGGAGGGTTATGTCTGGAGGGACCGCCCCCTGGGCAGGGCTGTTCAACTCTGTTAAAGTAACATGTATTTAAATATCTAACATGTCTGCCTAGTCCTCTCCTATGAACAGGAACATAACCCATATGTCAAGAATTAAGGCGGCTGTATCCGCCCATGGACAAAAAGAGAGAAAAAAAAAAGTTTTTCGTTTGTTACAAAACTTTGTAAACAAGTACGTTTTCTCCTTCACTGACGGGCACTGATAATTTGGCAATTATGGGCACCGATGAGGTGTCACTGGTGATGGGAACTAAAAGCGACACCGATTATGCAGCAATGCTGGGCATCACCGATTGGTAGGCATTAGTGATGGGCACTGATTGGCATCAATCGTGGGCACCGATTGGCATCCCTGGTGGTCCTGGGTGTGCATCCTCGGGGGATAATCAGTGCAGATCCCCCGTCAGAACCAGCCAATAGGCTCTCCTCTACTTGCGCCTGACAGAAGGGATTGAGGAAAAGCAGACGCACTGCTTTTTTGTTTACACCGTGATCAGCTGTGATTAGACACAGTTGATCAAGTGGTAGAGTCTCCGTCAGACTCTTTACCTAGATTGGAGTTGCGGTGTGTCAGACTGACACTCCGCAACACCGATAGACACGCGCCCCCTAGTTATTCTTATCCCGTCATATGATGTCCAATCAGGATAACTAAACCACTTTGCAAACGTCCTTTTGTGCTCTATGGTGGGCGGCAAGTGGTTAACCACCTCAATACAGAGCACTTTAACCCCCTCCTGCCGAAGCCATTTTCAGCTGTCGCACGTTGGACAATTACGCTGTCATGCAACACTGTAACCAAATTAATTTTTAATCATTTTCCTCACACAGAGCTTTAATTTGGTGGTAGTTAATCACTGCTTTTTTGGGGGTTATATATTGTGCTTTTTATCATTTTTTTTTACAATTAAAAAGTGTATTTTTTCCACAAAAAATTGTGTTTTAAAACCCGCTGCCCAAATTCCGTGTGACAAAAAAAAATTGCAACGATTGCCATTTTATTCTATAGGGTCTAAGAAAATGTGTGTGTGTGTGTGTGTATGTAATTATATATATATATATATATATATATATATATATATATATATATATATACACAGATAGATATAGATACACACACTGTTTAGTGGTTCCAAGTAATTTTCAAGCCCAAAAAAAAAAACCACACTAAAAACTCATAAGTGGCAGAATTGACACAGAAGGCAAGTGGTTATAAATGCAGGTGGTTTATTTTAATGCATTAGGATAAAAAAAACCTGGTGTGCAGCAGCCCCCCTAATACTTACCTGAGCCCAATCCAACGATGTTGCGAGAGACACTCGGCTGTCCTGATTGGCTGAGAGATAATCAAAGTCAGTGAGCCAAATCAGGAGAGAAAGAGGGCAGCCTAAGTTGCAGCTCTGTTTGAATTGCTTGCTGTGGGGGCACACGGTAGGAGAGAGGGGCCAGGAGTGCCGGTGACCCGAGGAGGAGGATAGGGGTAGCTCTGTGCAAAACCACTGCACAGAGCAGGCAAGTATAACACTTTTTTGTTTAAAAAAAATAAAAAAATTGGTATCACCATCATAGAGTCCTTTAACTGCCATTTCTAAAACAAATGGTTATATTAACAGCTCACTGATCACACCGATGCTCTGTGAGCTGTAGATATGAACATTTCAGGGGTTTCCATAGATCTCAAAACTTTTTGCAAAGCGTCCCTACAAAAGAAAAAAAAGATGCAAAACCCTGGCAAAAAGGCAACCTATCCATAGAACAGACTGACATTGTTCAGAAATCCATGAAGCTTGTCACAAGGCTTTCTTCTGAGAAACCAAGATAAAAAGGTTACCGTATTTAAAAAAAAAAAAAAGCTATGCTGTGTGAACTGTAAACCCATAACAGTAGGACTCAAATTTTAAACTGCACTTTAAAAATGTATGCATTCAAGTAGCACTGGTTTGCAAAAGCTGCCCCTTCTCAGTCTGAATACTGCTGGGCATGGGAATTAAGGGACAGTCCAGTACTTTTGCCAGCTGTATATAAAAATACATCCTAAATCTAGCGCTCAGCATTTTCCATACCTGCCTGGCGTCTCGCTTTGAGAAAGCAGGAAAAACCATGTTACATCCACAAGAAAAATAAAACAAAAATAAGTGAATTACCTTAATAATGTAACATTACAGCCACTACATTTCCCAGTTCGCTGATTAAGAATAACTGAGAATTCCACCTCATCCCCTGCCTGCAGCTCTACTCCATCTTGGATTTCCTTTACGTGGAAGAAAAGCTTCTTGCTGTCACCAATTTCATAGTTAATGAAGCCAAACTAAAAAAAAACAAACAAAAAAAACACATTTCAAACAAGCTAGACTTGATAATGTGGTAAAATTTACTTAGGCGAGTTTACACAATGTGTATACATTTTCATATCCAATTTAAAAAAGATATTTCACCCATAAATTTTAAGCAGATAATACATTAATGTAACCAATAGCGATACCAGTTAAAGTTGACAGTAAAAATTAGTTCCCCAATGTGAACAAGACATGGAAGAAAAAAGCACAGGTAACAAGGCTCAGGTGCCTCAATACTTCAAAGCGGAGTTCCACCCGTTTTTTATTTTATTAAAAAGTCTGCAGCTACAAAAAGCATAGCTGCTGACTTACCGTATATACTCGAGTATAAGCCGAGATTTTCAGCCCCTTTTTTTTGGGCTGAAAGTCCCCCCCTCGGCTTATACTCGAGTCAGCGAAATTTAACATTGTAAATAGTACCTGAAAAAAAGTTGAGGCTGCGGCGTCCATCGTTTAAATCTCACGGTCTCTTCCTGGTCCCTTCCGTGATAGGCGATTCTCAGCAGACACTCTCCGCCCATCACGAACGTTCTCTCATCCTCAGTTTCCCAGCAGACGTCTGTGATTGGCGGAACACAGAACACAGTGTCTGCTGGGATGGGTGAGGATGAGAGAAAGTTCGTGATAGGCGGAGAGTG
Source organism: Rana muscosa (assembly GCA_029206835.1). NCBI lineage: Eukaryota > Metazoa > Chordata > Amphibia > Anura > Ranidae > Rana > Rana muscosa. The sequence continues at coordinate 468,745,649 of CM055117.1, forward strand.
TCTGCTGAGAATCGCCCATCACGGAAGGGACCAGGAAGAGACCGCGAGATTTAAACGATGGACGCCGCAGCCTCAACTTTTTTTCAGGTACTATTTACAATGTTAAATTTGAACAGTGAGGATAGGGAACAGTGAGGATAGGGAACAGTGAGGATAGGGAACAGTGAGGATAGGGAACAGTGAGGATAGGGAACAGTGAGGATAGGGAACAGTGAGGATAGGGAACAGTGAGGATAGGGAACAGTGAGGATAGGGAACAGTGAGGATAGGGAACAGTGAGGATAGGGAACAGTGAGGATAGGGAACAGTGAGGATAGGGAACAGTGAGGATAGGGAACAGTGAGGATAGGGAACAGTGAGGATAGGGAACAGTGAGGATAGGGAACAGTGAGGATAGGGAACAGTGAGGATAGGGAACAGTGAGGATAGGGAACAGTGAGGATAGGGAACAGTGAGGATAGGGAACAGTGAGGATAGGGAACAGTGAGGATAGGGAACAGTGAGGATAGGGAACAGTGAGGATAGGGAACAGTGAGGATAGGGAACAGTGAGGATAGGGAACAGTGAGGATAGGGAACAGTGAGGATAGGGAACAGTGAGGATAGGGAACAGTGAGGATAGGGAACAGTGAGGATAGGGAACAGTGAGGATAGGGAACAGTGAGGATAGGGAACAGTGAGGATAGGGAACAGTGAGGCATTGTTGACCCTCTGCTTATACTCGAGTCAGTAAGTTTTCCCAGTTTTTTGTGGTAACATTAGGTACCTCGGCTTATACTCGGGTCGGCTTATACTCGAGTATATACGGTAATTAACCGACACTTACCTGCCCCACGGTCCTGCGATGCGGCCGCCCGGAGGCTTGCTCCTCTCCGCCATCATATTAACTGTGGGCACTGGGCCATGACAGGATATGGCTTCATGACCGGGCGCGCACTGCGCTCTATTGGCCAGCCAATCTTCTGAGACCTGAGTTAAGTCTCAGAAGACCGCTAGCGAGGAGGGGCCGGCTAGGGCGAGAGGGGTTGCCGTCTAGGAAGGACGTCCCACTAAAGAGAGGGTGCACACTACCCCCCCAAAAAAAAATGGCATGCCAAATATGGCATGTCAGGGGGCAGAGGAGTTCTTAAAGCGGAAGTTCCACTTTTGGGTGGAACTCTGCTTTAAAATTCTTAGCCCAGGCTTTATGTGGAAATTCAGCACTTAAGCCCCGGACCATTTTTGCTGGCCAGACCAGAGCACTTTTTGCGATTTGACACTGCGTCGCTTTGACAATTGCGCGGTCGTGCGTCGTGGCTCCCAAAAAAATAGACGTCCTTTGTTTCCCCACAAATAGAGCTTTCTTTTGGTGGTATTTGATAACCTCTGTGGTTATTTTTTGCACTATAAAAACAAAAATAGAGCGACAATTAAAAAAAATATATATTTTTTTTACTTTTTGCTATAATAAATATCCCCCCAAAAAAATATATATTTTACCTCCGTTTAGGCCGAAACATATTCTACATTTTGTTAAAAAAAAAAATGCAATAAGCGTATATTGATTGGTTTGCGCAAAAGTTATACCATCTGCAAAATAGGGGAGAGTTTTATGGCATTTTATAAAAAAAAATTCTTTACTAGTAATGGCGGCGATCTGCGATTTTTATCGTGACTGCGACTTTATGGCGGACACATCTGACACTATTGTAATTTTTACAGCGATCAGTGCTATAAAAATGCACGGATTACTGTGAAAATGACACTGGCAGTGAAGGGGTTAACCACTAGGTGGCGCTGAAGGGGTTAAGTGTGTCCTAGGGAGTGCTTCTAACTGTAGGGGGGATGGGCTGTGTGTGACATGACACTGATCACCGATTCCGATTGCAGGAAGCGGTGATCAGCGTCCAGTCACTAGAAAGACTGGGGAAATGCGTGTTTACATCAGCATTTCCCCATTCCTCCTCTCCGTGAGGCGATCGCGGGTATGCCTGCAGGAACCGCGGTCGGACTCGCAGAGCGTGCGCCGGCACGCATCCACAACGCCGCTTCTTAAAGGGGGGCGTATATATACACACGTCCATCTACCTGCCCGTGCCATTCTGCCGACGTATATCATTGTGCGATGGTCGTCAAATGGTTAAAGTGGTTGTAAACCTAAGACATGAAATATTAAGTCATATTCTTCTATAGTGTGTACTGGTCTTAAGATTGGGTGTAATTTGTGTCTGCTGCTTCGCTCCTCTGCTATCTGCACGAGTCCCTTGTGACAAGTTTTCCTGACACTGAGAAAAAATGGTGACGGGGAGGGACCTCCAGTTGAAAGACAGCCTCAGCTCCGTTTGTGTGTGCTGTGTGAAGGGGGTTGTGTCCCTTCAATCAGCTCTCAGAGCTCTCCTTACTGAGTGTAACTTTAGCTCTCTGCCCCTTGACAACTCAGACAAGCTTTATAAATTCTGCGCTTCAAATGGATGTAGATAAGAGAAGACCATAGATAAACAGGTGCAACTTATGTAGGAGGATTTGTTTGATCTCTGTATCAGAGGCCAGTCACTTCACTGGGTATATATGCAAGTGTTTACAATCAATTTAACTCCAGGTTAATATAAAAAAGCCCAACTGTCAGATTGTTTGAGCCTCAGGGAACAGTAGAGGGTTTCTAATATTACAACTAAAAGGCAGGGCTTAAAGTGTTACTAAACCCACAACAGTAAAATCAGTCTGTACATGCAGTAAAGCATACTTGTTCTACTCGCTGTGCCACCTAAGGTGTTAATCCTCTGCATTGTGTAAAAAGGATGTTTGATTGTGTCTTCTCTGATCCTCCCCTTCAGTTAGTGTCCCCAATCCATCTTCTGATAAGGCAGAGCATTTGGAGACACTCTGCACAAGCTCAGTTTGGGGTTATATTTTTATTCTTGGGAAGGCACCGTGCATGTGATCAGCACAGGGTCAATCAGCACTGCCCAGACATAGGGTCAGGGGTCCTGCAGCCTCAAAGGACAGCCAAAGGAAAATGCTCCTACAAGCTTTAACCAGACACTGACAGACGTCACAAGACTGCCATATACTGCTCACAAGAGGTATTTAGGCATTTATATTTGCAAAAAACAAAATATTGCATTTTCATGTTCTGTGGGAGACTAGATATAGTGAATGCAGGGTCTTGGGTTTAGTAACACTTTACTATCTGGAAGTTGAGGCCTTGTGTTAGACCAAAGGCTCCACAAAACACAAGCCTTCTGAAATCTCCTGCAAGTTAAATTTGATAAACACCATCGCTGACCTAAAAAAGGTATCCAACTGTGGAACTCACCTGATCTTTCACACATTCAACAGTACCCCTACGTAGTGGCTCAATGTTGCAGCCCATTGTCTGCCCATTCTGACTCAGGACACAGAGCTGGAATTTGACAGTTTCTCCTTTCTGTAGACAATCCGCTTTATTTGCCATTCCCACGATGCCAAAGGGGATAAGCTGTCCTTTCATGCTAGCTGGAAAACAGATTGAGAACACTGACGTAAAGGGGAAAAAAATTAAAATAAATAAAAAAAAACACAACACCTGTTTAGACCCTTCTACAGAGCTCCAAGTGAAGATTACACAACCATTTAAAAGCACTGGAGCAAAGACCTACTCTGTTATAAAAACAGAGCTGTCAAACCCTCACGGGTAAATATCGGAACGCCACACAAGAATGTGAAAAACCAGTACACTCCCCCCACCAATTCCGTGTGTACTCAGTTTTGTAGCAAATACAGCATAAGGCAAGCAATGGAAGGAAGAGAGGGTGTCCAGTACTGTACTCCAAGATATGGCATTCACAATGTAGTAAAAATTCCTTTCATCTTAATTGCACAGTATCATATACAATGGGACGTCCTAAAACCATGAATAGGAAGGGTGGGCAATGACTAAGCAAACTGAACTGTCCCAACAGCACCCCAGATAGCCTCTGCAAGATCATTGAAGCCAAAAGGTACATCAGCAGAAGATTGGGCATTCAGGCATTATCTTCCTGGAAGAGGCTTTCCTTGATTTTAGAAAAGGTAGGAATTGGACTCAAAAAACGCCTCTATCCTTTAACAGCATGGCTGTTGAAAGCCAAGTATTAAAGCCATTAACTGAGAATAGCAGAATGTTTGAGTGTAGCCTCAATTAAAGATTTGTAGTCAAAAATCTAAATAGTGCCATCATCCATGATAAGTAATAGAAAAAAAGCCTAATGAACATAGGGTAGTGGCTGCTAGTGCCATCTTACCCATAGGTGATCACCAGGAAAAGGGGGATGTGGGTTGGATTTTTCTAGGCACTGATAACACGACAACAAAATCATATAAAAGTATATTACATAAAAAGAAATATACAATTAAAAACATAGGCCAAACCCTACAGCACAAGAACAGTGTTTGTGGGTAACGGAGCCACCGTCACACTCGGTTTAGGGTGGAGAGAGGCAAAAACCTCAACCGGTTTCGCGGTTAACACCGCTTCTTCAGGAGTGTCTGTACAATACATAATATACAGTAAGTACACTAGCAAAAAAGAGAAATACAAATACAGTACATAAAGTTAGTTTTTAAGTAGCATGGGTACAGTCAGTCAATGTCAAGGATGTCTAACTATGTACTGTATTTGTATGTTTCTCTTTTTTGCTAGTGTACTTACTGTATATTATGTATTGTACAGACACTCCTGAAGAAGCGGTGTTAACCGCGAAACCGGTTGAGGTTTTTGCCTCTCTCCACCCTAAACCAAGTGAGACGGTGGCTCCGTTACCCACAAACACTGTTCTTGTGCTGTAGGGTTTGGCCTATGTTTTTAATTGTATAGTTCTTTTTATGTAATATACTTTTATATGATTTTGTCGTCGTGTTATCAGTGCCTAGAAAAATCCAACCCACATCCCCCTTTTTCTGGTGATCACCTATGGGTAAGATGGCACTAGCAGCCACTACCCTATGTTCATTAGGCTTTTTTTCCATTGACTGAGAAGCAGGATTGAAGAGCGGGTCTTGATAGGAGATTGGTCGGTTAGTAAGAGGCAAGGGGTGGTCTGCTATTAGTCGAAAGAAAATGGAATGAGCACAGATCTAGTGCAGCGTTAAATCTTTTAGAAAATCAATGCACCCACATGTATGGCATAAAGCAAAGGGCCCATCAGTGTCAAATTGCACCTAGGAACAATGGATGCTTCTTGCTGGTGAAAAAGCTTATATATATATATGCGCGAGTCTGTATAGAGTGAAGAACTCATCAGTGACCCAATGCCTGTCAGCAGGCGGCGTCAGTGAGTCACAGCAGACTGTGAAGATTGAGAAGCTGGAGCTGAGCTCAGCTGGAGGGGGGAGAGGAGCAGAACAGAGCACCAGCTGAGAGGGAGGCACGTCAGGGTTGCTATTGGTATTGCATTTCGGGGTGATCCTCCATCAAAGGGGTGTAACAAATGGTAACCCTGACATGCATACCAGATTCTCCTGTGCTAGTTTGGTTTAATTAGAAACACTGTTTTCCGTTCTTGCTACATTTTCCTGAGCAAACTAGGTAGGATTTTCACTGGAGGGAAGGCGTAGCATCCCTGGTCCTGGCAACAGAGGTAGTTTGTTGAATCTGGAAGCTAGGATGTCCACATCTGGAATCCCTCATTTTTGGCAAATCAGATGTTTCGTTGACGAGTTCTCCAATGGAATAGGGTGAAACTGCTTTGAGCCCTCGTTCACACAGAGCGGGTTTGAAATCGTGCGAGTTCAGGGGCGATTTGAAAGACATCTGTGCAAGTTTCATGCACAGATGTCTATTGAAATTGCCCCCAAAGTTGCCAAAAGTAGTGCAGGAACTACTTTTGTGAATTGGTGGGGTGCCACAAAGTCTGCACTGATTCGGACGGTGTTGTTGCCGGCAATGGGCTGTGATTTAACATGTCAAATTGGCCTGATGTGAACAGGGGCTGAATGGGACTACCATTAGGCCTAGAATTTGTGAGAATCTCAACGTGGGATGTCCTTAGATCTCAATTTGCAAGTATGTGCTCGTCGTGAAAGAATATTTCTGGGGGAAAGACGTGTGGGATGTGTCCAGGACCAGACCCAAGTATTCCAGAAGGAAAGGCTGTAGAGCAGATTTGTTAAAACTGAAGTATCTGACTTATCCTGTTGACATTTTTTAATAGCCAAAAGGGATACATTTTTCCTTTAGGAGGTCATCTATATGGACTGTGATTTGGATGCCTTGAGTTCTGAGAAGGGCAAGCAGAGATGCCAAGATCTTTGTAAACACTGGGAGTAAAGGATGGACCAAAAAGGCAGTGCAAAAAGCTGGAAGTGGTTGTCAATGGGAACTGCAGAAAGCACTGAGGTGGGCAAATGGGAACATGGAAATCGTCACCTTGGATGTTCACAGATTTCCCTCATCTCAGATGAAATTACTGACCTTCCAGATTAGATGCAAAATTTCACAACTCTTTTGAGGGATTTTAAATCCAGAATAGAAGGAATACCTCAGTTGGGGAGGGGATGCGAGGAACATTTTACTGATTGCTTTGTACCGTACCCCATAGAGGCATGGCGAGATGGAAAAAGGGTCAGGTTGTGGAGGCTTTCGCAGACAGAGGCAATGGGCTTTTCAAGGTCAGCAAGAATGTAGCGTGAAGTTACCTCTTCAAAATGGTGACAATCTGAGAAAAATCTTTCACAGCTTCAACATGCTGCCAACAACCTAATTTCCTTCTTTGTCTGCATCCTCCAAGACCGGCTTATGGGTATCCAACTCAAGTTGAGAAACGAGAAGAGGAAAGGCAATTTTGGGCCCTAGATGTACATTGCTGGATTAAGATCGTAATCGGGCTAAGGAAATGAGAGATGGAGCATTCAGCTTTAGTCAGGAAGGCAGCTTGTTGCTACAATCAGATGCAGAGACTGGCGCTCGAGCCAATTCTAGCTCTGGTGCAAGAGACTCCTGGTGTCTCTGAGGTTGAGTGTTGTGCAGGCCTTCAGCAGGGCGAGTATGTACATTTGAATTCTAAAGAGACGTGTGGGAATTTGAAATAACGGTTGGTTAGCAGACTGGGCCCCAGACCTGGAGAAGTTTGAGCTTGTGGACTAAACAAAGGACTTTTCTTGGTCTCCAACGAGGGGTGGTATTCCCAGACTGAGCCTTTGGCTCAGAAAGAGGAGTGCCCTCATCATCCGTGGCATCCTTAAAGTGGCTGTAAACCCAGGTAAAACTTTTTAAAAACCACATTTAAGAGAAAGCCATAATGAGCTAGTATGACTAGCATAATAACTCATTATGCATCACTTACCTTAGATCGGGGACCCCGAAGGCGTCCTCGTCTCCCTCTCCAGCCATATAGCCGGGTACTTCCGGGTATCGCCGCTCCAACCAATCACAGCGCCGCTCTGGCGCTGTGATTGGCCGGAGCAGCGAAGACGTGACTCCGCGCATGTGTGCGGGAGGCGTCAAATCCTGCCAAGCCGTATTTGTGAATGGGATTAACCCTACGAATGCGCCGTAGACAACGGTGCATTTTTTAGTAAAATATCTCCTAAACTGTGTAGGTTTAGGAGATATTTCTTGCACCTACATGTAAGCCCTAATCTAGGCTTACCTGTAGGTGCAAGTTGCAAAAGTGGGTTTACAACCACTTTAATGAGGAGAACGAAGGGCAGCCCCAAAGAGACTTTGGTCCTTAAACGTCATGAAGAATCAGTGCTTTTAAGATGCAGGCTCTGCAGTTTAACACTTTAGCCAAATAGTCCTCAGGTTCATTATCGGGAGACTCATATGGGAGAGGAGACAGAAGACCAACAACCCATGCTGCACCTCAAGGCTGTAGGCCGAGTTCCAAAAGAATCAACTTGGGGATCAAGTCAAATAGGAATAGAACTGATGGACGCTTGGGACGTTGAAACGTCTTGTGCGCTTGCTTCCAGTATACAGAGAAAGACCGCAAACAGAATGCACCAGAAAGACCTTTGTGGTCTTCTAAATAAAGGATCCTATGCTAGGGATAGAGGCTACAGGCTACTTGTCAAGTTTTTGGATGGTGCAAACAGCAATTTGGCAATGATGGCAAAAGACTGAAGAATCAGTGTCAGGACTGACAAGACTCCACATCAGACAGTCTCAGTGTGGCCGATTGTTCAGAGGTCACAGGCAGAGAAGATAAAGAATTTGAAGGGGAAAGGCATGGGTGCACCCTTGAAGTGTTACTTTACCTTTACCAACTTTTGCCAAAAATGCCGTACGCATTAGGGGCACTGCATGTCAATGTTTTTGTATGACCGTTCACTTTTTCAGTTACTGATTTCATTGCCCTCCCTTCTATGTCCTTCAGATGGAAAGAAAAATCAATACATCAAAATGCACAACGTGGCAACAAAATAAAAATGCTGACTATTTAAAAACGAATGCATTTTTTCAATATAGATTTTTTTCACCAAGCATAGCAAATACAATTCTGAAAACTAAGGCATGGAGAAAACATTCTCCCAAAAAATACCTTGCTTGCTTGTATCTATGCTGGTTTCAGCTTCAGCTTCGGCTTCTGCTTCTGCTTCTGCTTCGGCTTCTGCTTCGGCTTCCTCAGCTTCTTTGGGAGTTTCCTCAGCTATTTTCTGCTTGTCGACAACTACACAGAAAGAATTATGCTTGCTGAAAATAAATTTTGCAGGAATCCATAACATTTCCACAATCGCCCTAGACCACTCTTAACAAAAATCTACAAACACACACCATAGAGATCTGAATTCTTACCAAAACTGAATTTGGAAGGTATAGATGCTAGTAAAGCAATTATGCTCTCTGTTCCCTACAAGGATTGCCTGTTGTAAGAGCCAAGCTTGGTCCTGATCGCTACCAAACCTTTTTCTGTTTAATCTTTTTTTATTAAGTACACAAAAGTTGACCCTTATGTAATGTACAACATACAATTTTTCATAAAGTAGTCCAATGAGAAGCATCAGTGCAAAACGTTCACAAAAAGAACACAACGTAATATCAAAAATAAAAAATGGGGCACAAGGCCTTAAGGGCACATAATACAGGAAAAATACCAGAAACGTGGTTGGTAACCAAAAAGAAAGCAAATTGGTCAGCACTGGTAGGCAGGGGATGTAATGAATTATAAACCCACCATCATGTTCCAGTTAATTTAGCTTGTAAATAGAATAAGTCAAAAAAAAAAAAGGAGTTGGGAAACAGAAGGAAGAGAGGAGGGGCCGTCTGCTCCCAGCCGGCACAGGACCAAACTATAATAATTGCAGTGGGGGATGGCTCAGGTTTTGAGGAGAGACTCATGGAAACTGGGGGGGGGGGGGGGGGTGAGAAGTGATCTACCCAGGGTTGCAAGATTTTGAGCTGTTTAGCGATTTTGTCTTGGATGGTAGCTTCAATTTACTATGGCCCATGGCCTGGGTTATTCTATGGTTGTTTCAGTAAGAGCGTGGGGGTCTCCCAGGCTCCTTCTATGGTCTTTTTAGCTGCTAAGACGGAACTGGACTATGGTACAGTCCAGGGTATTATGATTCAGCAGCGCAAGAGATGGGTCTGGGTCTAATGTGGTAAGCAGGGTAGAGGCCCAAACTTTTTTTTTTCCCCATTGTATGTTCAATATGAAATGCCCAGTTGTCAGGAAGCCATTAAGACGTTCAAGGTCTTTAGTCTTTCTAATACCAAATTAAAGGGCAAGGACAACCTCACCCTGCCGGCTGTCATGTAACCTCAAAATGTTTTAAAAGCATTTTGGACACAAGTGTCACTACCTGAAGGTCTTACCTAATGGAGCCCCACCACTAACTACATTTTATTTAACCACTTCATATCTGGGCCATTGTAATTTGACGGCCACAAGGTGGCTCTACAATGACGGGAGGCCATCTATTGACGGCCTCGGGCAACGCGTCACTACGGTGCCGATGCGCGTGCCTGGTGGCCGCGATGTCCCCCAGGCACCCGCGATTGGCAGTTACAGAGCCAGGACCGTGAATCTGTGCGTGTGTCCTGTCAAGCAGAGGAGACTGATGGTGTGTCCCTTGTACATAGGGACAACCATCGGCCACCTCCCCCAGTCAGTCCCCTTCCCCCACAGTAAGAATCACTCCCAGGGAACACATTTAACCCCTTGATCGGCCCCCTAGTGTTAACCCCTTCACTGCCAGTCACATTTATAGAATAATCAGTGCATTTATATAGCACTGTTGGCTGTATAAATGTGAATGGTCCCAAAAAGTTGTCAAAAGTGTCCGATGTGTCCGCCGTAATATCATAGTCCTGACAAAAAAAAAAATTCCATAATTCTATCCCCTATTTTGTAGACGCTATAAAATTTTGCGCAAACCAATCACTATACGCTTATTGTGATTTTTTTTACCAAAAATATGTAGAAGAATACGTATCGGCCTAAACTGAGAAAATATATTTAAAAAAATAAAAATTGGGATATTTATTATAGCCAAAAGTAAAAAATTGATTTTTTTTCAAAACTGCAGGTCTTTTTTTTTTTGTTTATAGCGCAAAAAAAAAAAACGCAGAGGTGATCAAATACCACCAAAAGAAAGTTCTATTTGTGGGGGATAAAAAAAAGGGACGTCACTTTTGTTTGGGAGCCACGTCGCCCGACCGCGCAATTGTCATTCAAAGCGTGGCAGTGCTGAAAGCTGAAATTTCGCCTGGGCAGGAAGGGGGTATATGTGCCCAAGTGGTTAACGATCATCTTTTTAATTCCAATTATACAGGAAAGAAAAACACAACACTGGGAGGTTTCATAGCACACACACGTATGTCAAAGATAGGTTTCTATGTTTTTGTTCCTCCATGTCTTTGTCCTCGTTACAACTTAACCATGAGCGTTGACAACCAATCCATGTTGTGCACCTTTACCATAAATCAGTACACATCTAGCATTCAGTCTTAGTCATGAGCGTGCATCTCTAAACATCTTGGGTCTTTATCAACTAGTTTTAAACCTTATGCTGCTAGCATTAATAAGTAGATAGGAAAGTATATAATTTACTTGTTTTAAAAACTTTTTAAAACACATTTCTTCAGTTAAATCCCGATTCCCTGGCCTTGGCCAAGGAAATGTCATACACCCCAAAACTCTTCACAGCATTTGATTTTCCTTTCTTCTGGACAAGAATGGGGGAGATTCTTAACTGAGCACCCCCTTCTGCCCACATGTCTGTGCCAATAGCAGATGTTTTCTGCCCGTTCTAAAGTTGGCTGATGGAGGGGTGTTTTTCAAAGTGGTTTCTCGGAAAAAAAAAAAAAAAGCATGGAGACACGGATGGACTGTTTGCTATTAAGTTTGTGGTGCTCAGATGCAGATTAGTACTGCTGTAATATGGTTTTGGGAACACAAATCAGATTTTTTTTTTTTTCTAAAACTTTCGATCTTAACATTCGTTTGCACAAGTCCTACATCAAAATAGTTGCGCATTTGAAAACATACCTTCTTCTAGTAGCTCAATCATTCCCTGGTACTCAGTTTGTGTAGGGTCTACGCTCCTCAGGGGGCGCACAACTTTTCCCCAGTACACCGTAGGATTCACTTCATCACTGGATCCATTAACTTGAGGTCCAAAAAAAGAGAAACAGTTATGAGTATAGAAAGCCTGAGTATAACATGGTTAGAAGAAAGGAAACAAACCGTTTAATTGCTACTTCAGTTAGGCCATGTTATTTTGTAGCAGTGATCCCCTGATCCTACAAAATCACCAATGCCAGTGATTAGCAGATTGGCAGCATGGTAGTTGTTGGCATTTGTTGCTGTATAGAAGTATATATAAATCACCTTTTAAAACTACCCAGTTTAAAATAGAACTGAAAAGGCAAAACAAAATTTGTGTATACGAATGTAAAAACAAACATCTCTATTCCTCCCCCCCATTTTAGGGCCCATTCACACCCAAGAATTTTCAGCTCGGAAAACGCTCATCTCAAAGTGTCCAATACGCCCAACAAGCAAAATCCCATTCATTTAAATGGCCCCTGTTCACATCTGAGCGTTCTGTCGCCTGAAGCAAAACGGCTGAAGCTCAAAAAAGTACGAGCTTCTTTTTAGGCAGATTACAGGCGTTTTTCTGTTTTTTACATTGGTGACCTTTGGACCTGTACAAAATCGCAGTAAAAATCAGCTTACCGCCTGAAAAAAAATATGCTCAGGTGTGACTGCAGCCTTAAAAGCAAGATCCATCCTGTATTAAAATAAGTCAGCAGTTACAAATGCTGTAGCTGCTGACTTAATATAAGGACCAGCTATCCCACAATGCCAGCACCCCTAGCCGATCCGTCCATCGGCTTCGGTTGCAGGCCCCGTTGCTAAAGGAAACAGGAAGTGAAGCCTTGTGGCTTCACAGCCTGTTTCCTACTGTGCATGCGCGAGTCGCGCTGTGCTTTCTGGATAGTCCGGCTGTCTTCTGGGACCTGTGCGTCTCCCAGAAGGCAGCAGGGGCCAGAAATTTTGTTTATCGCGAAGTGATTTTTTGAGAATTTTAGGCTCCTTGCATTCCCAGGTTGTAAAATCAAGAGCCTTTGACACTTAAAGATAAGAAAAGGGTCCACGGGCAGCATTTAGACTAAGACTCATATGTCACAGACCTAAATGCTTTTTTTCAGGAGTTAAAAATAAAAAAAAAAAGAGGGCTTACTCACAAATTAAACATTATAATACTCAAGTACAAGTAATCATATTAACCAACGTTACGCGGTATTAGAAAAGTGATTAGTGATTTAGTGATTAACGGAAAGTTAATCACTAAAGAGTTAAAAAGTCTAAAATTTACCAATTTGTCATTCAAGTATTGAAATATGGATATAGGCAAGTGGTAAAAAAATAGGATTTTTTACTCACCGTAAAATCCTTTTCTCTGAGTCCATGGACCGACACAGCTTCTCTATTGACAAAGTGGGTATTATCCGTTAATTAGGAGTGACTAGGCAGAAAAACTTGTAAAAAGTGTTGCATCACACCTTCTACAGTACCGCCCAGGGGGCGGACCCTCTGGGTATACCCTCTCAGTCTGCACATCGCAGATCAGTTCGTCAAAAAGCAGTACAAACTTAAAAGGAGGGGTGGGTGCTGTGTCGGTCCATGGACTCAGAGAAAAGGATTTTACGGTGAGTAAAAAATCCTATTTACTCTTTCGTCCATGGACCGACACAGCTTCTCTATTGACAAAGTGGGACGTCCCAAAGCAGTGTCAGAGAAAAAACGAGGGGTGGTAACAGCATAAAAACAAACTTCACCCCAAAACACAAAACAGCACTCCTCCAACGGAGGAGTTGCAACTCTAAACAGCCGCCTGCAAAACCTTGCGGCCGAAAGAGGCATCCGAAGATGCACCTACATCAACTTTGTAGAATTTTGTGAAAGTGTGAGCGGACGACCAAGTCGCCGCTTTACATAGTTGGGAAACAGACGCTTGATGTCGGAAAGCCCAAGAGGCACCTATTGCCCTGGTCGAATGCGCCGTGACAGGAAAGGGGGGCGCCTGACCCTTTAAGGCGTAAGCCTGGATTACTATCTGTCGGATCCACCTAGAGATGGTGGCCGATGAGACTGCTTGGCCCTTCTTGGGACCAGCCACCGAAACAAACAGTGAGTCTGACTTCCGGAACAGGGAAGTAGCAGATATGTATACTCTCAAAGCTCGGACAACGTCCAAGGAATGCAACGCCGACTCCTTAGGATTCGACGGCTGAGGACACAAGAATGGAAGTACAATGTCTTCGTTGAGATGAAAAGCCGAAACGACCTTCGGAAGAAAGGAAGGCTGCGGCCGCAGCACCACCTTATCCTTGTGGAAAATCAAATAGGGAGCCTTGCAGGACAAGGCTGCCAGCTCAGAGACTCGTCTAACTGACGTAACAGCCACCAAAAAGACCACCTTCTGAGAAAGTGTCAACAGGGGAATATCTCTAATATTCTCAAACGGTGCCTTCTGAAGCACCGAGAGGACCAGGTTCAAGTCCCACGGAGGTAACGGGGGGGCGGACCGGAGGGGCCACATGTCGAACCCCCTGCACAAATGTACTCACGAGAGAGTGAGTCGCCAGGGGTCGCTGAAAAAAGACAGCCAGGGCAGATATCTGTCCCTTAATCGTACTTAGGGCAAGCCTTTGGTCTACCCCATGCTGTAAAAACAGCAGGATTCTGGAAACCAAATAGGTACGCGGATGCCATTTCATTTCCTCACACATGGAGATGTAGGCCCTCCAAGTGCGGTGATAGACCTTCCTAGAGGACGGTTTCCGAGCACTTCTCATAGTAGAAATTACTGAGTCTGACAGGCCCCGGTCTCTCAGTACCTGGTTCTCAACAGCCATGCCGTTAAAGCCAATGACTGTAAAGCAGGATGGAATATGGGACCTTGCGACAGCAGGTCCTTCCGTAGTGGTAGGCGCCAGGGGACGTCTGCTACCAGACGTACTAGATCGGCGTACCAAGGACGCTGAGGCCAATCTGGAGCGATTAGGATCATTGGAATTCCCTCTGCCTCCACTCTGCGGAGCAGAAGAGGAAGAAGCCTTAAGGGAGGGAAGGCATAGATTAGCCGATACTGGCCCCACGATGCTACCAACGCGTCCGTTGCGTCTGCCCATGGGTCTCTTGACCGGGCCACAAACCTCAATACCTTCCGATTGAGTCGGGAAGCCAGAAGATCTACGTCTGGTGTGCCCCATCTTTGGCAGAGGAGTTGGAACACCTCCGGGTGTAAGGACCATTCTCCCTGGTCCAGCATCTGGCGGCTCAGGTAGTCCGCCTGCCAGTTTTCCACACCCGGAATGCACACGGCCGACAGTGCCGGTACGCTCCTCTCTGCCCACTTCAGGATGCGAGCGATCTCCGATGCTGCAGCTGAGCTTCTTGTTCCTCCTTGATGATTGACATATGCCACTGCTGTGGCGTTGTCTGACTGGATCCTGACTGGACGCCCTTGCAGTCTCTGAGACCATTTGAAGAGGCACAGCTTGATCGCCCGGATCTCCAGGACATTGATCGGCAGGAGGGCTTCCTCTGGGGTCCAGCGACCTTGCGCCGACTGGACACCCCAGACTCCCCCCCAACCTGTAAGGCTGGCGTCCGTCGTGATCACTATCCAGTAAACCGGAAGAAATGACTTCCCGGCCATTAGAGCCGGTGCTGTCAGCCACCATACCAGGGATCTCCTGACTAGGTGGCTCACTCGGATTTGATAATCCAGAGATGAAGGGCATCTGTTCCATCTGGACAGAACTTCCCTCTGTAACACTCGAGTGTGGTATTGAGCATATGGGACCGCCTCGAAGGAGGCTACCATGAGGCCCAACACTCGCATGCAAAAACGGAGTGACGACCAATTCCTGGAAGTCAGCTGCCGTACTGCAGCCCGGAGGGTCTGCAACTTCTCCACAGGGAGGAATACCTTTGCCTCTGAGGAATCCAGAATCAACCCCAGGTACACTAGGCGTTGAGTGGGCACCAATACTGACTTTTGCGTGTTTAGTATCCAACCACAGTCTCGAAGAGTCTGACAGGTAATGGACACGCTTACCTCTAATTCTGAGCTTGAAGGGCCCTTCAGCAGAAGGTCGTCCAAGTAACCTGTGATAGCGATACCCCGCTGTCTTAGAAGTGCCAGAATCGGAGCGAGCACCTTGGTGAACGTCCTGGGTGCTGAGGCAAGGCCAAACGGGAGGGCCACAAACTGGTAGTGGTTCTTCCCGATAGCAAATCGCAGAAACCTCTGGTGTCTGGAGTATATGGGGACATGCAGGTATGCGTCCTTGATGTCCAAGGAGGCCAGAAAGTCCCCCGGATGGAGAGCCGTGACTACGGATCGAACCGACTCCATCCGAAATCTTTGTACCTTCACAAAGCAATTGAGGGCTCTGAGATCCAAGATTGGACGAACCCCCTTCTTCTTTGGCACAATGAACAGATTTGAGTAAAAACCCTGACCCCGTTCCTGTTCTGGAACTGGAATAACTACCCCGCGTTCCAGTAGACCCTGGACCGCCCCATACAGGGCCTCCCGACGGGTCGGTAGTAGCTGGAGATTGGAGGTGATGAATCTGTCTGGTGGACAAGAGAGAAATTCTATCTTGTAGCCTGAGGAGATTACTTCGCAAACCCACCTGTCGGAGACTAGAGCAGTCCACTGAGTCGCGAATTTGCGAAGACGTCCCCCCACCCGAGAGCTGGGTGGGGGCGGACCTTCATGTGGACGCAGATTTGTCCACAGGCTTGTTGGGTCTGCGGGACCAAGGACGCTTTTGTCCTTGGGCAGGCGCTTTATCGGCCTGGGGTCTTTTCCCTGTCGCCTTAAGAGGGCGAAAAAACCGCTTACGTGCAGTAAAGGAGGGCCCTTGCCCTTGGCGTGGTCCCCTACCCTTGCTAGTTTGGGGAAGCAAAGTGCTTTTACCTCCTGTAGCATCCTTGATGATGTCATCCAGAGAAGCCCCAAAAAGTCTGTCGCCCTTAAAAGGCAGATCCAATAGGGCTTTCTTGGAAGTCTGGTCCGCAGACCAGCCCTTTAGCCAGATCAGGCGGCGTATTGCTACTGCATAAACCGAAGCTCTTGACAGCAGGGGAATAGTATCCATGTCTGACTCGCAGACAAACTTAAGGCCCTGGACCAACTGGTCGGCCAAAGTTATCTCATTAGGAGGAGCATCTCGCTCCTTTAACCCCTGGAGTAGCAATTTTGCCCATTCAGTAAGTGTCTGAGACACTAGGGCCCCCGCCAATGCCGGGCGTACTGCTGAGCCTACCACTGAGTATAGGTAGCGAGCGAGTGCTTCAGCCTTCTTATCCACAGGGTCCTTGAAAACAGGAGCCCCTTCTACTGGAATAGTGGTGGCTCTATTAAGTCTGGACACCGAAGGGTCCACTATAGGGGGAGAGGTCCATATCTTCAGAAAACTCTCCTCAAAGGGGTACCGTACTGCAAACCTCTTTGGGGCTGTAAAGACCCTCAGTGGGTTCTCCCATTCCTTGTATAAGAGTTTGTCAAAATAAGACACACAAGGGAACACCTTAGCAGTGCGGGCAGGTTTACGAAACCCAAAGGGGACTGGAGTATCTGCTACTTCTTCAGTCCTTTCCAACTTTAGCGTATCCCGCACTGCAGTAATAAGGTCAGATACCAAAGCCGTCTCGCGTACTGACCTGGACTTGGAGTCCTCCTCACTGTCCGATCGGTCACGGTCTGCAGTCTCTGATGCATCAGAATCTGGGCCATGAGCCGTAGCTGGACCTGGTTCTGCATCAGAAATATCCCCAGAAGATTGCAGGGGACGGGGGCGTTTATTACCCCCTGTATTCCCGTGTGCTGCTTCCACCCTGGCAGCAAACGCCTCTAGGATTGCCGACATAGCATCCATAGACACCTCAGGGACACCAGCTGCTAAATCTGGTGTTTCAGGGGAGAAGACATCTGGCTCAGATGCCATGCTGACCACACGCTGACACTCACAGGGCTCCAGGCAAGATATCAATAGGCCACCCTCCTGCGCTGCAGAGATGCTGGGTTACCCAGAGGACTCACCACCCTGGATAGGTACTGCTATGCTGCGCCTATGATGCTGTCCCCTTGCTGCTGTGTCAGTCTGCTTCTTTTATCAGCACTTCCTGTGTGAATTTTCGCGCCAGTGTAATGCACCCTAGAGGCCGGAGGCTCTCGCAAAATGGTTGCCAAAACCGTCTGTATGGAAGATAATGTGGGCTCTAAGAAAATGGCCGCCGACAGAAGATAGAGGTCAGGCAGCCATAGCCCACAAAAAAGATGGCCGCCGAACGGCAATATCTGCATACAGGGTGGACAAACATGGCCGCCGATCACCTGATAGGGGCCAGTGGGTGTGGCCGAACTACAGGAAGATGGCCGCCAGGCAGTTACAAGAGGCCAAACTTGGCATGGACCACCTCAAAATGGCCGCCGACAGCATGGAGACACAGAAACACAGGTAAGCAAAAATGACATTTCTTTTAAATGTTAGTTACAGCCAGCCCCGCTCCAGTGGGACCCCCTAGGAGACCCCCAGCACCCAGCAACCTTTAGCTAGAAGCCCAGGGAGGAGGGAAAGGCAGGGAGAGAGGGAAGAAAGGGGCCACAACCACTTACTTGATCTCTCCAGGAATGTCCAGCTAAATCACCCAGCCGAGGCAGGGGAGTTTTACTTACCTATCCTGCATGTATTCTGCTGGAAGACATTCCAAACAGATCATCGTCCGCGCACGGAAGGTGACTGTTGGCCAGGCATGCTGTGATTGGACCCAGAAGGGACGATCATATGTATGCCCTGGAGCATGACGCTCACCGGACAGGCTGCTGCGACTCGGCCGTAAGGTCAGCCGAAGCTGAGCGGTCCGATGCAAGCCTTGGAGCGTAAGCTCACCGGCCAGGCTGCTGCGACTCGGCCGTAAGGTCAGCCGAAGCTGAGCGGTCCGATGCAGGCCCTGGAGCGTAGGCTCACCGGCCACCCGTGGAGCGACGGGCATGTCGTGGAAAACCCAGCGCGTAGCTAGGGTCGGCACACGCTCGATGGCCGAAAACTGGGGAGACTACAAGGATCGAGGATCCAGCCTGTCACCCAGTCGGCAGTTGATCGAAGATCGCAGGAAACAACAAATGAAGCAAAAAAATAAAAATATATATATCTTTTTTCCCCGGACCAATGAGCCCGAAGGGAGCCATGTCCTACTCCTTGCTAGACAGAAAAAAACTGATCTGCGATGTGCAGACTGAGAGGGTATACCCAGAGGGTCCGCCCCCTGGGCGGTACTGTAGAAGGTGTGATGCAACACTTTTTACAAGTTTTTCTGCCTAGTCACTCCTAATTAACGGATAATACCCACTTTGTCAATAGAGAAGCTGTGTCGGTCCATGGACGAAAGAGTAATTTGATTTGTATTCTCATATCTTTGATATTTAAAAAAGTATATCCATTTTTGTATTATCACGAAATATAGCACATTTTATTTTACACTGAATTTTCGTTCATATATATTTTTGGCATATCATTATCAGTGCCATTTTAAAGACAAGTGACAAACGAACTTTAATTACTTGGTTGTATTTGTGGAAAAATGTAATGTCTCCCAAAACAGATTGGCATAATTTTATAAATACAATTTTAATATTTCAGTATAAACAAACATTCTGATTGTGCCAAATGTGGCAGTGGGTGGGAAGCCGAGCTTCCACTTTTGGGTGCAACTCAGTTTTCAATTTTGTTTTCAGGCCCAAAATAATCATCGTAAACAAGAAAAAAAAAAAATGGCCGCAGGACTGAAATTGTTAAAAACATTTAAGGGGATCTGAGCAAATAAACTGCCTTTCTGACATGACCCTTAGGCCCCTTTCACACGGAGGTCCGTTCAGGTCCGCCTGTCAGTTTTTTAGGCGGACCTGAAACGGATCCTCCATGTACCCCTATGGAGGCACGGATGTCAGCGGAGACATGTCCGCTGACATCCGCTCCGCCAAAGTGTGACGGAGGAAAACCCTATTTTTCCTTCCGTCGGCGGAGCGGATCGGATGACAACGGACTCTACGGTCCGTCGTCAACCGATTCCCCATAGGGGAGAGCCGCGCTCTGACAGGGCGGTCCCTGCACAGTGTGCGGGGACCGCCCAGTCATCCGTCGGCTCAGCGGGGATCAACGGAGCGATCCCCGCTGAGCAAGCGGAGCTTCATGGGGCGGATCTGCACGGATCCGCCCCGTGTGAAAGAGCCCTTACTGCCAAGATGCACAGCAAAGCCTAAAAAATATACACACAGAAGATACTTTGTTTTAAATTCTTACCTTGATGAACTTTTGTGACCCGTTCTGCGCTGACCTTGTTCCCCTTGCCTTTGGATAAGCAGTACTCAACCATATCTCCAAGGTCCAGCTTATCTACATCTCCAGAATACTCGCTTTATAGATAGAAAGAAAAAAAAAAACCAAAAAAAACACACACATTAGGGGCTTGTTTACACCTGCATTCCTCGAATAAAATTCTATAATGGATTCATTTTCAGAGTGGTGTAGCACGACTCAAAGGCATTCAGTAGGCAAAACTGCTACATCCTAAATGCCTGCTTTTCTTTTTGACAGCTAAACTGAGTTATTGAATGGGAATACAGCGCCACAATTAAACACTTCAGCCCCGAACCATTTTGTTGCTAAAGGACCAGGACCCTTTTTGCGATTTGGCACTGCGTCGCTTTAAATGACAATTGTGCGGTCGTGTGACATGGCTCCCAAACAAAATTTACGTCCTTTTTTGCCCCCACAAATAGAGCTTTTTGGTGGCATTTGATCACCTCTGTGGTTATTTTTTGCGCTATAAACAAAAATAGAGCGTCAATTTTGAAAAATTCAATATTTTTACTTTTTGCTATAATAAATATCCCCAAAAAATTTCTAATACAATAGGATTTTTGTACTCACCGTAAAATCCGTTTCTCTGACGTCCATGGACTGAAACAGCTCTCATACTGTTTACGTGTGGGTATATTTCCCTGCTCGCAGGAGAAGATCTAGGAAGAATGTTAGAAACATACATTCTAGAACAAAACCAGAGCTTAACAGCCCCGCCCAGGGCAACGGTCCCTCTGGACATAACCCTCCTACCTGCAGCAGCAGCCTCAGTTCGTAACAAGCAGTACAAACCCTAACAGAAGGGTGGGTGCTGAGTCAGTCCATGGACGTCAGAGAAACAGATTTTACGGTGAGTACAAAAATCCTATTTTCTCTTATCGTTCCATGGACTGACACAGCTGTCATACTGTTTACGTGTGGGACGCCCCAAAGCTGTATAAGAAAAGGGTGGGAGCAAATAGTAAAGGGACAACCAAAACTTCACTCCAAACCAGCAGAGCGCCTCAACGGAGGAGTTGCAACATTAAAACAGCGGCCTGCAACACCTTGCGGCCGAAGGAAGCATCCGAAGATGCAGCCACATCAACCTTATAGAATTTTGAAAAGTTATGAACGGACGACCAGGTCGCCGCCTTGCACACTTGTGCAACCGACGCTTGATGTCGAAAAGCCCAGGAAGCACCAATTGTCCTGGTAGAATGCGCCGTAACCAGAAAGGGAGGCGCCCGCCCCTTAATGGCATAGGCCTGTATAACGGTCTGTCTGATCCACCTAGAAATGGTGGCAGACGACACCGCTTGGCCCTGTTTCGGAACAGAGACAGACAACTAGTGAGTCATACTTCTGAATAAAAGCAGTAGCAGACAGGAACACCCGCCAAGCACGTACCACATCCAATGTGTGAAGCGCAAACCCTCTGGGATGTGATGGGTGAGGACACAAGGACGGGAGGACAATGCCCTCATTTAGGTGAAAGGCCAAGAACACCTTTGGCAAAAGGAAGGTCGCGGATGCAACTCCACCTTATCCTTATGGATGACCAAATAGGGCGACTTGCAGGACAAGGCCGCCAACTCCGACACCCATCTGACAGAAGTAATGGCCACTAAGGCCACCTTCGGAGACAAGGTCAAGAGGGGAATATCTCTGATATTTTCAAAGGGAGGTTCCTGGAGAACCAAGAGCACCAATTTCAGATCCCGAGGAGGGAGAGGAGGCTTAACAGGAGGGGAGCACATGGCGAACTCCCTGCACAATGGTGCTAACCAAGGAATGACCCGCTAGCGGTCGCTGAAAGAAGACGGCCAAGGCCGAAATCTGACCCCTAATGGTACTCAAAGCAAGCATTTGGGTCCCGCCATGCTGCAAGGACCGCAGGATACTGGGTGGGGACGGAATACGTCCGTGGAGGCTAGTCCAGCTCTTCGCACATAGCGATGTAAGCTTCCCAGGTACGGAGATATATCTTTCTGGCGGAAGACTGCCGTGCCCTTAACATGGTCGAAATTACCGAATCCGAGAGACCTCGGTCTCTCAGCACCTGGCTTTCAATAGCTATGCCATTAAAGCCAGAGACTGTAAAAAACAGGATGAAATATAGGACCTTGAGATAGAGGGTCCTCCCTCATTGGCAACCGCCAAGGAACGTCCGCGATGAGACATACCAGATCGGCGTACCAATGACGCCGAGGTCCATCCGGCGCAAAGAGGATCACCGGAACCCCCTTGGCCACAACCCTGTGCAGCAGGCGAGGAAGCAGCTGCAGCTGAGGATAACAGGTGATAATGACCCCATAGGGGCACCAACGGATCAGAGGCATCCGCCCAAGGATCCCTGGACCTGGCCACAAACCTTACGATTGAGTCGAGGGGCCATCAGGTCCACATCCGGCATGCCCCACCGCCGGCACAGAATTTGCAAAACCTCCGGGTGTAAGGGCCACTCTCCCTGGTCCAGCGTCTGCCGACTGATAGTCTGCCTGCCAA
Organism: Rana muscosa; assembly: GCA_029206835.1. NCBI lineage: Eukaryota > Metazoa > Chordata > Amphibia > Anura > Ranidae > Rana > Rana muscosa. The sequence goes on from CM055117.1 coordinate 468,767,963, forward strand.
TTGTCTACGCTCGAATGTAGACGGCCGACAGAGACCACGAGGAGAGGCACAGTCTGATTACCGGTCGATGTTCTGGAAATACGGGCAAACGGGCTTCGTCCGGAGTCCAAAGCCCTTGGGCTGACAGAACTCCCCAGACTCCACCCCAGCCCGTCCCATCAGGCTGGCACCCATCATGATCACCGTCCACTGGATGGGGAGGAACGACTTCCCAGACCGAAGAGCCGGGGACCCCAACCACCACGCCAGGGATGCCCTGATTGGATCTTCAGATCCAGATGAGTCACCCAAAGGACAACAGGGATTTGACCCAAGTGGACAGGATCTCTTACTGTAATGCGTGCGTGCGTGCGTGTGTTTGGGCATACGGAACGGCCTCGAACGAGGCCCCCATGAGTCCCAGGACTCATGCCAAAAACGGGTTGACGACCATTTTCGTGACGTCAGAACCCGTGCACTGCAGACTGAAATGTCAGTTACTTCTCCAGGGGTAGGAATACCTACGCCTCCAAGGAGTCCAGGATCAGACCGAGATACTCTGAATGCTGAGCCGGGACAAGGACCGACTTCTGAATGTTCAGGAGTCACCCGAAGTCCCTAAGGGTCTGACTGACGATAGTCACGCTTTCTTTTAATTCTGAGCCAGTGTCTGCTCTTAGATCGTCCAGATAGCCCACGATAGCAATGCCTCGCTGTCTCAGCAAAGCTAGAACTGGAGCAAGCACCTTGGTAAACACCTTTGGTGCTGAGGCTAGGCCGAAGGGAAGAGCCACAAATTGATAGTGGACTAAGCCGATCGCAAGCGCAGAAAACTACTGGTGACTTGTGCAGATCGGAACATGCAAGTAGGCGCCCTTGATGTCCAAGGACGCCAGAAAATCCCCTTGGAGTGTAGCGAACACCGTGCGAATGGATTCCATGCAGAACTTTTGCACCATCACCAAGGCATTCAGGTCTTGAGGCCCAGGATTGGCCAAACCCTGTCCCTTTTTTGGGACTACAAACAGATTCGAGTAGAAATCCTGAAACCTCTCCTGTGACGGAAACGTTACAATCACTCCGGACCTGATCAATCCTGTATGGCCCCTAAGAGGGCCACCCGACAGGCAGGAAGGAGAGGGAAAGAATCTGTCTGGGGGCCAGGAACAGAACTCTATCCTGTATCCTGAGGTGACCACCTCGCACACCCACCGGTCAGAGATTCGGGAGGTCCACCGAACCGTGAACCTGCAAAGACGTCCCCCCACCTCAGATTCGGGCAGGGGTAAGACTTCATGCAGCGGCGGCTTGGGAGCTTGCTTGGTAGGCTTATGCACCCAGGGACGCTTATGACCCCCAGCCGCACTTTTTTCAGTCTGGGCGGGCTTACCCGTGGATTCTGACTGACAAAAAACTTTGCGGGAAAGGAAGGGCCCGGCCTACGGTGGGGCTCTTTTTCCTTAACAGATTGAGGAAGAGGAAGGTGCTCTTACTCTGTGACATCCATAATAATGTCACCCAGGGTGGCCCCAGTCTACCGCCCTTAAAGGGCAAGTCAGCCAGGTGCTATCTGGAAGCTAGGTCGGCCGACCAGCATTTCAGCCAGATAAGGCGATGCAGCACCACAGCAGAGATAGAGGCCCCAGATATTAAAGGGGCCGCATCCAAAGTGGCATCGCACACAGAGACTAAACCCTGCGCAAGTTGGTGAGCCAGGGCAATGGTCTCAGGAGGGAGATTATGCTCCTGTACTATCTGGTGCAAAATCTTTGCCCATCCTGTGAGTGTCTTGAGACACAGTGTCACCGCCACTATAGGGCGTAAGGCAGACCCCAATAAGGTAAACATAGTTCTACTCACCACTTCTGACCTCCTGTCAGTGGGATCCTTAAATCCAGGACCACTGGGGGAGAGCCCACTTCTTAACCAGGTCCTCCTCAAAAGGGGTACCTCATGGCCAGGCGCCGCGGGACCGTCAAAGTCTTCTGCGGCTTATCCCAGATTTGGTCAATGAATGTATCAAAAAAAAGACACATATGGAAAAACCTTTTTTTGAAGAAACGGCTTTAAAAGGAACCAAAGGAGACAGCTTCCACCTGAGGTTCCTCAGCCTCAACATTCACCTTGAGAGTGTCCCTCACAGCATCAATGAGTTCACTTACAAGCACCCTGTCAGTTATTTAGAACTGGGGTCTTCCTCACAAGGAATATCCTGTTCAAAAACCTGAAAATCCTCAGAGCTAGGGTCCTGAGCAGCAGTAGCTAGGCCCATATCTAAGACAGAGCACTCCCCTACAGGAGAAGGATAGGAGGGGGGCGCTTTACAGCTCCCTTGCGCTCTCACACCGCTTCCATCCTGACAAGGATGATTCCAGGACTGCCGACAACTAGTCGCTAGGGACCGCAGGTGCAGGAGCACTGCCAGTTGCCTCAGACAAGTGTGGAGAAGCAGGTGAACTAGACTCCATACTGCCACCCTCTGACACCTTTAGACACTATTTTAGTGAATACAGTCCACCCACTGGCTGCGCTGAGGCCGAGGGGATACCCACAGAGGATTCACCAACCCCTGTAAGGACCGCTCAGTTCCGCTGTATGAAACCACGCTGCAGCAGCGCCGATAGAGACCAAAAGCGAAAGCACAACGGCTTCAAGAAAATGGCCCCCGGCCGCATGCATTACTGCACCATTGAACCACGGCAAGAAGGCCGCCAAGCGCGTTTTTCAAAATCACCACACAGCGCTAATGGCGCACACAGGATCAGCACGCTCGATGGTCGGACAGGGAAGACTACGAGGATACCAGTGTACCCAACCTGTTGCCCAGCCGACAGTTGATTGAAGGTCTCAAAAATAAAATTCTTAAAGGAATAAAATTATTTAAAAAAATCGTCCAGGAGACTGGCTCTTGAGAGAGCCACGTCTTCTCCTTCTGCTAGGCAGAAGAAAGAAAAAACGGAGGCTGCTGGCTGCAGGTAGGAGGGTTATGTCCGGAGGGACTGCCCCCCTGGGCGGGGCTGTTCAGCTCTGGTTTTGTTCTAGAATGTATTTATCCAACATTCTGCCTAGATCGTCTCCTGCGAGCAGGAACATATACCCACACGTAAACAGTATGAGAGCTGTGTCAGTCCATGGACGATAAGAGAAAACACTTTTTCCCTCAGTTTAGGTCGATAGGTATACTACATATTTTTGGTTAAAAAAATAAATAAAATCACAATAGGCGTTTATTGATTGGTTTGCGCAAAAATTATAGCATCTACAAAATAGGGGATAGCTATGGCATTTTTAGTAATTTTTTTTACTAGTAATGGCGGCGATCAGCGATTTTTATCGTGACTGCGTCATCATGGCGGACACATCGGACACTTGAGACCACTGTCATTTTTACAGCGATCAGTGCTATAAAAATGCACCGATTACTGTGAAAATGACACTAGCAATGGAGGGGGTTAACCTGTAGGGGGCGCTTAAAGGGATTACGTGTGACCTAATGAGTGATTCTTACTGTGTGGGGGCGTGGCTTGGCGTGTGACGTCACTGATCGTCGTTCCCTATGACAAGGAACCGACGAAGAGTGACTCACTAGGAAGAACGAGGAAAGGTTTGTTTACACTTACCTCTTCCCGTTTTTCAGCTCTGTGACCCTGATCGGGTCCGCGGGTCCCGCAGCTCCGGACCGGGTCACGAGCGCGGCGGCGCACGACCCACGGCTGGGCTCTTAAAGGGCAACGTACCTGTACGTGTTTATGCCCAGCCATGCCGCTCTGCTGACGTATATGTACAGGCAGCGGTCCTTAAGTGGTTAACCTATCATTAGGTTCAGGGATGCATAGGGGCCCCATTCACTTAAAAAAGGTCATGTCCGTTAGGGATATTGTCCGCCGAACACAGCAGGGGGTTAATTTTTTTTCCTTGTTGCAAAGCAATGAATTACGGCTGAGGCATATATTCAACCCCATTGGCCTGCCTTTGTAGAGTAACTGGGGTACAAAAACAAGTGTAAACCATTTTATTTGTAAATTTCACTACAATGTCATTGTTCAAACTAAAACAAGTCATAGTTTCATCGTTGACAAGGTTGAATAAAGATGCTAGTTCAACAGAGGTCAGCAAGGTCTTGCTCCCAACTCTGCAGAAGTTTAAACCAAACCTTCAAATCATTACAAGCTCAAACATTTAGGTACCTAAATGGTAGGACCTATTTTGTCACTTTAAAACTGATGAGCATTTTTGAGTGGTAGTATAAGTGCCAACAAAAAGGTATTCTATGAATGGATTGCAACAGAGGTCCAGTCAGTGTTCAAAAGGTAACAAATTCTCATTATATATGGAATAAATTGGAATTTACTGGACAGCACTCCTTATTGGTTAGCAATTTGGATGGAGAGCGAAAGCAGGTGGATAAGACTTGGCATCAAAAGGTGGGTCGACTTCTGCATAAAGCCAAGGCCTTGGACACCTAGGAAGAACCATGAGCTGCATCAGAAGAAAAAAAAATGAACCTGTAACTTTAGCAAACCATCTTTTAGTTGGAGGTAGACCATGAGAAACATGTTGGACAATTGGGAAATTCATAACTACCACAACAAGAAAAAAATACCCTCAACAAACCTACTTACCTGTAGTGAAAGAATATTTCTTTATCATGATTGGCAGTTTCAATAAAACCAAAGTTATCTTTAAGAGTGGCCACATAACCATAAAACCTTTTGCTGTTGGAATTTCGCCCAAGAACCTTAATTGAGACTGCACTCTGTTGACCAGTTCTTTTGGCTTCACAAATGCTAAACTCAACCTAGACATAAACAAATGGTAAATTATTAAAAATCAATTCCACTAAAAAAACGAATTAGCAAATTAAGTGGACCTCGCAAAATTAGAACACACACAGTATCGGAGCATGGATTATATGCTGCTACCCTCAGGTGATTGGACACTGGCAAATAGTTTTGCTAGTTCTACAGCGTATCCAGGGCTGGCCCAAGACATTGTGCTGCCTGGGCCCAAGAATGAAATGCTGCCCCCCCCCCCCCCAAAAAAAAACTATGCCCATCCAGCAAAAGAGACGTTTCCATAAAGCAAAGAGACAGCCCAATATATTCAGCAAGAGACATCCCATATATTCAGCAAAGAGACATGCCCCTTCTAGGGTGACCACGCGTCCCGGATTGCCCGGGACAGTCCCGCATTTTGCAGATCGGTCCCGGGCACCTTCATTCCAGGACAATACAGTGTCCCAGGCCAATCTGATGCCCCCAAAAAAGGCCGCCACGTGCTTTACTCACCAACAGTACTTGTCCTGGCCGGGAATGCCTGGAGGAGCACAATCCCCGCCCCCTGCTTGTGATTGGAGAAATCATAAATCCCGCCTCGTGTCCAATCACTGTGCTGTGATTCGTTACAGCACAAGCTGATTTTTGGGAAGGGAGGGTGTCCCTGAATGGTAGTTTGGAAATGTGGTCACCCTAGCCCCTTCCTGCAAAGAGTTGTGTAGCACCACAAAAGCTCCCCCCTTTCTCTCCACTGCCACCGACCAGCTACGCTCTGATCCCAGCTTAGTGATGCAACATGCTGCAACAACAGCGCTGCAGTGGCGGCTAGGGTGACCACATTTCCAAACTGCCATTCAGAGATACCCCCCTTCCTTCCCAAAAAAAGATGAGGGGGGAGTGTAGTCTCGCCGACAGGGAATTTGGCAGCGGGTGATTTGTCGGGCAAATGGCTGGTGTTAGCACATAAATCATCCTAACATTATGATCGATATGGTGTCAGGATGATCAAATCACATTTATATTACTACATTGTAATATATAATGAAATAGTTTAACTCACCATAATGCAGAATCAGTGGAAGCCCTGAGCTTGTCATTTGCCACCATTGCTTGCCCCCAGATGTAGCTTGTTGCTTGCCACCGTTGCCTGCCACAACATGCAGCGTGTCACTTGTCACCATTGACTGTCACCAGATGCAGCCTGTCACTTGTCATCAATGCCTGTCACCAGATGCAGCCTGTCACTTGTCACCATTGCCTGTCACCAGATGCAGCCTGTCACTTGTCGCCATTGCCTGTCACCAGATGCAGCCTGTCACTTGTCACCGATGCCTGTCACCAGATACAGCCTGTCACTTGTCACCATTGCCTGTCTCCATATGCAGCCTGTCACTTGTCACCATTGCCTGTCTCCAGATGCAGCCTGTCACTTGTCACCATTGCCTGTCTCCAGATGCAGCCTGTCACTTGTCACCATTGCCTGTCTCCAGATGCAGCCTGTCACTTGTCACCAATGCCTGTCACCAGATGCAGCCTGTCACTCAGCCTGGCTCTCCCTCCCTCCCCTTCAGCTTGGCATGCTGGGGGCTGCAATTTCCCCCCTAGAATTGCAATGGGCCAGCCAGTTATTTGCACTACATATCCCATAATCCTCTTTTCTCCTTTTTGTTTTTTCCCTGGCCAATGGGAGAAAAAAGGGGGAACATAGCGGTGGCTGTCCTGGGAACAGCAGCATGAGGAGAAGGAGGGGGGAGAAGAGCCCGCAGCTGCTCTCTCTCCACACACACAGAGCTCCGATCTCATGCTGTTCTGCTGCCTGCTAACAGAAGAGGGAATGGGCAGGAAACAACAGAGATAGTGGCACCTCGAGGGAAGAGGAGGCAGGCAGCACTGATCCTCGCACCGCACGCCGCTCCTAACTTGCTGAGAGGAACACATACAGGGAGGAGGTTGGTGGAGCTAGCGGAGGAGGAGGAAGTTAAATCCTCCTCCGCAATGAATGGTGGGTCTCTCTCTCCTTACGTCACTGGTTGCTAGACACAAAGCAGTCCGCAGCTAGCAACCAGTTTGGGCAGGGAAGCAGGGGCCGCTGGTGAGACCCTCGAAGTGCGTCTTGCCACTGCGGCCAGTGACAGCGGCGCCGGCGATGCAGTACAAGTATGACACTGCACACTAGATGGAGGGAAACCCAGGTCCTCAAGCAGTGCGCCCCTGTTGCCGCCCCTCTTAAAGTGCCGCCTGGGACCATGGTCCCACCGGGTCCCATGGTAGGGCCGGCCCTGAGCGCATCCATATAAAATGTAATCCTGCTGTGAACGTTCAGGTTATTTTTTTAAACATGCAATGAGTGATCAAGATAAAGAGGAAGAGCCCGTCTCATGTACGGTTCTGCACTCAAGATAAAAGGAATTTTCAGGCAAGTCTAAAATTTTTATAAAAAAAACAAAAAAAAAAAAACAAAAAAAAAAAAACAAAAAAAAAACACAAGAGCAGCACTCAATGGATATAGCATAAAACTTTATAGTCTTGTACAAGGTAAAATACATAGATATAGCACATAATAAAATCGCTAAAATGCACACAATTGGTAATGTGGTATATTGAAAGTAGCGATAACACTCAAGAGTCCAGGCTTGTTAACATCAATCCATGATCAGTATGGGTCCCCAGGGAGCACCTATCAATCCAGCAAAATTACCACCAATGGCAGGTGGAGTGGGGGATAGCGATATAATGGCTGGTGGGCCTCTTCTCAAGGGATGTAACAGCTGATGGAATAGGGTATGGAGCGTGATACAGAGAACCTAGGATAAGCAGGGATCACTTTAGATGGCAAACGAGCAACTGCTCCAGGACACCAACCTGTAGTATAAAGAATGTCACAGCTGGTAACTGGGATGCGGAGCGTGATGCTGGAAACACATGGCTTGCGGAGATCACTTGCAAGCAGGCAACTCATCCAGAACCCAGCTTATGTGGGGATCGATGGATGAAGCCGCATATGTGCGGGGAACTCCGTGGCTGTAGGCAGATAGATGGCTCTGCGAGAACACAGAGAGCGGCAACCTACTAATCGGAAGCCGGGCGCGCTCCGATGACGTCAGCTCCAACCAATGCAGACACAGAGTGGATAAGCAGCCAGTGGGAACTCAGGCGCACCAAGAGGTGTCAGTGATTTTAATTGTTGTGGGCTTGACCGCACGACATTTTCACGATCGGGACTAATTGATTTATATATGGTGACTACCAATTCACCTTTTTGTATTTTGGTATCACAAGAATGTGGTGGTGTTTATATTTAAGAATTATTCACATAATTTATTAGATAAGAGATCACTTATCAATTAAGTATATTAAGAGTATCTGAGCGCCCCCTTTTTCTTATATATCCACTTGCCAAAAAGCTTTAGTAAAATGAAAAAATCTCTTGCCTGTCACCATCCTTTTGGCAGTATTCTAGGGGTGGGAGAGGAGGGATGAAAAGTACTTGAAACCTTGCAAGATATGCCTACAGCAAGATTTCATGTACTCTGCATTCCCCCCTGCAGTTCCATGACCAAAATAGGAATATACAAAGACTAACCTTATCCCCAACCTGGGGTGTAGAAGAACCTTCCAAATCCTTGAGGTGATAGGTGACAGTAAGTCTGATTCCACAGTCTTCATAAGAGACAATTCCTTCTTCGCCCTCCTAATAGCAGTGAACACATTGTAAAAAGTAAGAGAACTGTAAGGTTACAATGAGTTTAAAAGTTCAAGCCATATTACTTTTTAGATATTATATACACAACTAGGAGTTTACAAAAATCTATTTTAACTTCATTCTCTAGCTCTATTGAATAAAGCACTTGCTGTTCATGCACATCCAAGTTAAATGGTTGATGGTGAATTATAGGTACAAAGTGGCAATCAAATACTGACTCACATTTGATCATCTGATAAGGCTAGGTTCACACTATTGCAGGCATCGCAAATGTTGCCGCACCAGAAACCACCCAAACCAAAATGTTTTTTTGAGAGTCGATGTAGCAAGCCAATATGAACAGGCGAAACTGCCCAGCTCTGGTCCCAATACCTCAAAGAATCCCCAGATATACTAGCTTGACCTGAATAGCATCCAGTGCCAACTGGACACTTGGGTTGTCACTGCCGACTGCTGCAGAGAGAAAAAATAGTACGCTTAACTGAAAAACATGTGCCCGTTGTGTAAATGGAAAGCCTTCCAGGATTCATAAAATCCGATCTGAATCCAACAGTAGTTAAAAGGTAGAAAAATCATAAATTTTAGGTGGTTGTAAACCTCAGACATGAAATGGGAACAAAGCATATCCCTCTATAGTGTGTACTTGTCTTAAGAGCACTGTCATTTCTGTCTGCTACTTCATGCCTTTGTCATCAGCATTAATCACTTCTGAAAAGTTTTTCTGACACCAAAAAAAATATTGACAGGGAGGGAGCTCCAGTTGATATACAGCAGGGATATGCAATTAGCGGACCTCCAGCTGTTGCCAAACTACAAGTCCCATCATGCCTCTGCCTCTGGGTGTCATGCTTGATGCTGTCAGAGTCTCGCTATGCCTCATGGGACTTGTAGTTTGGCAACAGCTGGAGGTCCGCTAATTGCATATCCCCGATATACAGCCTCAGCTTTGTTCCTGTGTGGAGGGGGGTATCCTTTCCCTCCAATCTGTTTGCGGAGCTCTGCAGAATGCAATTTCAACTCTCCACCCCCTTTTCCCTGACAGCTCAGATGAGCTTTATAAAAATTGTGAAATTTTAAGGGATTTAGGGCAAAGAAAAAAACTACAGATGGACAGGTACAACTTGTGGGAGGATGTTTCATCTGTGTATCACCTGAAGTTCAGTCACTTCACTGGGTGTAAGTTAGTGGTTTTAAAGCTAAAAATAGCAAAATGGAAAGGCAATCCAAGGACACGGAATGAAACCGAGCAGGATTGGTATAGGAGGGGTTATAGCCTCTAAGTGGCAGGCCTTCAGTTTTCGATTTAGGGTGGGGAGGTTAAATTTCACTGCCACTGACCACCAATGTAGGAAGGGAGATAGCGGGGTTAACTTTCACTGCCAGTGACCACCGTGTGTGTTGGGGGAGATGCATTAAGGGGTTAATAGTACTGACACCAGTGCTGGGGGTTATCCAATGATACCAATGCTCTGGAAGTGTCAATGGCTGTGTTTGAGGCCCTTTATGATTTTCAAGTTTACCAACACTGCTTTAACACCACTATTTCTTTGTAAGTGCAATGCCATTTTTGAACAAGAGCATTTATATATAAAAAAATAAAAATAAGTGTTAAAAACTGCATTGATGATTTTTACATCAACTTATAACACGATAAATCCAATAAAGGGGAAGTAGGCTGAAGCTCACTGTCAGCTGACATCAGACACGGGAAAGTTCACAACCATATGGTCAGGATCCACCCAGGAGCCTGGACCGGCACCTAGCTCAGGCCCTCTGCAAGGTGCTGAGAGCCAACCGCTCCCGCCCCCTCCACAGCCCAGCGCTCCAGTGAGCACTGGGGGTGGTGGGGGGGCAGAACAGAGAGCCGATGAGTGACAATTACCAGCTCTCTGCTCACAAAGCACTTAAGCAATCAGCTGTGTTTGATAGCTCAGTTATCAGTCTTAGAGCCAGCAGGGGACAGATGTAGCATCGGACAGATGGTGCATTCACCTACGTATGAAGATTTCTTAAAAAAATAGGATTTTTTACTCACCGTAAAATCCTTTTCTCTGAGTCCATGGACCGACACAGCTTCTCTATTGACAAAGTGGGTATTATCCATTAATTAGGAGTGACTAGGCAGAAAAACTTGTAAAAAGTGTTGCATCACACCTTCTACAGTACCGCCCAGGGGGGGGACCCTCTGGGTATACCCTCTCAGTCTGCATCTTCGCAGATCAGTTCGTCAAAAAGCAGTACAAACTTAAAAGGAGGGGTGGGTGCTGTGTCGGTCCATGGACTCAGAGAAAAGGATTTTACGGTGAGTAAAAAATCCTATTTACTCTTTCGTCCATGGACCGACACAGCTTCTCTATTGACAAAGTGGGACGTCCCAAAGCAGTGTCAGAGAAAAAACGAGGGGTGGTAACAGCATAAACAAACTTCACCCCAAACACAAAACAGCACTCCTCCAACGGAGGAGTTGCAACTCTAAACAGCCGCTTGCAAAACCTTGCGGCCAAAAGAGGCATCCGAAGATGCACCTACATCAATTTTGTAGAATTTTGTGAAAGTGTGAGCAGACGACCAAGTCGCCGCTTTACATAACTGGGAAACAGACGCTTGATGTCGGAAAGCCCAAGAGGCACCTATTGCCCTGGTCGAATGCGCCGTGACAGGAAAGGGGGGCGCCTGACCCTTTAAGGCGTAAGCCTGGATTACTATCTGTCGGATCCACCTAGAGATGGTGGCCGATGAGACTGCTTGGCCCTTCTTGGGACCAGCCACCGAAACAAACAGTGAGTCTGACTTCCGGAACAGGGAAGTAGCAGATATGTATACTCTCAAAGCTCGGACAATATCCAAGAAATGCAACGCCGACTCCTTAGGATTCGACGGCTGAGGACACAAGGATGGAAGTACAATGTCTTCGTTGAGATGAAAAGCCGAAACGACTTTCGGAAGAAAGGAAGGCTGCGGCCGCAGCACCACCTTATCCTTGTGGAAAATCAAATAGGGAGCCTTGCAGGACAAGGCTGCCAGCTCAGAGACTCGTCTAACTGACGTAACAGCCACCAAAAAGACCACTTTCTGAGAAAGTGTCAACAGGGGAATATCTCTAATATTCTCAAACGGTGCCTTCTGAAGCACCGAGAGGACCAGGTTCAAGTCCCACGGAGGTAACGGGGAACGGACCGGAGGGGCCACCTGTCGGACCCCCTGCACAAATGTACTCACGAGAGAGTGAGTCGCCAGGGGTCGCTGAAAAAAGACAGCCAGGGCAGATATCTGTCCCTTAAATCGTACTTAGGGCAAGCCCTTGGTCCACCCCATGCTGTAAAAACAGCAGGATTCTGGAAACAAAATAGGTGGGCGGATGCCATTTCATTTCCTCACACCTGGAGATGTAGGCCCTCCAAGTGCGGTGATAGACCTTCCTAGAGGACGGTTTTCGAGCACTTCTCATAGTAGAGATTACTGAGTCGGACAGGCCCCGGTCTCTCAGTACCTGGTTCTCAACAGCCATGCCGTTAAAGCCAATGACTGTAAAGCAGGATGGAATATGGGACCTTGCGATAGCAGGTCCTTCCGTAGTGGTAGGCGCCAGGGGACGTCTGCTACCAGACGTACTAGATACGTCTGCTACCAGACGTACCAAGGACGCTGAGGCCAATCTGGAGCGATTAGGATCATTGGAATTCCCTCTGCCTCCACTCTGCGGAGCAGAAGAGGAAGAAGCCTTAAGGGAGGGAAGGCATAGATTAGCCGATACTGACCCCACGATGCTACCAACGCGTCCGTTGCGTCTGCCCATGGGTCTCTTGACCGGGCCACAAATCTCAATACCTTCCGATTGAGTCGGGAAGCCAGAAGATCTACGTCTGGTGTGCCCCATCTTTGGCAGAGGAGTTGGAACACCTCCGGGTGTAAGGACCATTCTCCCTGGTCCAGCATCTGGCGGCTCAGGTAGTCCGCCTGCCAGTTTTCCACACCCGGAATGTACACGGCCGACAGTGCCGGAACGCTCTTCTCTGCCCACTTCAGGATGCAAGCAACCTCCGATGCTGCAGCTGAGCTTCTTGTTCCTCCTAGATGATTGACATATGCCACTGCTGTGGCGTTGTCTGACTGGATCCTGACTGGACGCCCTTGCAGTCTCAGACCATTTGAAGAGGCACAGCTTGATCGCCCGGATCTCCAGGACATTGATCGGCAGGAGGGCTTCCTCTGGGGTCCAGCGACCCTGCGCCGACTGGACACCCCAGACTCCCCCCCAACCTGTAAGGCTGGCGTCCGTCGTGATCACTATCCAGTAAACCGGAAGAAATGACTTCCCAGCCATTACAGCCGGTGCTGTCAGCCACCATACCAGGGATCTCCTGACTAGGTGGCTCACTCGGATTTGATAATCCAGAGATGAAGGGCATCTGTTCCATCTGGACAGAACTTCCTTCTGTAACACTCGAGTGTGGTATTGAACATATGGGACCGCCTCGAAGGAGGCTACCATGAGGCCCAACACTCGCATGCAAAAACGGAGTGACGACCAATTCCTGGAAGTCAGCTGCCGTACTGCAGCCCGGAGGGTCTGCAACTTCTCCACAGGGAGGAATACCTTTGCCTCTGAGGAATCCAGAATCAACCCCAGGTACACTAGGCGTTGAGTGGGCACCAATACTGACTTTTGCGTGTTTAGTATCCAACCACAGTCTCGAAGAGTCTGACAGGTAATGGACACGCTTACCTCTAATTCTGAGCTTGAAGGGGCCTTCAGCAGAAGGTCGTATAAGTAGCCTGTGATAGCGATGCCCCGCTGTCTTAGAAGTGCCAGAATCGGAGCGAGCACCTTGGTAAATGTCCTGGGTGCTGAGGCAAGGCCCAACGGGAGGGCCACAAACTGGTAGTGGTCCTTCCCGATAGCAAATCGCAGAAAGCTCTGGTGTCTGGAGTATATGGGGACATGCAGGTATGCGTCCTTGATGTCCAAGGAGGCCAGAAAGTCCCCCGGATGGAGAGCCGTGACTACAGATCGAACCGACTCCATCCGAAAACTTTGTACCTTCACAAAGCAATTGAGGGCTCTGAGATCCAAGCTTGGACGAACCCCCTCCTTCTTCGGCACAATGAACAGATTTGAGTAAAAACCCCGTTCCAGTTCTGGAACTGGAATAACTACCCCGCGTTCCAGTAGACCCTGGACCGCCCCATACAGGGCCTCCCGACGGGTCGGTAGTAGCTGGAGATTGGAGGTGTTGAATCTGTCCGGTGGACAAGAGAGAAACTCTATCTTGTAGCCTGAGGAGATTACTTCGCAAACCCACCTGTCGGAGATTAGTGCTGTCCACTGAGTCGCGAATTTGCAAAGACGTCTCCCCACCCGAGAGCTGGGTGGGGGTGGACCTTCATGCGGACGCAAATTTGTCCGCAGGCTTATTGGGTATGCGGGACCAGGGACGCTTTTGTCCTTGGGCAGGCGCTTTATCGGCCTGGGGTCTTTTCCCTGTCGTCCTAGGGGGGACGAAAAAAACACTTGTGTGCAGTAAAGGAGGGCCCTTGCCCTTGGCGTGGCCCCTTACCCTTGCTAATTTGGGGAAGCAAAGTGCTTTTACTTCCTGTGGCATCCTTGATGATGTCATCCAGAGAAGCCCCAAAAAGTCTGTCGCCCTTAAAAGGCAGATCCAACAGGGCTTTCTTGGAAGTCTGGTCCGCAGACCAGCCTTTTAGCCAGATCAGGCGGCGTATTGCTACTGCATAAACCGAAGTTTTAGACAGCAGGGGAATAGTATTCATGTCTGACTCGCAGACAAACCTAAGGCCCTGGACCAACAGGTCGGCCAATGTTATCTCATCAGGAGGAGCATCTCACTCCTTAACCCCTGGAGTAGCAATCTTGCCCATTCAGTAAGTGTGTGAGACACTAGGGCCCCCGCCAATGCCGGGCGTACTGCCGAGCCTACCACTGAGTATAGGTAGCAAGCGAGTGCTTCAGCCTTCTTATCCACAGGGTCCTAGAAAACAGGAGCCCCTTCTACAGGAATTGTGGTGGCTCTATTAAGTCTGGACACCGGAGGGTCCACTATAGGGGGGAGAGGTCCATTTCTTCAGAAAACTCTCCTCAAAAGGGGTACCGTACCGCAAACCTCTTTGGGGCTGTAAAGACCCTCAGTGGGTTCTCCCATTCCTTGTATAAGAGTTTATCAAAAGACACACAAGGGAACACCTTAGCAGTGCGGGCAGGTCTATGAAACCCAAGTGGACCGGAGTCTCTGCTGCTTCTGCAGTATTTTCCAATTTTAGCATATCCCACACTGCAGTAATAAGGTCAGATACCAAAGCCGTCTCGCGTACTGACCTGGACTTTGAGTCATTCTCACTGTCCGGTCACGGTCTGCAGTCTCTGATGCGTCAGAATCTGGGCCCCGAGCCGTAGCTGGACCTGGTTCTGCACCAGAATTATCCCCAGAAGCTTGCAGGGGATGGGGCGTTTACTACCCCCTGTATTCCCGTGTGCTGCTTCCACCCTGGCAGCAAACGCCTCTAGGATTGCAGTCATAGTGTTCATAGACACCTCAGGGGCACCAGCTGCTAAATCTGGTGTTTCAGGGGAGAAGACATCTGGCTCAGATGCCATGCTGACCACACGCTGACACTCACAGGGCTCCAAGCAAGATATCAATAGGCCACCCTCCTGTGCTGCAGAGAGGCCGGGTCACCCAGAGGACTCACCACCCTGGATAGGTACTGCTATGCTGCGCCTGTGATGCTGTCCCGCTGCTGCTGTGTCAGTCTGCTTCTTTTATCAGCACTTCCTGTGTGAATTTTCGCGCCAGTGTAATGCACCCTAGAGGCCGGAGGCTCTCGAAAAATGGTTGCCAAAAACGTCTGTATGGAAGATAATGTGGGCTCTAAGAAAATGGCCGCCGACAGAAGATAGAGGTCAAGCAGCCATAGCCCACAAAAAGATGGCCGCCGAACGGCAATATCTGCATACAGGGTGGACAAACATGGCCGCCGATCAGCTGATAGGGGCCAGTGGGTGTGGCCGAACCACAGGAAGATGGCCGCCGGGCAGTCACAAGAGGCCAAACTTGGCATGGACCACCTCAAAATGGCCGCCGACAGCATGGAGGAGGAAGGACACAAACACAGGTAAGAAAAAATGACATTTCTTTTAAATGTTAGTTACAGCCAGCCCCGCTCCAGTGGGACCCCCTAGGTGACCCCCAGCACCCAGCAACCTTTAGCTAGAAGCCCAGGGAGGAGGGAAAGGCAGGGAGAGAGGGAAGAAAGGGGCCACAACCACTTACTTGATCTCTCCAGGAATGTCCAGCTAAATCACCCAGCCGAGGCAGGGGAGTTTTACTTACCTATCCTGCATGTATTCTGCTGGAAGACATTCCAAACAGATCATCGTCCGCGCACGGAAGGTGACTGTTGGCCAGGCATGCTGTGATTGGACCCAGAAGGGACGATCATATGTATGCCCTGGAGCATGACGCTCACCGGACAGGCTGCTGCGACTCGGCCGTAAGGTCAGCCGAAGCTGAGCGGTCCGATGCAAGCCTTGGAGCGTAAGCTCACCGGCCAGGCTGCTGCGACTCGGCCGTAAGATCAGCCGAAGCTGAGCGGTCCGATGCAGGCCCTGGAGCGTAAGCTCACCGGCCACCCGTGGAGCGACGGGCATGTCGTGGAAAACCCAGCGCGTAGCTAGGGTCGGCACACGCTCGATGGCCGAAACTGGGGAGACTACAAGGATCGAGGATCCAGCCTGTCACCCAGTCGGCAGTTGATCGAAGATCGCAGGAAACAACAAATGTAGCAAAAAAAAAATATATATATATATATATATATATATATATATATATATCTTTTTTCCCCGGACCAATGGGCCCGAAGGGAGCCATGTCCTACTCCTTGCTAGACAGAAAAAAACTGATCTGCGAAGATGCAGACAGAGGGTATACCCAGAGGGTCCCCCCCCTGGGCGGTACTGTAGAAGGTGTGATGCAACACTTTTTACAAGTTTTTCTGCCTAGTCACTCCTAATTAATGGATAATACCCACTTTGTCAATAGAGAAGCTGTGTCGGTCCATGGACGAAAGAGTAATATATATATATATACACATCTCAAACTTCTTTTAAGATAAACACCCAAGCAGAGTGACAAAAGTTAAAAGCCAAAAAGGTGGTCACATGTTTCACGGCAAAAAAATTGAATAGTGAAAAATTGTGATGCCCAATTCTAAGACAGGGTTATTTTCAGATCCTGGAATGGTGTAATAAAGAGCACTGACTCAAGCCATGTTGTGCTCATACATGTTCCAGTGATGGATGTGGGCAAGCTGTACATGCCACATTGTGTGCAATTTGGTAGCTGTGCCAGTCTTGGTGGCGGTCTCACTACAACACTGCATACCGTTTCTCACGTTAGAGACCCTGTAACTTTGTGTTGGTTAAAACAACTGGAAACATGCAGAGCACACTAAGGAAATCTAAACACCACAAAGAGCAAAGTAATGCAGACTATAAAAAAGGAACAGTAAATAGCTATCTAGTGACTAACTCACACCATGCAGAGCAGCTTACCTTCTCTTTTTTCTAGATACAAATTTAAAGGAAAAAAAGCAAGTGTAAATAAAAAGTATGCATTGACTGCATATCTAAAAAAAAAATTAACAAGAAAGTGCTCAACTCTGTCCACCCTGTCCTCAGAATAAAATGACAAACAGCTGAATGGCAGGTGCCATTACCTTTTCTTTTCCTTTGTTTGGGCTGCTGGATTTAGCACTGGTAGCTGTAGCTTCTTTTTCAACAATGCCAACAAACCGATGATCTGATTGAGTGTGAAAGGAGACCGTTCCTTTAGGGAGCTTTTTAATTCTGATTGCATGATTTCTTTGAGCAGAAAGCATGTCCTGTAAGGAAGAAAAGGGTTAGATGGTTCTCAAAAACCAAATTGAGACACACATACACAGAGAGCATTTATAGCAAGAGAGCAGATTAACATTTGCTGACCACAACACACTGTGGTGTCTCATGAAGTTCTTCCTGGTGATAGAAATCTGGAAGAAAACGTTGGCCACATGACCATGCTCTCCTCCTGAAAGGGGGTAGGGTAGCAAAGTATAAACTGCATTAAACTTTAAAGTGGTTCTAAAGTCTAAACTGTAAAAGTGGAACTTTTGTCAGAAAATTAAGTCACTTCAGGCTGGCCCCTTTTGCAGGTATAGCAATAGATTAGAGCCTACACTGTTTAAAATCCAGTAAGGCACCATCTCACTCTGCAGAGAATAGAGCAACTGTCGCTGTGAACTGGGCCTCAAATCAGTGTCTCTGGAGGAAATTTTTTACGGGGGGGGGGGGGGGGGGGGGACTTGGGTGCTAGAACAGAACACAAACTTGCCAATAGGACAGATGGAGGGAGAAGAGAAAAGCAAGAGGAGACAGGACAAACTTTGCTGCCAGAAAAAAAATAAAACAAAAACACAAAAGTCAAAATATGCATTTTTCTGCTGCCTTTTCTGCCAGAGGTTCTATCATTTTTTTCTGCCCCTAGTGTGCATGGACCCTTAAGCCTGGTACACACTACATTTTTTGATTTAACCCACGGGGCTGAACAAGCCCCCCCCCCGAAAAAAAAAAAAAAAAAAAACACTTGAGCTCAGGAGTCGCCGCTGCACTAACAAACCAATGTTAGAACATTGATTTCCTCACTCCCCACCCCTGAGCCGTTGCGTTCTGACAGGGAACATGAAATGCACATTTCCAGGTAGGAGAAACCAGGAACAATGCCTTAAGCACTTTACAGCACACACCAATTTTGGTAGCATAACTATTAATGCAGATTTTTTGTTCCTTGCTAAACATTCCCCCCCCCCCCCCCATTAACGCATTCCCCAGGGTCATCTCTAGCTCTGCTCCCCCAACTTCCTGCTTTCACAGGAGAAACTAAGGACAGCAGAGCCATAGACTCCTGCTGTCAAATATTTTTGTGAGGAGGGAGCTTGTGTGGTGCTTACCAGAGCTGTGAGCGTTTATGGACGCGCACACAACCCAGCTCAGGAATGTGCACACATGGTGCCTCCAAAGCACTTGGCTTACTACAGGAAGCACCTAAAAAGAGGGAGATGCTGACAGCACCGGCAGGAGCTGCCAGAAGAGATGGCAATTGACCTTTTCTGTGCAATATTGTTGGACAGAACAGATACGTATAACATTTTTATAAAAAAAAAAAAAAAAAAGCCATTAGTATTTTTAAAAAAAACGTCCATCTTCTAGGGGAAAATTTTTTTTTTTTTTAATAAATGCAGTCGCGTTAAAGTACAGTTGAGTAGGTCACTGAGGACAGGACGTGGTTACTGCCAGCAACACTATGGCAAAATTAAAAGCAAAAAAGCCCATAAAAACCAAAAAAAAAAAAAAAAACACCACATCAAATGACTGGAAAGCTGCAATATATATTTTTACTTTAGGATACAATTTCCCTGTGTACCCCCCTGAAACTGCAATAATGAAAAAGGTTCTTGGCTACAGAGGAAGATTTATAGGTTTATTCTGACTCCATTTTTTATTTTATTTTTAAAGAAATGCATTAGCAGAGTAGAACATGGGAGCTACCAATGCTGACCTGTTTTAAAAGGTAGTTGTTCCAAGGCTTTTTCCAACCTTCACTACTTTGTGGATCGGTGACCTGGAACAAGCAAGTGTCTATCCAGCATTAAAGCATACGCTTGATTTCATTAAAGCAAATATAAGCATACATTTTCAAAAACAAATTAGTACCGGCAAGTCCCATATTTCCAACATAGGTGGACCATACAGACTAACATTGTCAACTTATTTTTAAAAGCACAGGCCAAAGGGCTGCAATTCTTATACTGGGTTCCCTACCAAGCAAGTTCTAACCTACAAGCATGCAATCAAGTCTGGAAAGTTCCATCTCCCATGCTCCATATCAGTGAAGCCAGGATCAGGATGACAACTTCAGGGCATGCATTTTAAAAATAAGTCAGCAATGGCAGATACCATATTTATTTTGACAGCCTCCATTTTAGGTACATTACAAAGGGTCCATGCACCCAAAATCCAAATTTTCTTTTCATGGAAGCAGCTCACAGCTGTAAAATTACCAGAGCCATGGACAACAAAAAAAGATTTTACTTTACCTATAAAAATAGGATTTTTTACTCACCGTAAAATCCTTTTCTCTGAGTTCATGGACCGACACAGCTTCCTATTGACATAGTGGGTATTATCCGTTATTTCGGAGTGACTAGGCAGAAAAAAATCTTGTAAAAAAAAAAAAAAGTGTTGCATCACACCTTCTACAGTACCGCCCAGGGGACGGACCCTCTGGGTATATCCCCCTCACTCTGCATCTTGCAGATCAGTTGGTCAAAAGCAGTACAAAAAAAAATGTATAAAAGGGTGTGGTGTGGGTCCATGAACTCAGGAGAAAAGGATTTTACGGTGAGTAAAAAATCCTATTTACTCTTTTTGTTCATGGACCGACACAGCTTCCTATTGACATAGTGGGACGTCCCAAAGCAGTGTCAAAAAAACGAGGGATGGTAACAGCATAAAAGTAAACTTTACCCCCCAAAAACAAAACCGCACTCCTCCCACGGAGGAGTTGCAACTCTAAACAGCCGCCTGCAAAACTTTGCGGCCGAAAGAGGCATCCGAAGATGCACCTACATCAACTTTGTAGAATTTGGTGAAAGTGTGAGCGGACGACCAAGTCGCCGCTTTACATAATAGGGAGACAGACACTTGATGTCGGAAAGCCCAAGAGGCACCTATTGCCCTGGTCGAATGCGCCGTGACGGGAAAGGGGGGCGCTTCACCCCTTAAGGCGCAAGCCTGGATTACCATCTTTCTGATCCACCTAGAAATGGTGGCCAACGAGACTGCTTGGCCCTTCTTGGGACCAGCCACGAAATAAACCGTGAGTCTGACTTCCGGAATTGGGAAGTAGATAGGTAAACCCTCAAAGCTCGGACAACGTCCAAGGAATGCAACGCCGACTCCTTAGGCCCCATGCACACAGGGCGTTTTTGCAGCTGCTAACAGCAGCTTTAGACGTTTTTTTTTTACAGCTTCAAAACGCCCATCCATGTTATTCTATTGTGTCATGCACACTAGAGCTTTTATGAGCTCCAAGTGGCATAGGCGTTTTCCAGCTGCAAAAAAAACCCAATTCCAGTGCGTTCTGGAGCTCCAGGTTCGAGCTGCAAAAACGCCTGACGCTATTAAACGCGCACAAACGCGCAAAAACGCTGCGAAAAGGCGCAAAAACGCTGCGAAAAGGCGCAAAAACGCTGCGAAAAGGCGCAAAAACGCCGCGATTTGCGTTTTTGAGGTCCGGGATTTTTTTTTTTTTTAAAGGTCAAAAAATGTTTACAAAACATGGACAGGCGTTTAAGCTCTAAAAAAAGCGGCTGTAAAAACGCCCTGTGTGCATGGGGCCTTAGGATTCGACGGATGAGGACACAAGGATGGAAGTACAATGTCCTCGTTGAGATGAAAAGCCGAAACAAAACAACTTTCGGAAGAAAGGAAGGCTGCGGCCGCAGCACCACCTTATCCTTGTGGAAAATCAGACAGGGAGCCTTGCAAGACAAGGCCGCCAGCTCTGAAACGCGTCTGACGTAACAGCCACCAAAAAGACCACTTTCTGAGAAAGTGTCAAGGGAATATCCCTAATATTCTCAAACTGACTTCTGAAGCACCGAGAGGATCAGGTTCAAGTCCCACGGAGGTAGCGGGGGACAGACCAGAGGAGCCACATTTCGAACTCCCTGCACAAAACGAGAGAGTGAGCAACCAGGGGTCGCTGAAAAAATAAATAGAACTGCCAGGTCAAGATATCTGCCCCTTAATAGTACTTAAGGCAAGCCTTTGGTTCACCCCACGCTGTAGGAACAGCAGGATTCTGGAAACCAAATAAGTACGCGGATGCCACTTCATTTCCTCACACATGAAAATGTAGGCTTTCCAAGTGCGATGATAAACCTTCCAAGAGGATGGCTTCCGAGGACTTCTCATAGTAGAGATTACTGAATCTGACAGGCCCGGGTCTCAGTACATGGTTCTCAATAGCCCTGCTATTAAAGCCAGCGACTGTAAAGCAGGATGGAGTACGGGCCCTTGCGATAGCAGGTCCTTCCGTAGTGGTAGGCGCCAGGGGACGTCTGCTACCAGACGTACTAGATCGGCGTACCAAGGACGCTGAGGCCAATCTGGAGCGATCAGAATAATTGGAATTCTCTCTGCCTCCACTCTGCGAAGCAGATGAGGAAGGAGCCTCATGGGAGGGAAGGCACAGATTAGCAGATACTGACCCCCACGATGTTACCAACATGTCCGTTGCATCTGCCCATGGGTCTCTTGACCGGGCCACAAACCTCAATACCTTCCGATTGAGTCGGGATGCCAGAAGATCTACGTCCGGCGTGCCCTATCTTTGGCAGAAGAGCTGGACCACCTCCTGGTGTAAGGACCATTTTCCCTGGTCCAGCATTTGACAACTCAGGTAGTCCGCCTGCCAGTTCTCCACACCCGGAATGTACACGGCCGACAGTGCCGGTACGCTCCTTTCTGCCCACCTCAGGATGCGAGCGACCTCCGATGCTGCAGCTGAGCTTCTTGTTCCTTCTTGATGATTGACATATGACACTGCTGTGGCGTTGTCCGACTGGATCCTGACTGGACGCCCTTGCAGCCTCAGACCATTTGAAGAGGCACAGCCTGATCGCCTGGAGTTCCAGGACCTTGATCGGCAGGTGGGATTCCTCAGGGGTCCAGCAACCTTGTGTCGACTGAACACCCCAGATTTCCCCTCAACCTGTAAGGCTGGCGTCTGTCATGATCACTATCCAATGAACAGGAACGAATGACTTCCCGGCCAGCAGAGCCGGTGATGTCAGCCACCCTACGGTGGCTTACCCGGATTAGATAATCCCGAGATGGGCATCTGTTCCATCTGGACAGAACCTCTTTCTGTAACACCCGAGTGTGATCTTGAGCATATGGGACCGCCTCGAAAGAGGCTACCATGAGGCCCAAAACTCACATGTAAAAATGCAGTGACGGCCAACACTTGGATGTCAGCTGCCACGCTGCTGCCCGCAGGGTCTGCAATCTTTTCACAGGGAGAATACTCCTGCCTCTGAGGAATCCAAAATCAACCCCAGATACTCTAGGCACTGAGTCGCCACCAATACTGACCTTCGCGTGTTTTGTACCCAACCAGTCTCGGAGAGTCTGATAAGTTATGGCCACGCTTACCTCCAATTCTGAGCTCGAAAGGGCCTTCAGAAGAAGGTCGTCCAAGTAGCCTATGATAGCGATGCCCCCCTGTCTTAGAAGGGGCAGACACAGGGCGAGCTCTGGAACTGGCCTGTAGCCTGAGGAGATCACTTTGCAAACCCACTGGTCGGAGCTCAGAGCTGTCCCGAGTCACGAATTTGCGAAGACGTTTAACCACCCGAGAGCTGAGTGGGGGCGGACCTTCATGCGGTTGCAGATTTGTCCGCAGGTTTGTTGGGCTTGCGGGACCAAGGACGTCTTTGTCCTTGAGCAGGCGCTTTGTCGGTCTGGGGTCTTTTCTGTTGCCCTGGACTTACGAAAAAAACGCTTGCGTGCAGTAAAGGAGGGCCCTTGCCTCTGGCGTGGCCCCTTACCCTTCTTGGTTTGAGGAAGCAGAGAACTCTTACCTCCTGTGGCATCTTTAATTATGTCATGCAGAGAAGCCCCAGTCTGTCGCCCTTAAAAAGGCATATCCAACAAGGCCTTCTTGGAAGCTTGGTCCGCAGACCAGTCCTTTAGACAAATCAGGCGGCGTATTGCTACCGCATAAACCGAAGCTTTAGACAGCAAGGGAATACTATCCATGTCTGACTCGCAGACAAACTTAAGGCATTGTACCAACTGGTCTGTCCAAGTTATTTCATCAGGAGGAGCATCTTGCTCCTTTAACCCCTGGAGTAGCAATTTTGCCCATTCAGTAAGTGTCTGGGACACTAAAGCCCCAGCCAATGCCGGGCACACCGCTGAGCCAACCACTGTATAGGTAGCGAGCGCTTCAGCTTATCCACAGGGTCCTTGAAAACAGGAGCCCCTTCCACTGGAATAGTGGTAGCTCTATTAAGTCTGGAAACCGGAGGGTCCACTATAGGGGGAGAGGTCCATTTTTTCAGGAAACTCTCCTCAAAAGGGCAACGTACCGCAAAATTCTTTGGGGATGTAAAAACCCTTAATGGGTCTTCCCACTCCTTGTACAAGAGCTTATCAAAATAAGACACACAAGGAAACACCTTAAGTGCGGGCAGGGTTACGGAACCCAAAGGGGACCGGTGTGTCTGCTGCCTCTGCAGCAATCTCCAATTTTAGCGTATCCCGCACTGCAGTAATAAGGTCAGATACCAAAGCCTTTTCGCGTACTGACCTGGACTTGGAGTCAATCTCACTGTCCAATCAGTCACGGTCCGCAGTCTCTGATGCATCAGAATCCAGGTCATGAGCCATAGCTGGGCCTGGTTCTGCATCAGAATTCTCCCAAGAAGATTGCAGGGGACGGGGGTGTTGACAACCCCCCCGTGTTCCGGTGTGCAGCTTCCACCCTGGCAACAAAAGCCTCTAGGATTGCCGACATAGCGTCCGCAGATGTAAAAGGGGCACAAGCCGCTAAATCCGGTGTTTCAGGGGAAAAACCGTCTGCTTCAGACGCCATGCTGACCCACACAGGGCTCCAGGCAAGGTATCAATAGGCCACCCTCCTAGCTGATGTAGAGATGCAGGGTCTCCCAGAGGACTCACCACCCTTGGAATGGTACCGCTGTGCTGCCGTGTGCTCCACCTGCGATGCTATCCCACCGCTGCCTGTGCCCGTCTGATATTTATCAGCCTTTCCTATGTAAATTTGCGCCAGTGCAAATGTACCCTAGAGGCCGGAGACTAATCGCAAAATGGCCGCCAAGCGGCTGTATGGAAACATGTGGGCTCCAAGAAAATGGCTCTGCGCTGAATAGAGGCCAAAGCGGCCGTGGACCACAAGAGAATGGCGGCCGTGGACCACAAGAGAATGGCAGCCGAGCAGTGGTCTATTCATGCAGCAAAAAATCCTCGGAAACATGGCCGCCGAACATACGATGGAGGCCAAAGCAGGTGTGGACCACAAGAAAATGGCCACCGAGCGGCAATATTTACATATGGGCGCAAAACCACAAGAAAATGGCCGCCAGACAGTCACTAAAGGCTGAAACAGGCATGGACCACCGCCAGATGGCCGTCGACAGCATGGAGGGGAAAAAAGTACACAGGTAAGCAGAATGACATCTTTTAATATAATAGCTACAACCAGCCCCGCTCCAGGTGGAACCCCTTAGGTGACCCCCAGCACCCTTAGCTCAGAGCCCAGTGAGGAGGGAAGGCAGGGAGAGAGGAAAGAAGCCACAACCACTTACTTGATCTCCCCAGGAATGTCCAGCCCAGTCACCCTGCGCAAGCAGGGGAGCTACTTACCTATCCTGCGTGTCTCATGCTGGAAGACATTCCGGACAAATCATCATCCGCACACGGAAGGTGACTGTCGGCCAGGCATGCGGTGATTGAACCCTAGGGAATCATCATATGCATGCCCTGGAGCGCTAACTCACCAGACAGGCTACTGCGACTCGGCCGTAAGGTCAGCTGAAGTGGAGTGGTCCGATGCAAGCCCTGGAGCGTAGGCTCACCGTCTACCTGTAGAGCGACGGACATGTCGTGGAAAACCCAGCGCGTAGCTAGGGTCGGCACACGCTCGATGGCCGAAACTGGGGAGACTACAAGGATCGAGGATCCAGCCTGTCACCCAGTCGGCAGTTAATCGAAGATTGCAGGAAAACAAATAAATAACATTTTCCCCCCGGACCAATGGGCCTGAAGGGAGCCATGTCCTACTAAGAAAAAATAAATAAAAGATCTGAGAGATGGAGAGTGAGGGGATATACCCAGAGGGTCCACCCCCTGGGCGGTACTGTAGAAGGTGTGATGCAACACGTTTTACAAGTTTTTTTCTGCCTAGTCACTCCTAAATAATGGATAATATCCACTATGTCAATAGGAAGCTGTGTCGGTCCATGAACGAAAGAATAACAAATCTAGTGTCAGATGTGAAGTAAAATTTAGAGGCAATACTGTATCGGTTACACTTGTATAGACTGACGTACTATTAACAATGCTTTTTTCTTCCTTTCTACACAGAACACCTCCATTTTAGCTCAAGCATAATCTACAGACACCATTTCCTATTCTAAGATACAGGTCCCGAGGTGAGAATATTATACAAAATCTTGCATCTCTGCAGTATCTTTGATTGGTTTGCAAAATACTGGTTACGTTCTTTCAATGTACTGTGCCATGCCATGCACAATTACTTGATACCAGTGGTCTTATTAACCCCTTCACGCCAATTGTATGCAAATATGCGTCCCTATCGGACTAGGCTTTTTTCCATAGGGCTGCATATTAGCATATGTCCTTTAGTGCTGGCTCCTTGCCATGCTTCCAGCGCAGAGCCCAGGGTCTCACCGGGAGCCCCAGAATGCTAGATTCTGGGTGACCTGATCGCTGTGATAGCCTCTGATTGGCTATCCCTGCGATCATTCAGAGAAGTTTATTTTAGGTCCTTTGGTGGTAGGTTATGGTAGTAACAAGAAAGAGTTACAATTAACCACTTGAGACCCGCGCTATAGCCGAAAGACGGCTGCAGCGCGGCTCTCAAGTGCCGAGAGGACGTCCTTCTCTGTTTACATCCCGCCGAGGGCGTGTGGCGGGGAACAGCTGTGCGGCGCGCATCACGTGATGCCGAGGAGCGTGCCTGGCGGCCGCGATGTCCGCCAGGTACATTCAATCGGCAGTTACAGAGGCAGGACATGGATCGGTGTGTAAACACAGAGATCCATGTCCTGTCAGGGAGAGAGGAGACCGATGCTGTGTCCCTTGTACATAGGGACACAGATCGGTCTCCTCCCCCAGTCAGTCCCCTCCCCCACACAGTAAGAATCACAAATAGGGCACACATTTAACCCCTTCCTCGCCCCCTAGTGTTAACCCCTTCCCTGCCAGTCACATTTATACAGTAATCAGTGTATTTTTATAGCACTGTTCGCTGTATAAATGTGAATGGTCCCAAAATAGTGTCAAAAGTGTCCGATATGTCCGCCGCTATATCGCAGGCCTGACAAAAAACGCAGATCGCCGCCATTACTAGTAAAAAAAAAAATATATATAATAAAAATGTCATAATTCTATCCCCTATTTTGTAGAAGCTATAACTTTTCCGCAAACCAATCACTATACGCTTATTGCAATTTTTTTTACCAAAAATAAATAGAAGAGTACGTATCGGCCTAAACTGAGAAAAAAAAATTTCCAAAAAAAAACTGGGATATTATTATAACAAAAAGTAAAAAAATACTGTGTTTTCTTTCAAAATTTTCTGTCTTTTGTTTATAGCGCAAAAAATAAAAACCGCAGAGGTGATCAAATACCAAAAGAAATCTCTATTTGTGGGGAAAAAATTATAAAAATATAATTTGGGTACAGCGTTGTATGACCGCGCAATTGTCATTCAAAGTGCGTCAGCGCTGAAAGCTGAAAATTGGTCTGGGTACGAAGGGGGTTTAAGTGCCCAGTAAGGAAGTGGTTAAAAAAAAAAAAAGGTTTTTGTTTGCTATTTTGGGACAGTTTTCCTTAGATTTAAAAAAAAAAACCCACACACAACCAACACACCCCAGGAGATATCCATTACCGTTTACCACCAAATGAAAGCCCAATTTGTCCTGAAAAAAAACAAGGTATAATCCAACTGGATGCACAAAGTAGTTGTAATATGTAGTTTTAATAAACACATGTCAAAGTTGCAAACTTGGGCTTGGACATGAAGATTTTTTTTTTTTACCCTTAGGCATGAAGGGGTTAATGAAAATGGGTAGAATTTTTTAAACAATTTTATAGTTGATCACAATATATTCATGGAGACTTGTCAAGCTACCGATTGATCCATTTAAAAAAAAAAAAAAAAAAAAAAAAAAAAAGAATATAACCTGTGCTGCCCTGTTAGTTTCTCCCTTTCATTTATCTAGCTCATCAGACCTTAAGGAGGAAGCCAATGAGTGGTCTCAGTTCCTGCCCAGTAAGTAAGGTAGCAGCCAGATTTAAGAACACAAGACTGAGAAATACTGATTGGTCAACTGTTAATAAATCGACGAAAGCAAAAACATTAGCTTGTGTTAGAACCATTTACTTACAGGGACCACAGTAAACTCTACTTCATCAGAAATGTGGAGCTGATTTCCATCCAGGACTTCACTGAAGTGAAAGAACATTCTAGCGTCCCGGTCAACACATTTTATAAAACCAAAACCATCCCTCACTGCTGCGATGACACCCTGTAAATGAAAAAAATTGGAATTTTGATGTACCTGTAAATGACATATCTTGTTGAAGTACAGTACAGGACACAAGTTGATTTTGGCTCTTAGACCATGGGTTATAGGACAACCCCCCACCCTGTGTATACCTATATAACCCCATTCACTCCATGAAGCTCCAGTTTTTCAAGAAAAGCAGTAAGGAGGTAACAAAAAGAGGGGAGAGACCGGTGTCCTATACTGTACTCTAAAATATGGAATTAACAGGTATTTCGAAATTCCTGTTTTTAAAGTGAACAGGATACAGGAGTCTATTCCAAGACCATGGGAAGTTCCCAAGCAATAAATAGGAGGGGTGAGCAAGAAGGCGGCAAACATTGCAGCAACAGCCAACGAACAAGGGCCAACAGACAGCAGAAGCACCTTATAGCCAAAGTATGGATCAGCAGAAGATAAGACAAGAAAAATATACATACATACACACATACATACACACTTTAAAAAGCGTGGACAAACACAGGCAGTAGCGCTGCAACCCTTGAGAAGGACTGATGCTATATGCTGTGAAGGACCCAAGAACCCCAACCTCCAGGGGGAATGGGTGCAGGTAGGAAAAAAGGAACATGTGTCCTGAGGGCAGACACCCTAAAGAAAGGTAAATTAACTACGCGGCAGGGTGGCGAGGGAGGAATCTCATGGAGGGGCCACCCTGTGGGAAACTGAAAAGGGTCAGTTGGCAAAGTAATACATGGCAGGTAGACATAGATAATGGCGACATCATTCACAAGATGTATGGTAAGTGGAGTGTGGTGTCAGTGATGGACAGATGTTGAGCCAAGGAAAATTTAATTTATAATACACGTGTGTTTTTATGGACAGGGGGAGAATCCAGAGAAGGGTGTGGTGTCACCTAAAGGCTGAAAGCACAGGCATCAGTGTTTGGACCTATAGTCAAAGAAAGGGTTTTTTTTGAAAGCTGGTTACTGCAGTAAATAGAAGTTCTTGGGAGCATGCATTGCTGAATAAATAGGTGGCACATTGCAGGATTGTAAAGCCTCATTCACACAGGGGTACCTGTTTGTACACAAGATGGGTGAAGAGCCATCTTAACCTGCAAGGATGCACAGGTGTTCAATACCACTGTGTGCAGGCAGTCCCATGTCTACTGGGATGCAGTCCCAATTTGGCAGTCATGTGGGTGTGTCCTTGAACACAGTGTGCATACAGGGATACCCTCCAGTCAAAACACAGGACAAGAGGCTGTGTCTGTGCTGCTGCTGTATCCCAAAGCACAGAACATCTGTACATCCCGGGCAGGAAGAGATGGCTCTTCACATAGGACAACGATAGGCACACCTGTGTGAATGAGGCCAAAAAAAATAAAATAAAAACCCTGTACTGCGCAGGCGTGGCGCAGTACGAACCTCAACGGAGCCGATGAAAATAGCCGAAGATATAGAGCTGAGAGTCAGCTCTACATGGCGCCTGCGCAATGACTGACACATGCCGCACGCTCCCGATGCTAGTCCTACTGTGGCGGTGGTTATTTTAGGAATAAAGTACACATCTTAGCGGAGCGTGGTAAAACAAATGGAGGGCAGGTTTTGCAATGTTGATGGGTGGGTTTGCACAACCTATTTAACAAACACAATGAATTTATTACAGTATCAGTGCGGATTTTGATGATTTGTTGTCCATCATTTTAAAATACCGCCTCTTTTGGGAGTTAAAATGTTTGTGCAAACCCCCCCCCCCCCCAATCAACATTGCAAAACCCGCCCTCCATTTGATTTAATACGCCCAGCTAAGAAGTGTATTTCTAAAATCACCCCCGCCCCTTGCAGAGTAGCACTAGCATCGAAGCGTGCTGCATCGTCTGGCACAATGTCAGTCACTGCGCAGGCGCCATGTAGAGCCGACTCCAGCTCTACATCTTCGGCTATTTTCAGCAGCTGCGCCTGCGCAGTACAGGGGGGTCCTTCTCCGCTAGGGGACCTTTTTCGGCAGGACACCGGTCGGTCCGGGACAGGATTTTTTCACCCCCCTGTTGCCGCCGCGCCACCCCTGCACCCCCGAGGCATGGCCTCGGTGGCTGTCAGGAATCCGGCCCTGACTGCAAGGAGCGGTTTAAAAAATTTTAAGTAACTTAAAGGGTAAAATTATGGTAAAGTTACATTTCTATAAAAAGCAAAATAAACAGGCTTACACTAATAAAATAGCACCACAGAGTGCCGATTTTGTCAACTATGGAAGGACCATTTCAATGTGTGAATAGATAGGGAGTAAACCCCAACAATGATCTAAAAAACAAATTCTGCCATGAGAGACATAAGATAGGACATCTACAGGAGACCAAGCAGGAACCTGGCTATTGTAGTAATTAGGACAGTTAAGGGCATGATGGATATCCATCCCTAAATAGACAAGGGACCCCGTGTAGGATTTTGAAAGTCTTTGATAATCTAAACATTTTTAGAAGAACTACACTCTTGTGACTGTAAAGCTGTAAGAAAATACCTTTTTGGAAAGTAGGAATGGGCAAGTAGAAAGCTGGTCAGCAATAGAGACTTCTCCGGAAAAAAGAAATAAACAGGGCCAGAAAGTCTCTGCTCTAAGCAGGAGAAAATCCTTAATTTCCTTCACTTCATTCTCAAGTTCATACACATAAAAAGGTAGGCAGAGGAAATCAATGGGAAAATGTGATTGTGGCTAGTGGGGTAGGAACCTCCTTACCTCCCATAACCACCTCCGTAGCATTTTCCCCAAAGTTGAGCTTGCCTTCAATGTTGAAACAGAAAAAAAAAAAAGGGATTTTTTACTCACCGTAAAATCCTTTTCTGAGTCCATGGACCGACACAGCTTCTCTATTGACAAAGTGCGTATTACCTGTTAGTTAGGAGTGACTAGGCAGAAAACTTGTAAAGTGTTGCATCACACCTTCTACAGTACTGCCCAGGGGGGCGGAACCTCTGGGTATATCCCCTCAGTCTGTACTGCTTTTTGACGAACTGATCTGCAAGATGCAAACTTAAGAGGGGTGGGTGCTGTGTCGGTCCATGGACTCTGAGAAAAGTATTTTACGGTGAGTAAAATATCCCATTTACTCTTTCGTCCATGGACCGACACAGCGTCTCTATTGACAAAGTGGGAAGTCCCAAGGCAGTGTCAGAAAAAACTCTAAACAGCCGCCTGCAAAACTTTGCGGCCGAAAGAGGCATCCGAAGATGCACCTACATCAACTTTGTAGAATTTTGTGAAAGTGTGAGCGGATGACCAAGTCGCCGCTATACAGAATTGGGAAACAGACGCTTGATGTCGGAAAGCCCATGAGGCACCTATTGCCCTGGTCGAATGAGCCGTGACCGGGAAGGGGGGCGCTTGACCCTTTAAGGTGTAAGCCTGGATTACTGTCTGTCGGATCCACCTAGAGATGGTGGCCAACGAGACTGCTTGGCCCTTCTTGGGACCAGCCATCGAAAAACAGCGAGTCTGACTTCCGGAACAGGGAAGTAGCAGATAGGTATACTCTCAAAGCTCGGACAACGACCAAGGAATGCAACGCCGACTCCTTAGGATTCGACGGATGAGGACACAAGGATGGAAGTACAATGTCTTCATTGAGATGAAAAGCTGAAACAAAAACAACTTTCGGAAGAAAGGAAGGCTGCGGCCGCAGCACGACCTTATCCTTGTGGAAAATCAAATGGGGAGCCTTGCAGGACAAGGCTGCCAGCTCAGAGACTCATCTAACTGACGCAACAGCCACCAAAAAGACCACTTTCTGGAGAAAGTGTGAACAGGGGAATATCTCTAATATTCACCAACGGTGCCTTCTGAAGCACAGAGAGGACCAGGTTCAAGTCCCACGGAGGTTGCGGGGGACGGATGGACCACATGTCGAACCGCCTGCACAAATGTACTCACGAGAGAGCAAGTCGCCAGGGGTCGCTTAAAAAAACAGCCAGGGCAGATATCTGTCCCTTAAAATCGTACTTAGGGCAAGCCTTTGGTCCACCCCATGGTGTAAAAACAGCAGGATTCTGGAAACCAAATAAGTACGCGGATGCCATTTAATTTCCTCACATGGAGATGTAGGCCTTCCAAGTGCAGTGATAAACCTTCCTAGAGGACGGTTTTCGAGCACTTCTCATAGTAGAGATTACAGAGTCTCTCAGTACCTGGTTCTCAACAGCCATGCCGTTAAAGCCAGTGACCGTAACGCAGGATGGAGTATGGGACCTTGCGATAGCAGGTCTTTCCGTAGTGGTAGGCACCGGGGACGTTTGCTACCAGACGTACTAGATCGGCGTACCAAGGACGCTGAGGCCAATCTTGAGCGATTAGGATCATTGAATTCCCTCTGCCTCCACTCTGCTGAGCAGAAGAGGAAGAAGCCCTAAGGGAGGGAAGGCATAGATTAGCCGATACTGACCCCACGATGCCACCAACGCGCCCGTTGCGTCTGCCCATGGGTCTCTTGACCGGGCCACAAACCTCAACTTCCGATTGAGTCGGGAAGCCAGAAGATTTAATGTCTGGTGTGCCCCACCTTTGGCAGAGGAGTTGGAACACCTCCAGGTGTAAGGACCATTCTCCCTGGTCCAGCATCTGGCGGCTCATGCAGTCCGCCTGCCAGTTTTCCACACCCGGAATGTACACGGCCGACAGTGCCGGGAACGCCCCTCTCTGCCCACTTCAGGATGCGAGCGACCTTCGATGCTGCAGCTGAGCTTCTTGTTCCTCCTTGATGATTGACATATGCCACTGCTGTGGCGTTGTCCGACTGGATGCCCTTGCAGCCTCTGAGACCATTTGAAAAGGCACAGCCCGATTGCCCGGATTTCCAGGACATTGATCGGCAGGAGGGCTTCCTCTGGGGTCCAGTGACCTTGTGCCGACTGAACACCCCAGACTCCCCCTCCAACCTGTAAGGCTGGCGTCCGTCGTGTTCACTATCCAGTAAAAACGGAAGCAATGACTTCCCAGCCATTAGAGCCGGTGCCGTCAGCCACCATACCAGGGATCTCCTGACTAGGTGGCTCACTCGGATTTGATAATCCAGAGATGGACATCTGTTCCATCTGGACAGAACTTCCTTCTGTAACACTCGAGTGTGGTATTGAGCATATGGGACCGCCTCGAAGGAGGCTACCATGAGGCCTAACACTCGCATGCAAAAACGGAGTGACGACCAATTCCTGGAAGACAGCTGCCGTACTGCAGCCCGGAGGGTCTGCAACTTCTCCACAGGGAGGAATACCTTTGCCTCTGAGGAATCCAGAATCAACCCCAGGTACACTAGGCGTTGAGTGGGCACCAATACTGACTTTCGCGTGTTTAGTATCCAACCACAGTCTCGAAGAGTGACAGGTAATGGACACGCTTAACTCTAATTCTGAGCTTGAAGGGGCCTTCAGTAGAAGGTCGTCCAAGTAGCCCTTGATAGCAGTACCCAGCTGTCTTAGAAGTGCCAGAATCGGAGCGAGCACCTTGGTGAACGTCCTGGGTGCTGAGGCAAGGCCAAACGGGAGGGCAACAAACTGGTAGTGGTTCTTCCCGATAGAAAATCGCAGAAACCTCTGGTGTCTGGCGTATATGGGGACATGCAAGTATGCGTCCTTGATGTCCAAGGAGGCCAGAAAGACGTCCGGATGGAGAGCCGTGACTACAGATCGAACCGACTCCATCTGAAATCTTTGTACCTTCACAAAGCAATTGAGGGCTCCGAGATCCAAGATTAGACGAACCCCCTCCTTCGGCACAAATAACAGATTTGAGTAAAAACCCTGACCCCGTTCCTGTTCTGAATAACTACCCCGCGTTCCAGTAGACCCTGGACCGCCCCATACAGGGCCTACCAACGGGTCGGTAGTAGCCGGAGATTGGAGGTGACGAATCTGTCCGGTGGACAAGATAGAAATTCTATCTTGTAGCCTGAGGAGATTACTTCGCAAACCCACCTGTCGGAGACTAGAGCTGTCCACTGAGTCGCGAATTTGCGAAGACGTCCCCCCACCCCGAGAGCTGGGTGGGGGCGGACCTTCATGCGGATGCAGATTTGTCGGCAGGCTTGTTGGGTCTGCAGGACCAAGGACGCTTTTGTCCTTGGGCAGGCGTCTTGTCGGCCTGGGGTCTTTTCCCTGTCGCCCTAGGGGGACGAAAAAAACGCTTGCGTGCAGTAAAGGAGGGCCCTTGGCGTGGCCCCTTACCCTTGCAAGTTTGGGGAAGCAAAGCGCTTTTACCTCCTGTGGCATCCTTGATGAGGTCATCCAGAGAAGCCACAAAAAGTCTGTCGCCCTTAAAAGGGAGATCCAACAGGGCTTTCTTGGAAGTCTGGTCCGCAGACTAGCCCTTTAGCCAGATCAGGCGGCGTATTGCTACCGCATAAACCGAAGCTTTTGACAGCAGGGGAATAGTATCCATGTCTGACTCGCAGACAAGCTTAAGGCCCTGGACCAACTGGTCGGCCAAAGTTATCTCATCAGGAGGAGCATCTTGCTCCTTTAACCCCTGGAGTAGCAATTTTGCCCATTCAGTAAGTGTCTGGGACACTAAAGCCCCAGCCAATGCCGGGCACACCGCTGAGCCAACCACTGTATAGGTAAGCGAGCGCTTCAGCTTATCCACAGGGTCCTTGAAAACAGGCCCTTCCACTGGAATAGTGGTAGCTCTTAAGTCTGGACACCAGAGGGTCCACTATAGGGGGAGAGGTCCATTTCTTCAGAAAACTCTCCTCAAAGGGGTTCCATACCGTAAACCTCTTTGGGGCTGTAAAGACCCTCAGTGGGTTCTCCCATTCCTTGTATAAGAGTTTATCAAAATAAGACACACAAAGTTATACCTTAGCAGTGCGTGCAGGTTTACGAAACCCAAAGGGGACTGAGTCTCTGCTGCTTCCGCAGTATTTTCCAACTTTAGCGTATCCCGCACTGCAGTAATAAGGTCAGATACCAAAGCAGTCTCGCGTACTGACCTGGACTTAGAGTCCTCCTCACTGTCCGATCGGTTACAGTCTGCAGTCTCTGATGCGTCAGAATCTGGGCCATGAGCCGTAGCTGGACCTGGTTGTCTCAGAAAATATCCCCAGAAGATTGCAGGGGACGGGGGCGTATATTACCCCCTGTATTCCCGTGTGCTGCTTCCACCCTGGCAGCAAACGCCTCTAGGATTGCAGACATTGCGTCCATACACCTCAGGGGCACCGGCTGCTAAATCTGGTGTTTCCGGGGAGAAGACATCCGGCTCAGATGCCACGCTGACCACACTGACACCCACAGGGCTTCAGGCAAGATATCAATAGGCCACCCTCCTGCGCTGCAGAGATGCTGGGTCACCCAGAGGACTCACCACCCTGGACCGGTACTGCTATGCTGCCGTGTGCTGCACCTGTGATGCTGTCCCACTGCTGCTGTGTCAGTCTGCTTCTTTTATCAGCGCTTCCTGTGAATTTTTCGTGCCAGTGTAATGCACCCTAGAGGCCGGAGACTCTCGCAAAATGGCCGCCAAAACGTCTGTATGGAAGATGTGGGCTCTAAGAAAATGGCTGCCGAGCCGAAGATAGAGGCCAAAGCAGCCGTAGACCACAAAAAGATGGCCGCCGAACTGCAATATATACATACAGCGTGGATTACAAACCTAGCCGCCGATCAGTCGATAGAGGCCAGTTGGGTGTGGAACTACTGTGATGGAGTATATAAAATGAATATTTTTATAAATGGGTTCTCCATCTATTAACCACTTAAATATAGTTTGAGAAGTTTAGCAAATGGGTTAAATAGTTTTTGAGCCCAGCTGCTAACATAGTCTATACCCACCTCAGGAATTCAGGGTAATTAGAATCCTTTTATGGGAACCATCTGTTAGGAACAGAAATACATGTTGAGACATTTCTGTACAATGAGAAGCTTATTGATTTTTATATTGGGAATCAGAGTGTTTGTGAATGTTAAGGGTACAAGTTTGAAATAGTATATTGTGTGCGTTTTGTTAAATCCTATTACGACGCCTGTGCCCTGCATGGGCGCAACACACGCTAGACCCCTTAGTAACGATAGCAGGGGGAGCCCGGAACGAGGGACGAGAACGCCGGACTCTGACATATCAATACAAAAAGGTGTGGAATATCGCATCAGACAGGCTACACATAGAATCCCCGAACCAGTACTCCCTTCTATGGTACAACACAGATCTACCAGAATTTAGCCTAATCCAGGATGGCGGGGTATGGAGCTCTAGGGGAGTGTACTACTTATCTCACATTACACGTAATGGGAGACTTAGGTCTTTCAATGACCTTAAAACAGAGTTCGCCCTTCCGGGTCATATGTACTACAGGTACCTCCAACTTCGCCACGCATATCGAACCCAGTTTCCTCAAGATGATCTCACCTTAGCAGACAACCCCTTAATGGCAGCAGTTAAATACCCTGACCCCAAAAAACTCATATCCCACTTCTATATGTAATGCTGACACTCCCACAGGCAACCATAGCGGCATATGCGCTAAAATCCAGATGGGAGGGGGAGGTGGGCACACTGGGGGATGATGAGTGGAGTGATGCATTAGATACGTGTAAAGCGGCATCTCCCAAGCTGTCGGATCGCCTCACACAAATTTATATTGCACACAGGGCTTATCTCACTCCGCTCAGAGTCTCCAGGTACAAGAATGATTTTTTCCCCACTTGTGCAATGTGTGGTCAAGCTACGGGCACTTTTTTCATTTACTGTGGCAATGTCCCAAGGTCCAGGCCTTCTGGAAGCAGATAGTGAGATTCTTACACGACACCATGGGTTCTGCCATAACACTTCAGCCAAAACCTTGCCTACTGGGTATCTTCCCAGACATCAATAAATTTAGCAAAATTTACCTACACAAAACGCTCTTTTTGGCACGGAAGGTTATAGCCAGAGTCTGGATGAGTCCCAACCCTCCTGCATTTTCACATTGGGTGGCTGTGGTCAATAAGGTGTTACCATATATGAAACTAATTTACTCTCATAGAGGGTGCCCCTCCAAATACGATAAGGTATGGGACAGATGGCTCAGGGCTCCCACAACGTGCACTTAGTCTCTGTCACCCCAGCAGACAGTAATTAATGGGGGGGTAGGGTGTTTGTCGAGATGCAACTTATATACTTTTTATTCTTTAATACAACTGTTTGTACAAGGCACCACTGTATACGTTTTGTTTTACTGTTAACATTCAGGGGGATGCCGTCTGTATACCCCTATAGAGCACTGCTGTTATGTCCGATGTTTACCAAAACCAGCTGCTGTATGTATTATTTTTTCTTATGCTCAATAAAAGCTCTTTGATTAAAAAAAAAAATATATATATATATTATGACAGTATTATTTTCCTTAAGAAACCATATGACAGAGATATTGCGCTCCGAGTGGAGATCTCCACCCCACCCCCTCACTGCTGGACTCATTGCCCCAAGTCCCTCCATCCGGCCCAACCCATCGAACGAAGCAATATGGCGAAGAGAGAATGGAATGCAGCCACGTGAAGAGAGAGGACGTCACAGAGGAAGACGATCATATGTGAACTCAGCCAATCATATGTATATGTTTGCAATGATGAGTGCGCCTGTATTATAATGTTTATATACCGTATTTATCGGCGTATAACACGCGCTGGCGTATAACACGCACCCCAAGTTTAGGAGGGAAATTCAAGGAAAAAAACCTTGCATTTAAATGCAGCATGCAGCCTTGCCCAGTGCCCATCTGCCGCCGTGCCCATCTGCCGCCGTGCCCATCTGCCGCCGTGCCCATCTGCCGCCGTGCCCATCTGCCGCCTTGCCCATCTGCAGCCTTGCCCATCTGCAGCCTTGCCCAGTGTCCATCTGCAGCCTTGCCCAGTGTCCATCTGCAGCCTTGCCCAGTGTCCATCTGCAGCCTTGCCCAGTGTCCATCTGCAGCCTTGCCCAGTGTCCATCTGCAGCCTTGCCCAGTGTCCATCTGCAGCCTTGCCCAGTGTCCATCTGCAGCCTTGCCCAGTGTCCATCTGCAGCCTTGCCCAGTGTCCATCTGCAGCCTTGCCCAGTGTCCATCTGCAGCCTTGCCCAGTGTCCATCTGCAGCCTTGCCCAGTGTCCATCTGCAGCCTTGCCCAGTGTCCATCTGCTCACAGTCAGGGGCAGGACTGCGAGAGGAGCCGAGACTAGCCGAAGTACACTCGGCTTTCTCTATGTCAGCGGCGCAGTCAGAGATGGGCGGGACTGTGAGAGGAGCAGAGTAAAGCCGAAGTACACTCAGCCCCGCTCACTCCTCTCCACAGAAATCGGCGCCAAATTTAAAAAACGCAGAGACTGACAAGGCTGCAAAGGCACTGGGCAAGGCTGCAGATGGACAGATGGACACTGGGCAAGGCTGCAGATGGACGATCCTCGCTCCTCTCGCTCGTTTCAGCAGGGGAATCGGCGGAGTATCGGCGTATAACACGCACCCACGATTTTCCCCTGATTTTAAGGGGAAAAAAAGTGCGTGTTATACTCCGATAAATACGGTAAGTCAAGTTTTAATAAAGGAGCTCATTCGGAAGCCATACATGAGAAGGAAGCTATACTGGATGAGTCTTATTTCAGTGTGCAATCCTTCAAACAGGCCTACATGTATATTTTAACATAAGATTTGAAGCAGCGGCAGAAGAGAATAGTTTCTGGGATTGGACCAGAATGAATCCATTACACTACAAGAAAATGGCACCGAAACCACAGGAAGATGGCCGCCGGGCAGTCACTAAAGGCCGAACCCAGCATGGACCACCGCAAAATGGCCGGCGACAGCATGGAGGAGGAAGCACATACAGGTAAGCAGAAATTACATTTCTTTTAAATGTTAGTTACAGCCAGCCCCGCTCCAGTGGAACCCCTTAGGTGACCCCCAGCACCCTTTAGCTAGAAGCCCAGGGAGGAGGGAAAGGCAGGGAGAGAGGGAAGAAAGGGGCCACAACCACTTACTTAGTCTCTCCAGCCAAATCACCCAGCCGAGGCAGGGGAGTTTACTTACCTATCCTGCATGTATTATGCTGGAAGACATTCCAAACAGATCATCGTCCGCACACGGAAGGTGACTGTTGGCCAGGCATGCTGTGATTGGACCCATATGTATGCCCTGGAGAGCGACGCTCAAAGGACAGGCTGCTGCGACTCGGCCGTAAGGTCAGCCGAAGCTGAGCGGTCCGATGCAAGCCTTGGAGCGTAAGCTCACCGGCCAGGCTGCTGCGACTCTGCCGTACGGTCAGCTGAAGCTAAGCGGTCTGATGCAGGCCCTGGAGCATAGGCTCACCGGCCACCCGTGGCGCACCAGGTATGTCGTGGAAAACCCAGCGCGTAGCTAGGGTCGGCACAAGCTCGATGGCCGAAACTGGGGAGACTACAAGGATCGAGGATCCAGCCTGTCACCCAGTCGGCAGTTGATCGAAGATCGCAGGAAAACAAATAACATTTTCCCCCCCAGACCAATGGGCCCGAAGGGAGCCATGTCCTAAATCCTTGCTAGACAAAAAAAAAAAAAAGAAGATCTGCGAGATGCAGACTGAGGGGATATACCCAGAGGATCCGCCCCCTGGGCGGTACTGTAAGTGTGATGCAACACTTTTTACAAGTTTTCTGCCAGTCACTCCTAATTAACGGATAATACCCACTTTGTCAATAGAGAAGCTGTGTCGGTCCATGGACGAAAGAGTAACACAAGTTTCTCAAGCAGTGTCAGCTGACCATGCTCTAGCCATACATTTCTGCACAGAAAGTAAGGACATTCTGGAGATGTAGAGGCATTGTAAACCTTTTCAATCTACACCTTGTATTTTTTGCCTGCAAAAGATATGCATCATGTACTTTCAGGGAGTAATTTGTTGGGTTGCACATCAAGCCTATTTTAGAGTAAATCTTCACAATCCTGTCTTTGTGTTCAAACATGACACATGCAGAATGGCACTGCACAAGTTAAACCACTTACTTGCTGATCTGGCCTTATCTGAACTTATTTTATTTTTTAACAAAAAAGCAATTTTTTGCTAGGAAATTACTTGGAACCCCAAACTTTTTTTTTTTAGTAGAGACACTAGAGAACAAAATAGTGATCATTGCAATATTTTATGTCACACAGTATTTGCACAGCGGTCTTTAAAAAGCTTCTTTTTTTGTAGGAAATACACACTTCAATTAATTTTTACGTGGAAAAATAAATTTCCATAGGATAACCCAATTTTTTCATAAAGTATAAAAGATGATACACTGAGTGGATACCCAACGTGTCGCGTTTTAAAATTGCACACGCTCGTAAAACTGCGACAAACTACGGTACATAAAAATCTCCATAGGCGACACTTTCATTTTTTTTTTTTTTAAAGTTACCCGTTTAGTTAGTTGGAGGTCTTGCACTATAATTTGCAGCGATACCACACGTGTGGATTGAACACCATTTACATATGCTTGCGCGACTTGCGTATGCGTTCACTACTGCGGCCGAGCATGGAGGGATGGGGCGCTTTAATTTTCTCTTATTTTACTTCTCATTTTTAACATTATCCCTTAAAAATAATTGTGATCACCTTTATTCCTATTACAAGGAATGTAAAACATTCCGCGTCTAAAAATGACCCTGTGGCAAAATCTGCCCACGGGACCACTTTTATCTGAAAGAGAATTCGCCTATAGTAGGAAAGAAATACCGGGGTTATGACTAGAGGTAGACCGATATGGGTTTTTCTCCAGCCGATATTTAGAAATTGGGGCGGCCGATATACGATGACGATTTTTGTGGCCGATATTTTAGGCCGATTAAAAAAAAAAATAAAAAAAAAAAAAAAAACCATCACCCACTCCACTAATTCCTGCTTACTCCAGTCACTAGCACACACTTGACGTCCTCAGTACAGATAGCACTGGTTTGGAACTGACAGATGGCACTAGTTTGGGGCAGGTGGCACTGATTGGCAGTGGCAATTGTAACTGGTTGGCACTGGCAGGTGGCGGTGGTCACTGGCAGGTGACACTGACAGATGGCACTGACTGGTGGCACTGACAGATGGCATTGACGGGTGGCACTGACAGATGGCATTGACGGGTGGCACTGACAGATGGCACCGATTTGCACTGGCAGGTTTCACACTAAGCCGAGTATGTGTGAAACTGACAGGAGCGAGAGAGCTGTCAGAATTAAGCTCGATGTGGGGTGGGCGGGACCCAGCAGCTAAATTACACCAGCCAATGATTGGGCTGCTTTAGAAAGGGGGCGGGGCCACATACATGTAGCAGCCCGCCCAGATACCATCCCATTGGCTGGTGTAATATCTGCTGGGTCCCGCCCACCCCCGACATCGAGCTGACAGCTTCTCTCTCTCCTCTCTGTTACTTGCAGTTTCACACACACAGCGCAGCGCTTGATGCTGCTGGAGCTGCTGAGTGTGTAGAAGGGAGGAGTTAGGGCAGCCAGTGTAAAATATCGGCCCAGTTTTAATAATAATCGGCTGATGCCGATTTATCAAAAATGCCCAGATATCGGTCGACCTCTAGTTATGACAGAAGCTAGCTGTCACACAAATTACATTTCTACTATAGTCCGGTCGGTAAGTGGTCAATGCACAACCTATCTGCAGTCTAATGATGGCAATGCATGGACTGACCTTATCAATTGCAGCACTGAAAAAAAAAAAAAAAAAACACCACTTCTCCTCAAAGCATACCCTAATGTCCAATTCTTGCAGATGATAATAAATGAACTTTATTTTAAGGTAATAAAAAAGGTACTCTGAGGGATCAGTGTGCGCGCAAACACCACCAATCGCCAAACAGAGTAAACACTCCATGGTAGAACCTCACTGGATTACAGGAGGTCAATACAAGTTTACGCACACAATAGGGAAAAAAAATATATATCATGAACCCTTTTCCATTTTACAGGAAAAAAAAATATTATTAGAGCTCCAGATGGCATAATAGGTATACTTTATAAAAAATATTGCAACAGTAAAATCAAGTAAAGCCGACCAAAAAAACAAACCTTAGTGGACATTGTCGGTATAACCTGTCAAACAGCTTGATGTCAGTATGCCAA
The DNA here is from genome assembly GCA_029206835.1 of Rana muscosa. Classification (NCBI taxonomy): domain Eukaryota; kingdom Metazoa; phylum Chordata; class Amphibia; order Anura; family Ranidae; genus Rana; species Rana muscosa. The sequence goes on from CM055117.1 coordinate 468,809,888, forward strand.
CATGCATTGGACAGTGCGTGACCTGAACGGGAAGTTTTGTTCCCTTAGGAAGTAGGGAAAAGCTATCTGAATGACTGAACATAGATTAGATCAGCGATGGCACAACAAACTGCAGCTAAACCATGTGAGCTCATCCTTACAAAAAGGTAAGGCGAACACACACAGGGAATAGAACTACGTAACTAGGGGGGGGGAACTGGCGCCTCATGGATTGGGCAGGGGCAGTCTCATGAAAGTTCTAGCCAGTGTCTACTCACTTAAAAAGGTAGTCGCATATAACCCATGGCCTAAGGATCAACTCATGTGTCCTGAACTGTATGATTAAGAACCTCAGGCGCTACATCTAGCAGATGGCATACATTTACAAGCAGATATTGCTTCAGTGTAAAATATATATGTAAACAAAAACATGTTTTAAAAACAAGAGATGCATCACTAAAGCCTTGTACACGCAGTCAGATTATTGGACGAATTTTCATCAGTTTTCTGTTGGATGCTAGTCTTAAATGGAAAATTTTCTGACGACAGAATTTAACGTCATAAGTGACGCAATGTTTTTAATTGTTTTGTATGTAATATTTCATTTCTGAGCATGGCTAGTCTTGCTCCTCAGATTTTTTTATTTTTTTTTGGGCAGAAAAAAAATGTACTAATGAAAAGGGGGAAAAAAAAGAAAAAAAGTGGCCGTTGGGGTCACATAAGACAAAAATTTTCAAGCCTGCACATCCAGTTTTTGTCTGATGAAAATTCATAATCGGTTGTCAAAAGCAGCATACCAACGATCAGAAAAATCGGCAGATCGTTCATCGAATGAAATTTAACTTCAGATTTTCTGACAGTGTGTAAGCCCAGGTTCACACTGGGCTGCGGGAGTGAAACTGTGCGAGTTTAGCTGAACTTGCACGATTTCACTCCCGTTGGCAGTCCAGATTTCGGCAGCGATTTCAGAGATATCTGTGCATCTTTCTGCACAGATGTCAATGTAAATCGCAGGCCGAAATCACAAATAGTACAGAAACCACTTTTTGAAATCGGTGCAGCGCCGCAGATGCGGCATCACACCGATCAGGACGGTACCATTGCCGGCAAATGCCGCCGATTTGACATGCGGATTGACATGTCAAATCGCACCAGTGTGAACCAGGGCTAAGGGCCTAAAAAGGAATTAATCCCTCTCGGAAAAATAAAATTCCCCCTGCAAGACAAAGGCATAATGAGCTAGTATGCATAGCATACTAGCTCATTATGAATTACTTACCCGAGATCGAAGCCACCACAGCAGTCCTCGTTCGCCTCCTCAGACGCCGCCATCTCTCCCGGAGTGACTTCCGGGTATCGTGGCTCCGGCGCAGTGACTGGCCGGAGCCGCAATGATGTCACTCCCGCGTGGGTGCCGCTACTAACGACATGATCTGTTAGAAACGGCACGCTCAGTGCGCCCGATGTCTACGGCACATGCGCCGTAGACATTGGTGCTGCTGTTTCTGCAAATATCTCCTAAACCCTTTAGGTTTGGGAGATATTTATTGCACCTACAGGCAAGCCTTAATTCTAGGCTTACCTGTATGTTAAAGTGGTTGTAATGGGTTTACAACCACTTTAAGCCTTGACACTAATCAGTTTTTCTAGAAATTTATTTTGCAACAAAAAAAACAGGAAGACCACTAACCATTTCTCGGGACTCATTTGTAAACTGGAACGTATCAGAAAGAACTTCGATGTTTGTGGCGCGCTCGAGTTTGTCCCTTCGGTCGGTTGAAATATTGAACCGCACGTGATCGCCTTCTAAAAGGGTCACCTTAGACTTGGTATCTTTATCACCAAAGGGAAGCTCTTTAGGAATAACAAAATCAACCTTAATCCGTCCGGGTAGGGGATCATTCTGTTGGAGTAAAGATCACAAAATAAATAGATAAAATTTACAAATTAATGTTGCACATAGCACCTGAGTATTTACAAGTTTACCTGCCAAGGAGGCAGGGGGTGTGAAAATTATACTCCTCAGACAGTAGGAAGGGAACAGGTGATCAGACTAAAGTTGATCATCCATTTGCTGTTTGGGAGTACAGTACGCCAAGTTCCGGGGGAGAGACATAGCAAACAGCTCACAGAAACAACAGACTAAAAACATAGTAACATACTAAATTCTGAGTAAATTTGTCTTCAGTACACTACAGAGGTGGAGTATTGAAAAGACCTGAAAATGTATTAATATGCATTACTTGATTTTTGTTGGGTACTTTAGGAATAACTTTGGTAACTGTTCCTTCAAAATGTTCAATGCTGATATCTTCAAATATAACAGTTCCTTGAGGTAGAAGCCTTACATCAGTTGCTACTTCTTTACCCTACAGGGAAAAAAAAAATTGAAATCAGAAAAGCCCAGATAGCAGAACAGAGGGTAAAACTATAAGGTACACTTACATTTCGATCTTTGATGGTGAACTCCACATCATCGCCTGGTTGCAAGGCTTCAAGGTCTCCTTTAAATTCGCTGTAGTGAAAGAATATCTCCTTTACAACATCCCCTCTTTCAATAAACCCAAAGGCTTCCTAGGGATTAAAAAAATAAAAAAAGGTTTGGCAGCTGGACTATTTTATAGCACAAAGCAAGGGTATGTGCATATAGATCTCTTCATTCAATCATAACATACAGGAGTACAGACTGGGGGAAAAAAAAAACAAAAAAAAAAAAAACAACGTAATTTTTACTTTTCACCTGCTTATGCCAAATCCTTTATCCCATCATACAATGCTTGGGGTACTGTGCTTCTAGGCTATACAGGTGAAACTCTAAAAATTATCAAATTTTACTAATGCAACTTAAAAGATGAAACTAATGAGATAGTTCAAGCCGTGATTTTTCATATTTGTGATGATTATGGCTTACAGCTCATGAAAACCCCAAATCTACAATCTCAGAAAATTAGATTACTACACACGCAATCAATAAAACAAGGATTGTACATAGAATAATATTGGACCTCTGAAAAGTATAAGCATGCATATGTACTCAGTACTTGGTTTGGGCCCCTTTTGCAGCAATTACTGCCTCAATGCGGCGTGGCATGGAAGCCATCAGCCTGTGGCACTGCTGAGGTGTTATGGAAGACCAGGATGCTTCAATAGCGGCCTTCAGCTCTTCTGCATTGTTCGGTCTCATGTTTCATCTTTCTCTTGGCAATGCCCCATAGATTCTCTATGGGGTTCAGGTCAGGCGAGTTTGCTGGCCAATCAAGCACAGTAATCCCACAGTGATTGAACCAGGTTTTGGTGCTTTTGGCAGTGCGGGCAGGTGCCAAGTCCTGCTGGAAAATGAAGTCAGCATCCCCATAGAGCTTGTCTGCGGAAGGAAGCATGAAGTGCTCCAAATTCTCCTGGTAGACGGCTGCGTTGACCCTGGACTTAATGAAGCACAGTGGACCAACACCAGCAGATGACATGGCTCCCCAAATCAACACAGACTGTGGAAACTTCACACTGGACTTCAAGCATCTTGCAGTGTGTATGTCTCCATTCTGCCTCCATACTCTGGGTCCTTGGTTTCCAAATGTGATGCAAAAATTTGCTCTCATCAGAAAAAGGACTTTAGACCACTGAGCAACAGACCAGGTCTGTTTTTCTTTAGCCCAGGTAAGACGCTTCTGACGTTGTTTGTTGTTCAGGAGTGGCTTGACAAGAGGAATACGACATTTGAAGCTCATGTCCAGGATCCGTCTGTGTGTGGTGGCTCTTGATGCGCTGACTCCAGCCTCAGTCCACTCCTTGTGAAAGTCCCCAACACTTTTGAATGGCCTTTTCCTGACAATCCTCTCCAGGCTGCAGTCATCCCTGCTGCTTGTGCACCTTTTTCTTCCACACTTTTGCCTTCCACATACATTTCTATTAATGCTAGTGCTATACAGCACTTTGGGAACATCCAACTTCTTTTGCAATTACCTTTTGAGGCTTTCCCTCCTTATGGAGTGTCAATGATGGTTTTCTGCACAACTGTCAGGTCAGCAGTCTTTCCCATGATTGTGATTCCTACTGAACCAGACTGAGAGACCATTTAAAGTCTCAGGAACCCTTTGCAGGTGTTTTGGCTTAATTAGCTGATTAGAAAGGGACACCTCGAACCTAGAATATTGCACCTTTTCACAATATTCAAATTTTGAGATTGTAGATTTGGGGTTTTCATGAGCTGCAAGCCATAATCACCACAATTATGACAAATCACAGCTTGAACTATCTCGCTTTGCATGTAATGAGTCTCTCTCATATATTAGTTTCACCTTTTAAGTTGCATTAGTGAAATAAATGAACATTTGCACGATATTCAAATTTTTCCAGTTCCACCTGTATTTGCAGTCATGAAACTAATACATCCCTAATTGACTCAATCTCCCTCCACAAACTGGTGTTTGTTTGCTCATCTGCAACAAGGGTGGATAAAAAATTTTCATAGCGATATCCATCTATATCATGGGGGGGGTCAAAAAACAAAAAAACTATTTGGATTTTTAATCAAATTTATTTTACTAAAATACTTTGAGTAAAAAAGTATCTAAAGATAGATTTCTATTTGAGCTACATTATTAATTTAGTTTATTCAGCATGAAATGGAGCTTGGTTATGTAGCATGAGGCTGTATATTCTGCAATATTTACATCTTTCAATGAATTCAAGCTCTGCAAGCTGAAATAACATGCACTGCATTGATGCATTCACACAATTTCACAGTAACCATGAGATAAAGCAAAGTTGCAAAATAGGGTAAAGGAATATTCCTGAAATCTATGTACACACCAAACTGTATGATTAAATCGGTTCTGATATTGCCGTTTTACTAACCTGACCACTTATTATTCTAAAGTGGGAACCCTTAATTTTGTTTGTAAATTTTAAAGATTCTAACCACCAGCAAGAATAAGTTCTTACATTTAAAGAGCACCTGTCATTTCAGATCCATCATGGCAGCGCCAGTTAGCGAGCATCCACTCACCTGCTGCCACCATGTCCCTCACCTTGTTGCGTCACTGCTGCATCACCAGCCGTCCCATTAAAGTGAATGGGACAGGCGATGAGTCAACAGCGGGTCAGAGGAGCTGCTATGGGACAGAAATGACAGTTACTATTTAAAAATGAGGATTGAAATCGAATGGATTTATATCAAGCCTTTTTACTAGTGATTTAAATCAAATCCACCCAATGTAATGTGCACATATCCTAACATTTGGTGGGAACCTTTGTTTATAATCATATGAGCATTCAGGCCAGGATTAGGGCCTGTGCCAACAGGCTTGCATGGGCAAGTGCATTTGACATCAGATTGAGATGCTTCAGTGAGGATTTAGATTTTACTGCAGGTGCATTTGACCTATTTTGCATTCTCTGACTTTCATGGTTACTGAAGCAGTTCATCAAGAACAAAGAAGCCAGTTGACACTGCCTCTTAAAAACAAGGAAAAACCAAAAGCAATTACAGAAAAAAAAAAAAACTCATGAGGACCCATACGAGAATAATCTACTTTCCCCCCCCCCCGTCTAGTTTTATCACCTTAAAAATGGTTTTATGACCATTAAGAAAAAGTAAATTAAAAAAATTTGTAGATCCATTTTACAAATACACATTTAGGAGTTTCATTACAATAGCTTTCACAGCTAGCCTTTCAAGTAAAGCCCAGCTTTTTTGTAGTCTTACCTAAGCAAATAAATTTCAGCCTGCCATTTTAGCAAATTAACCACCTCAATACCGGGCACTTTGACCGCCTTCATGCCCAAGCCATTTTTCAGCGTTCACAACTTGAATGACAATTGTGCGGTCATGCAACACTGTACGCATATGAAATTTTTATAATTTTTCCCCCAAATAGTTTTCCTTTGGTGGTATTTGATCACCTCTGCGTTTTTTTTTTTTTTTTTGCGCTATAAACAAAAATAGAGCGACAATTTTGAAAACAAGCAATATTTTTTGCTATAAACATCCCCCAAAAAAATATAATTTTTTTTTTTAGTTTAGGCAGATATGTATTCTTCTCCATATTTTTAGTAAAAAAAAAAATTGCAATAGGCGTATATTGATTGGTTATCGCAAAAGTTTTAGCGTCTACAAAATAAGGGGATAGATTTATAGCATTTTTATCATTTTATTTTTTTACAAGTAATGGCGGCGATCTGCAATTTTTATCGTGACTGCGATATTGCGGCGGACATATCGGACACTTGACACATTTTTGGGACCATTCACATTTATACAGCGATTAGTGCTATAAAAATGAATTACTGTGTAAATGTGACTGGCAGGGAAGGGGTTAACACTAGGGGGCGATCAAGGGGTTAATGTGTTCCCTAGGGAGTGATTCTTACTTTGGGGGGAGGGACACCGATCGGTCACCTCCCCATGTACAAGGGACACACCATCGGTCTCGTCTCCCTGACAGGATGTGGATCTGTGCGTTTACACACAGATCCATGGTCCTGCTCAGTTACTGGGCAATCGCGGGTGCCCGGCTGACATCGCGGCCACGTCGGGTTCCCAGTGATGCAGCGGGCGCGCGTGCCCCTAGTGGCTCGGGAAGGCGATCACGTCATATGACATCCGCCCAGAACGAGAGGGTCTTCGTCCCGCCGTCATGACGGCAGGCGGTAGACAAGTGGTTAAAATAAATAAAGTGAATTGTTACTTAAAGCCGAGTTCCACCCAAAAATGAAACTTCCCCCCTCAGGTGTCACATTTGGCCCCTTTCATGGGGGAGGAGGGAGCAGATACCTGTGTAATCCAGATATTTGCTCCCACTTCCAGTCATGGGTCCCGATTGGCAGGCGGTAGCACCCACCAAAAGCAGCAGGGGCCTTAAAGTGGTTGCAAACCATCACATATACCCAGTGAAGTGAACAGCCTCAGATGATGCACAGAGATTAAACAAATCTCCCTACAAATGTTTTACATGTATAGCTGCTGTCTTCAACTTTATATACTGGTTAAAAAGTGCACATCACTTTAGATTTTCTCTTCCTTGTTAGCACTGCAATGAAGCCTGGGCATAAAGCCAAGACAGCTGATTGGAGAAAGGGCAAACGCGCACCCCTCATAGGTAGAGACTTGCAACTCTGTTACTTTATAGCCTCCTCCCCAATACAAAATTCAGGCCCCTTTATCATGCGACTGAGAACTTGTCAGGAGTTATTAGGCCGATAACAGAACGGAGCAGGAGACAGCTATGGGACATAGTGCTTTGAAGAGACAAAACACTGCAGATATTCGTGCCCAGCTCAAATGTCATGAATCGGGTTTACATTGACTAACCACTTCCAGCCCAAGGACATCATATGACGTGATTTACTTTCAGTGGGAATATCTGAATGATGCCTGCAGCTACAGGCATCATTCAGATATCCTTGTTTTCAGCCAGCAATTCTGTGCACCATAAGAACGATCATAGCGGCAGTTCTGCCGCTAGTTCATTCTTACAGGCAATGGGAGGTGAGGGGACACCACCCCGCCACCACCCGGTGCTTCTCCTGGGCCTCTCCCGCGCCATCGAGGACCCGGAGAAATAATTGGCCACCGCCGGATAACAACCATAGAGATTTCCGCTGACCAAGTGGTCACCGGTCATTTTATATGACTGTCACAGGCTCGGGCGCGACGTTATGACGTCACGTCCGGGCCGCGGTTTTAAACAAAGCCGCGGCTGGCAAGCATGAGATCATGATTTTTTTTTTTCGATCTCTCCTCCAGGCTTAAAAGCATGAGATGTGGGGTCGTGCATCGCTCAATAAAGGGGACCTGTCACGAACGATTCCTATTACAAGGGATGTTTACATTCCTTGTAATAGGAATAAAAGTGATCCAAGAAAAAATAAAAATAAAAGCCCACATATGTTTATGCCGTTCAAACCACACGTCAGGTATCGCTGCGTGCGTTAGAGCGCGGGCAACAATTCTAGCACTAGACCGCCTCTAACTCCAAACTGGTAACCTGTAAAAAAAAATTAAAGGGTCGCCTATGTAGATTAAGTACCGAAGTTTGCCGCCATTCCACGAGTGTGCACAATTTTAAAGCGTGACATGTTGAGTATCTATTTACTCAGCATAACATTATCTTTCATAATATCCAAAAATAATTCAAACTTTTTTTTTTTCTTTTAACCATGAAATTTTTTTTTGGGGGACAAAACAAAGCATTTGAAAGATTGTTGTGCAAATACCGTGCGAGAAGTTGCAACGACCGGCATTTTGTTCCCTAGGGTGTCTGCTAAATATAAAAATGTAAATAAAATGTATAAATCATTTTTTTGCTCGAAAATTACCCAGAACCCCCAAACGTATGTATGTGTTTGGGGGTTCTGAGTAATTTTCTAGCAAAAAAAAGATTTTTTGTACTCACTGTAAAATTATTTTCTTTGAAGTCCAAGGACTGACACAGCATCTTCATCTTGACAAAGTGGGACGTCCCAAAGCAGTGTCAAAGAACGAGGGGTGGGAACAGTATCAAGGAAAAAAACAAACTTCACCCCAAACAAGCAAAGCTCCTCAAAGGAGGAGTTGCAACATTAAATAGCCGCCTGCAAAACCTTGCGGCCGAAGGAAGCATCAGAAGATGCAGCCACATGAACCTTATAGGACTTTGAAAAGGTATGTGCGGACGACCAGGTCACCGCCTTGCACACTTGTGCAACTGATGCTTGATGTCGGAAAGCCCAGGAAGCACCAATTGCCCTGGTAGAAAGCACCATAACCGGAAAGGGCATAGGCCTGTATGACAGTCTGCCTGATCCACGAGAAATGGTGGCAGACAAAACCGCCTGGCCCTGTTTTGGACCACACAAACAGCGAGTCAGACTTGCGATTCGAAGAAAAAAGCTGACAGGTACACCCGCAGAACACGTACCACGTCTAACGTGTGGAGCGCAAACTCTCTTGGATGCGACAGATGAGGACATAAGGACGGAAGCACAGTGTCCTCATTAGGATGGAAGGCCGAGACCATCTTCCGGAGAAGAGAAGGCTGCGGGCGTAGCACCGCCTTATCCTTATGGAGAACCAAGTATGACGGTTTGCAAGACAAGGCCGCCAATTTGGAAACCCTTCTGACAGAAGTAATGGCTACCAGAAAAGCCACCTTCTGAGATAAAGTTGGAGAGCAATCTCCCTGATGTTTTCAACCGGAGGTTCCTGAAGAACCGAGAGCACCAAATTCAAATCCCAAGGAGGAAGAGGTGGCTTAACAGGGGAGAGCACATGTCGGATCCCCTGTATGAAGGTACTAATCAAAGAATGGCCTGCTAGCGGCCTCTGAAAGTAAAATAGCCAAAGCTGAAATCTGACCCTTAAATATGGTGCTTAAAGGGGTTGCTCCGCCGGAAAAAAAAAAATTAAAAGCCAGCAGCTACAGCTACAGCAGCTGCTGGCTTTTAATATTTGGACACTTACCTGTCCTGGAGTCCAGCGACGTCCGCAGCAGAGGACGAGCGACCGCTCGTCGCTCTGCTGCTCCCTCCGCCATCCTCGCTGAGGGAACCAGGAAGTGAAGCCCTGCGGCTTCATGCCCGGTTCCCTACGGCGCATGCGCGAGTCGCGCTGCGCCGTTCTGATTGGTGCTCCTGTGTTCTGGGAGCAGAGTGTCTCCCAGAACACCAAGGGAAGTCTGCGGGAAGTGACGTAACTCCCGCAGATTCCCGGAGACAGGACTCCCGGATGTGGGTGAAAATACCTGTCTTAGACAGGTATCTTCACCCCCCTCCCCCCTGAAAGGTGTCAATTGTGACACCGGAGAGGGGGAGGGTTCCAAATCGCAAAAGTTGCTATTTAGGGTGGAGCTCCACTTTAAGGCAAGCATTTGGGTCACAGCACGCTGTAAAAAACAGCAAGATTCTGGGAACGGAATACGTCCGTGGACGCCAATCAAGCTCCTCGCACATAGCGATGTAGTGTGGGCCCTCCAGGTACGGCGGTATATCTTCCAGGAAGAAGATTTCCGTGCCCTTAGCATGGTCGAGGTGACCGAATCCGAGAGACCCCGGTCTCTCAGCACCCGGCTTTCAATAGCCATGCCGTTAAAGCCAGCGACTGTAAAGCAGGATGAAGTATGGGACCTTGAGACAGAAGGTCCTCCCGCATCGGCAGTCGCCATGGAACGTCCGCCACTAGGCACACAAGATCGGCGTACCAAGGACGCCGAGGCCAATCTCGAGTGATGAGGATCACCGGAATCCCCTCGGCCTCCACCCTGCGAAGAAGGCGAGGAAGCAACTTCAGTGGAGGATAGGCATAAATCAGCCTATATCGACCCCACAGGGCCACCAACGCGTCTGATGCATCTGCCCAGGGATCCCTGGACCTGGCCACGAATCTCGACACTTTAAGACGAGAGGCCAATAGGTCCACATCCGGCATGCCCCACCTCCGGCAAAGGAGGTGAAACACCTCCGGATGAAAGGACCATTCCCCCTGGTCCAACATCTGGCGGCTCAGATAGTCCGCCTGCCAGTTGTCTACTCCTGGAATGTAAACGGCCGACAGAGCCAGTACATTTTTTTCCGCCTACCTTAGGATGTGAGCGACCTCAGACGCCGCAGCTGAGCTCCGAGTTCCCCCCTGATGGTTGACATAAGCCACTGCCGTGGCATTGTCCAATTGGATCCTGACCGAGCGTCCCTGCAATCTCCTCGACCACGAGGAGAGGCACAGTCTGAATGCCCGGAGTTCCAGGACATTGATCGGCAGACGGGACTCGTCCGGGGTCCAGAGCCCTTGGGCTGACAGAACTCCCCAGACTCCGCCCCAGCCCAAAAGAGTGGCATCCGGCGTGATCAGTTCACTGGACAGGAAGGAACGACTTCCCCCGACCGAAGGGCCGGGGATCTCAGCCACCACTTCAGGGGATGCCCTGACCAGGTGACTCAACTGGATATGACGATCCAGTGATAATGGAGACTTGTCCCAGCAAGATAGTATCTCCTTTTGTAAGACTCGAGTGTGGAATTCGGCGTACGGCACCGCCTCGAAGGAAGCCACCATGAGTCCCAGGACACTCATGCAAAAATAGGAGTGACGACCATTTGCGGGACATCAGCACCCGTACCGCAGACTGAAGAGTCTGTAATTTGTCTAAGGGTAGAAATACCCTCGCCTCCGAGGAGTCCAGGATAAATCCCAAGTACTCCAGACGCTGAGTCGGAACCAGGACCGACTTCTGAATGTTTAGCAGCCGTCCGAATTCTCGGAGGGCCTGACTGGCTATCTCCACATTTTCCTCAAATTCTGAGCCAGAGTCTGCTCTCAGAAGAAGATTGTCTAGATAGCCCACGATAGCAATACCTCGCTGTCTCAGCCAAGCACCTTGGTGAAAACCCGCTGTGCCGACGCCAAACCGAAGGGAAGAGCCACAAACTGATAGTGGTCTTCGCCTATCGCTTCGGGCTGCCCTATTAGGGGCAGTGCAGGAAACTTCTGGTGACCGGCGCAAATTGGGACATGTAAGTAGGCGTCCTTACTGTCCAAGGATGCCAGAAAATCCCCCAAATTGAGCACAGCAATTACCGAGCGAATGGATTCCAGGCGGAATTTCCGAACCTTCACGAAGGCATTTAAGGGCCTTGAGATTCAGAATTGGACGGACTTCGTCCTTCTTTGGGACCACAAACAGATTTGAATAAAATCCCTGAAACCTCTCCTTTGACGGTACCAGCACAATTACTCCACACCTCAGCAAGTCCTGCACTGCCCCTAATAGGGCAGCCCGAAGCACTGGAAGGAGAGAGAGAGAGATTTGAAGGAAAGAATCTGACTGGTGGCCAGGAAAGGAACTCTATCCTGTATCCCGAGGTAACTACTTCGCACACCCACCGGTCAGAGATCCGGGAGGTCAACCGATCTGTGAACCTGCAAAGCCATCCCCCCACCCCAGAGTCGGGCGGGGGCAAGACTTCATGTGGTGGCAGGCTTGGTAGGCTTACGCACCCAGGGACGCTTCTGTCCCCCAGCCGCACCCTTGTTAATTCAGGAGAATTTTTCCACCGGATTTGACTGACGAAAAAAAACGCTTTTGAGTGGGAAAGGAAGGACCCGGCTTACGGCACGGCTCCTTTGCCTTAGGAGGCCGAGGAAGAAGGGTGCTCTTAACCCCCCGTGACATTTTTAATAATGTCATCCAGGAAAGTACCAAATAGCCTTCCGCCCTTGAAAGGCAAATCCGTCAGGAGCTTCTTAGAGGCCAGGTCAGCAGACCAGCATTTTAACCAGATTAGGCGACGCAAAACCACCGCAGACACTGAGGCCCTAGAAATTAGGGGGGGGGGGGGCAACGTCCATAGTGGCATCGCACACATACACTAGGCCCTGTACCATTTGGTCTGCCAGTGTAATGCATTCCGGAGAAAGATTATGCTCCTGCACATACTGTTGCATAATCTTCGCCCATTCCGTGAGTGTCCGAGTCACCAGGTTCACCGCTACAAGAGGACGCAGTGCGGATCCCAGCATGGCTCGGCTCACCATTTCCAACTTTCTATCAGTAGGGTTTTTAAAAGCAGGGTCAGGGGTCCCCTCAACTGGCAGAGTTGTGGCTTTATTCAACCGGGGGGGGGGGGGGGGGGGGGGGGGGGCGGTCGACCTCCGGAGGAGAGGCCCATTTTATAATCAGGCTGTCCTCAAAAGGGTACCTAACCGCCAGACGCTGCAAGACCGCAAAGGTCTTCTGTGGTTTGTCCCAAACCTGGTCAATAAATCTATCAAAGAAAGGTGTATAGGGAAAAAAAACTTTTAAAAGACTTAGCTTGAAAAGAACCAAAAAAGGAGACCGACTCCACCACAGGCTCCTCAGCCGCAACATCCAGCTTGAGAGTGTCCCTCACAGCATCAATGAGTTCACTAACAAGTGTCCTGTCATGTACTGACCCAGATAAGGAAGAGTCTTCCTCACAAGGAATGTCCTGGTCAAAAACATCCAAAAATTCAGAGCTAGGGTCCTGTGCCGCAGCAATGCCCATATCTGAATCAGAGCACTCCCCTGGAGATGGTGGGGGGGAGAGGGCGCTTAATAGCACCCTTGCGCTCGCACGCCGCTTACATCCTGGCAACAAATGATTCCAGGACTGCCGACAACTGTTCCATAGGGAACACAGGTGGCAGCAGCACTGCAAGTTGCTTCTGACATGAAAGGGGAAGCAGGTGACACTGACTCCATACCACCACCCTCGGAGACTTTGTCCATATGAGAGAAAGTCCACCCTCTGGCTGCACTGACTGGGGGGGTTATCCAGGGGACTCACCAACCCGGCTAGGACCGCTCAGTTCCGCCGCCTGTGTCCCTCTACAGCGCGGCTCCTGCGAGTGAACAGTGAGGAGATTGTGAGGAGAATTGCACCGTCCAATCAGCGAGAGAGGCCAAACAGCACAAAAGAGCGCGCGGCTACAAGTAAATGGTCGCCGCAACAACAAGTGCGCCACAGGCAGCTACGGCAAGATGGTTGCCAATGCGGTTTTCAATTGTAAAATAAAAACAGTAAAAACATGGCGCCGAACAGCGCTTAAGGCCCCCGCTGACACAGCTAATCCCCCACAACTCATGCAGACCCCTGTGGACCCCCAGCAGGACAGAGATCCCCAGGCACCCCCAGTCAGCGCACCATATTGTAGGTGAAAGAGTAGTAAAAACAAGGGGAGACAGGGAAAACCCCCCCTATCATAGGAACCCACAGTATGTACTCACCTGCTGAGGCAGGGGAACAGTACTTGCCCGTCCAGCTAGGACCCACTGGTGTGTTCCTGACAAGCATATCACAGTGCAGTACCGAGTAGCTGGTCGGCCAGTCCACCACGAAAGATACAGCAAAACTGTTCTAACTTCTGCGGACCCTGGAGCAAAAAGCTCACCGGCCACCCCTGGAGCCATGGGGTATGTCGTGAACCGATCTCACGCAGAGTGAGGATCAGCACGCTCGATAGTGGGACTGGGAAGACTACGAGGCTAGCGAACTACCCAACCTGTTGCCCAGCCGACAGTTGATTGAAGAATCTCAAAATAAAATGAAAGAAAAAAAAAAAAAAAAAAACATTTCTTCACGTCCTCTCTGCTAGGCAGAAAAAAAAACTGAGGCTGCAGGTAGGAGGGTTATGTCCGGAGGGACCGCCCCCTGGGCGGGGCTGTTCAGCTCTGGTAAGGGAATGTATGTTAAAACATCTAACATTCTGCCTAGTCTTCTCCTATGAGCAGGAACATAACCCACTTTGTCAAGATGAAGATGCTGTGTCAGTCCAAGGACGGTAAGAGAAAATAGGATTTTTACATGTAGGAGGGGAGTGCCAGAACACTTTGCGCAACGAACCCCAAGTATGTCGCTGCAGAATGCAACTAAGGGCTCATTTACTAGTGCAGCTGGCACTGCTGTTCCTCCGAAAAGCAAACCGAGTGTTTGACAGGTGGTGATATGTTGCCTCCTCACCACCTGATTGACACAGTAGTATGGCAATTAAAAGGTTTACATCAGGTGTAAGGGAGGCAACACTGGGAGGGGCCTGGAGAGCAATGGGATAGGTTGCATGTGAGGAGAGCTTCGGCTTGCCCACACTCCTTCCTTACAATCCTGCCCGAATCCTGTGTAGTTTCTGCCATCCTCTACACCCGGGGGACCTGTCCTGCTCCCCCCGCGGTTCCTGAAGCCTGTCAGCCCGCTGGAACGCTGCCATCGGAGCTTCCCGGCCACTTGCCTTAGGAAAGACCGCGGCTTCGGCCTAGTTCCGGGTACGGCGGCCATCTTGCTCCTTCCGGCGGCGGCCCTGGACGCTTCTCCTGGTCTCCCTGCACACCCTGTGCCCCATCTCTTGCACCGGCCTCCGGACTACCTACCACCGCTGCCAAGGTGCCTTATAACTCTGCAGCTGCTGTGGGGACGGACCGCGGCCTCACTCCCGGAGCGGCGGCCACCTTGCTCCACCCGGAGACGACCTGGGCAAGTATTACAGGCCTCCCCGACTCCCCTGAGCCCCGATTCCCCCAGATAAAGCCTAAGGCCAGTGCAGCTGCTTGACCACTACCTGCGGAACGCATGAAGTCACCCCTGGACAGTGGTGGGAAGGGGTCGTCGAGGACCCGGCCTACTTAGCTGCAGCCATTTTGGTACACTTGGGGATCCCCCTGACGGCCCCTGCAATATGTCCCCGTCAAAAAAGAATTCCGAGGCCGTCGACAAGCTGGCCAAATACCGCCGGCTTGACGAAGACCAACAGGCCAAAGATGGTGCTGACGCATCCCTGGGCGCGGAACACTATGTGGTGGCTACTAACAAGTTGCTGGATGCCATCGCCCTGTGCCAGAGTACGCTCACCACCAAAATTGAGGAGGTCAAAATTGATGTGTCCCTTATCCGGCAGGATCTCTCTACCCTCGGGGACCGCGTGACAGAGACGGAGAGCCGTATAAGCAGAGCGGAAGATGTCTTGCACCCTCTACAACATACCACTGATGAGGTGCGCCACCAGCTGCAACAGATTAGCGCAAAACAGAACGACATGGAAAAATCGCCTTTGGAGATTTAACCTCCGCTTCATCGATCTTCCCGAGTCTGCTGAGGGCAATGATCCGGCGAGCTTCCTTGAAAACCTCCTGACATCAACCTTAGGCAGAGACGCATTTTCGGTAATGTTCGCAGTGGAGAGAGCACATCGAATCCCTGCCTGTCCTCCTCCCCAAGGAGCTCCGCTGCGTACCCTGATAGCGAAGTTTCTCAACTTCAGGAACCGCGACAAGATCCTACGCCTGACCAGAGAGAAGGGGAATATCCCCCATACCAAACACACATGTAGCCGTCTTCCCGGACTTCTCCAATGGAGGTGCAACGGCAGCGGTCCAGGTTCCAAGATGTTAAGCGGCGCCTCCGTGTTCTACACCTCAAATACGCCATGCTGTACCCTGCAAAGCTTTGCATGGAATGCAATGGTCGAACCCACTTCTTCAAGGACCCCGAGTTGGCATCCACTTGGATTGACCAGAGAGATCAGCGAGACTGAGCACGCCACACTGCCTGCAAGCTGTGAGTACTTTTTTTCTCTCCCCTGCTTCCCCCTGTACCGGTAATGCACCGGTTATGCTCCCTGTCCTCATCCTGGTGCTTAGCCCCTCAGTAGCTATATTGCTAGTGTGTACGCTCCACCGGGACAGGGGGACGGATCTGAACTCCTTTTCCGTGTTTCCTTGGATCTCGCAGCATGCTCGCCGCCTCCGGGCAACCTAACTGACTATTGATTCCCCGGTCTCCCCACACGTGGGAGATACTTGTAGAGGGCAGTCTATCGAACGTTGCTGGAACTTCCTATACTACTATACCTACCACCCTGATGGCAGACGGGGGCCCCCTCCTGCATTGATGTAATGGTGCTGCACTTTTGTGGCCCCTATACCCCATGCACTTAAAGAAGTCGCCCCCCCCTAGGATCCCTATGGACTTTCACCCCGTCCGTCCGTTTACCTGACGGTTTGTTCCTCCTTTTTTCTTTTCTTTTCATCATGGGTATCTATGTCCCTTTGAAATTAAGTCCCTCGCCTCCAATGGTTTTTTCACATTGGATGTCCCCCGTTGATACCTGGTTATGGGGTACTATGTTCATGCCGAGTTGGGGTGGCAATGGAATGGGAGGGAAGGGAAATGTTGTGGTTATTTGCCACAATGTTTACAATTGTTTATTTCTGCTAAAGGTACCATGTTATTGTCATACATGCACTATCGATATTGGTTCCCACTATGCTATCTGATGTGTCCTCCTCTGCTCTGCTGGTCCTGGGCCGGCCGCAGTCTATCATACATGCCCTACACCCACCATGAGTTCCCTGAAGTTCCTTTCGTGGAATGTTAAGGGCTTGCGCAATAAGATTAAACGCACAGCTGTCCCGACATTTCTCAAATCTCAGAGGGCTGACATTATCACACTAGTCGAGACCCATGTCACAGGCCACTTGCAATCCTCCCTCAAAAAGCCTTGGATAGGGTGGGCTTACCACGCCACCCACACCTCATATTCCAGAGGAGTATCGTTCCTGGTTGTCAAACGGGTACCGTTTGATCTAGTGCTGCTCCGCACGGACCAGCAGGGCAGATGTGTTTATGCACGCTACCATTAATGGGTCTCCTATCCTGCTACTTGCTTGCTATGTCCCCCCCCCATACAACTCAGCTGTAATTAAGGAGGGCCTTGCCTTTATGACCCAATATCCCTCTGTACCGGCAGTGTGGATGGGGGACTTTAATATGACCCTAATCCCCGCTCTGGACCGCATGGGCGCGCTGGACCCCCCCCCCCCCCAATCCACCGGCCCATACCAGACTGCACCGCATAATGACCGGACTTCGCTCTTGTTGACACTTGGCGCCACGAACACCCGCACACTAAAGTCTTCTCATGCTTTTCAGCTAGTCACAACACGATGTCGCAAATTGATTGTTTTTATCTCGATGTCCCTGTTGCCTAAACTAGGAGATGTGGGCTTTGCTCCGAGAGTACTCTTGGATCACGCCCCTTACTGGATCACGATCCAGCTCCTGAAAGCTTCCCCTGCTCCTTCTTGGCGGCTAAACCCAGTCTGGCCGACTGCCCTGCAGGACCAGGATGACATCCCCACAGAATTGCAATACTATTTTAAGGCCAACAGGGGCTCTGCCACGTATGATATGGTGTGGGAAATGTTTAAGCTCCACGCTCGTTCCCTGCTCTCCACGCGCATCAACAGGCTTAAACGGTCATCAACACTTATTGCAAGCTGCAGAACACCTACAGGTGCTGGAGGAGGCGTTCCATCGAGACCCCTCGCCCAGCACGGCTAACAATCTCAAGATTCAGGCACGCCAGGTCTCCCAATTGCACATAGAGAAGGCTAAACAACGTATATTTTTCTGTTAACAGAGGGAGTTTGAGTATGGAGAAAGATCGGGCAAACTACTCGCGTATCTCGCCCATTTGGATTTGCGTCCCCCTGTGGTGGTGTCCTTGATCGACCCACAGGGGAACGACATCACCTATCCACAACTGGTGGCGGAGGAATTTGGGAGATTCTACCGTGCACTCTAGACTTCCCGGGTCACCCACACTCCCCAAGATACCAGGGACTACATAGCGGGAGTTCAATTCCCTAGACTGACCGACGACCAGCTTGAAATTTTGGAAGCCCCCATTACTGAGGACATTTCCGAGACTATTTCCTGTTTGGCCTCATCTAAGGCCCCAGAATCGGATGGTCTACCTCTTGAATTCTATGCCACCTATTCTGAAATTCTAACCCCAAAAACTTAAGGACCTGTATTAAATTTATATTTGATTCAGGAGTTCTACCCCATCTATGAGAGAGGCCCAAATTGTCGTAATTCCCAAACCCGGTAAGGACCCTAAATACCCAGAGTCATATAGGCCTATTTCCTTGTTACAGGTAGACATCAAAATATTAGCTAAGATTCTAGCTTCCCGCCTTAACCAGGTTATTCTGTCATTGATCCACCCTGACCAAACAGGCTTTATGCCAGGGAAAAACACTGCTATGAATATTCTCCGCCTATTTAGGAATATTCAGGGGTCCCATGATGAAATTGGCTCAAGGGTTGTGGTGGCTCTGGATGCCGCCAAGGCCTTCGACTCCATGGAGTGGAACTACCTGTGGGAGGCCTCAAGATTTGGCCCTAGCTTTATTCGCTGGGTCCAACTCCTCTACCAGTCCAAGGGCCAGAGTATTTGTGAATGGTTGGCTTTCCGACCAGTTCCCGCTGGAGAGAGGGACCCGACAAGGCTGCCCCCTTTCCCCCATGCTGTACGCATTGGCTGTGGAGCCGTTGGCCATTATGGTCCGTGCAGACACTTGCATCCGAGGCCTCAGGATGGGGAACCTGGAAGAAAAGATCAGGATGTATGCCGACGACACTCCTGTATCTGGCGGACTCAGGTCCTTCTCTTATAGCAGCCCTCCAGTCCATAGAACGTATGAGTGGCCATTCGGGTCCGAGTATTAATTGGTCCAAGTCCCAGATCCTTCCGATTGACCATTTCCCCCCCTCATTCACGTCCCCTCCTCTGGCTCTTCCAAGGGTCTCCTCCCTGATCAAATACCTTGGTGTGCAGGTCACCAGATCGCTCTCAGACTACAAATTACTGAACATTAAACCCCTGTATGCCCTGATCAAGACACAGACTTGGGCCAGACTACCCTTGGGTGTTATGGGTCGCATCAGCTTAGTTAAGATGATACTCCTTCCCAAAATACTCTATTTGGTCTGGCATGCTCCCCTTTATATACCACAAAAATGTTTCAAAATAATTGAATCCATGCTGAATTAATTTATATGGGGTCATAGCAGACACAAATTATCTTGGAGAATTCTGAAGAACCCTGTGACATTGGGAGGAGCTGCTCCCAGACTTTCAGGACTATTATCTTGCCTCCCAACTGTCCCACTTCTATTATTTTGACAAACGTGAGCTACCAAGATACCAGACACTGCTCTGTGAGCACCCTGATGACTCAGCCCATACCCCACTACAGTCGGTCCTAAGAGCCCCATTGACAAGACACCCCCCACCAACACAAAGCAGACATGTTGACTCACCACCGGAGGGTATGGCGGACGGCACTACAAAAAATTGAGACCCCACAGGTACACTCTCATACCCCTCTCTGGTACAATACACGTTTGCCAGAATTACTGTCCATTCCAGACCCCGTGGTGTGGATACGCCATGGGATCTTATACATACACCAGATCATGACCGCTACAGGCCATAAAACATTCCAAATGCTAAAGGACGAATTTTCCCTCCCCAATTGCCTTTGCTTTAGGCTTTTGCAACTGCATCACGCTATACAGGCCCAGTTTTCTGGCTCTAACCCGTCCCTGGCAGTTCCCTCTATAGTGGACACAGTCACGGGTAATGAGCCTGCCAAGCTCATCTCCACTTTGTACTCTGCCATTCGTCTCCCTAGCACCACAGCATTGGCCTATGCTGCCAAGACTAGATGGGAGGTGGATGTTGGACTAATAGAGGATGAGGATTGGGACGAGATTTTGGAGGACGTGAAAAAAGTTTCCCCCAAACTATGGGACCGCCTCACACAGCTGTACATCATACATAGAACGTATCCGACTCCTCAGAGAATAGCCCGTTTCAAACCCACGTACAATCCAGGATGCCACCTCTGCAACCATACCCCGGGCTCCTACCACCTCATTTGGTCCTGCCCTACCATCCAGGCATACTGGACACAGGTGATACGCTTCCTGGACGACCAGATGGGCTCCCCTGCTACCCTTGACCCAAAGATGTGCCTACTTGGCCTGTTGCCAGACTTAGATGCTGACAAACCCCTGCGTACCTTTTTACATGAGACGCTATTCTTGGCGAGAAAAGTAGTGGCCCGTAATTGGATGCAGGCCCTGCCCCCTACAATCCAGTGCTGGAAAAGGGCGGTTAACGATGCTCTCCCATATAAGAAACCGATTTACATACATAGAGGGTGTCCGCTAAAGTACGAGAAGGTCTGGGACAGATGGTTGGCGGATGGTGAAACGTACTTGACAGGTTGATTCCTTATTTTTGTTGTGTACCAGCTCCACTCTCATTGGTGTCTTTATGTCACACAGATGCTTCACTATGTTCATGTATGTACTATTGTTTTGGCCATACTGGCTTATATTGATTTATGTACCATGCATATACTTTTCAATAAAGTTGTTTTTTTTCAATTAAAAAAGGAGGCAACACTGTGCCCGGTGATATCCGACTACTCCAATGTTGTTCAGGTAGATCTCAACCTCTAAGGTTGACTACCTCTGTATTAAAATAAGTGCACCTTTTAAGAAATAAATTCCTCTTCCGCTCCTGCCAGAGCCTGGAAAGCATTGCACCAGTGATCAGTGGATTAAGGGTACAAATGTCAGGCTGCTACAGACAAGCCCTACAGCTTCCAGACTGTACCTCCAATACGGGCTGTTTACAAGCTGCAGGGCTTGTGAACAAACTAAGAGCGTTAATCAGCGCCCACGCAGTCCAATCAGAAACTACAAGCTGCCAAAGCTGACAGTATTTGTAGTCTATCCATTAGCAGGAAATGGTGAGTGACACGGCCATGCGGGCAGAGTCCCGCACAGCCATGCTGTTCTTGAATTGTGATAGCGGGTGCTGGGAGGAGATCACCCGCCCGCTGTCACACCGATGCAGGAAGCAGGGGAGAGGCTGCAGGAGTTGGAACAGGTTACAAAAAAGACCTCTGGAATCGCTAGTAGCAAGAACCACCAAGATCAATAAAAAGCTAACCTCCTTTCCTTTGTAGAAAATAAACCTGCAATTCCCCAAAGCAGTTTTGAGTTAGAGGTCCCAGGTTGTAAGTTTTTTTACTACACAGTCTAGGAAGGGTGCAACACTTTATAGCATACATGCATTTTACTAAGCGTTTAGTGCCCATCAACTTGAGATTTACCTTCATGGCACAAATCACACCCTGGCAACGCATTTGTTTCCTTTTCATAAGCAGCATAATGTTTCGAGCGCTTACTGCACCAGTGCTAAGAAACAAAAAAAGGGATTATTAAATATGGGAGAAGAAAAAGTAAACACTATGTAAAATTTTACATTTACAATTTGGAAATGAAGAAAAGCCTTTGTCTAAAACTATTCTTAAAGCAAAGTTAAAAGCAAAAGTGGAACTTCCGCTTATATGATCCATCCATTCTTGGTGCTCCCTCCTTTACCCTGTAGCAGCTGCTCACTAACACAAGGAAGCCAAAGCTGCAAGATCACGTGACTGGATTGGATTAAAAATATAGAAGTACACACTATTCATATAGGTTGGGCAGGATATGTAGGGGGGGGTAAGGAACATTTTAGGAGCAGTTAGAGAAAAGGGCCTTTCTTCCACTTTAAATTAAAATAATAAAAAAAACACAAGAGGGCTATGAAGCAGCAGCTTTTCCCCATCTTCAAGGCACATAAAGTTTGGATGACAGACTATAAAAAATGTAAGTGGTTGTAAACCTAGTTACACCACTTGTACCTACAGGTAAGCCTATAATAAGGCTTACCTGTAGGTACTGTAAATATCTCCTAAAACCTCCACCGTATACGCTTGCACCGTTCGACACATGCGCTGTGAAGAAACGGCCCTCCGAGCCATTTCATCAATAGCAAGTACCGTGACTGATAGCTTCCACGCGCATGAGCGATGTCATACGACTCCGGCCAGTCAGAGACAGAGTCCTTGTCCCAGGAAGGAAAAGGGGCGAAGATGGATGCGGCCATCAGCGGGGACAACGCTGGCTTCATTTGCAGGCAAGTATACTAGCCCATTATGCTTTTACTAAGCAGGGGGGGGGAAAGAGGAAGTAAAACCCATCAGGGTTTCACATGACAAGCCAGCTCGGATCTGCCTGTGTTTTTAGGCAGATCTGAGCAGGCCATCCATTGACCCCTATGGGCAGGCGGATGTCAGCGGAGATGTGTCTGCTGACACCCACCTGCCATCCGATCAAGACAGCAGGCGATACGTCTGCCATCCGTCTTGGATCGGATGAGATCTGACGTAAAAACGGACATGCTGTCTGTTTTCATCCCATTTTCCCAGAGGAATAAGCAACGCTCTGACAGGCCCCTCCCTGCCCAGTGAGCAGAGACAGACCTGTCATCCGCCGGCTCAGCCGAGATCAACGGAGCAATCTCCTGCTGAGCTGGCGAACTCCGCTAAACAGATCCACCCCGTGTGGAAGGAGCCTTAGTCCCTTTCACACTGAGGCGTATTTCAGGCGTTTTAGCGCTAAAAATAGTGCATAAATAACGCCTGAAATACTCCTGCAAGCCGCATCTTTGGAGCGGTGTGTATACCACTCCTTCCCATTGAAATCAATGGGACACCGCGGTAATACCGCCCGCAAACCGTGGCTGTAGCCGCGGTTTGCGGGCAGTATTAACCCTTTTCCAGCCGATAGCGGGCGTTAAAACCGCACCACTAGCTGTCAAATATCGCGGTAAATATGACTGTATATTGGCGATAAAAATCGTGCCGCTATACCGCCACTGCACATGCCCGCCCCAGTGTGAAAGGAGCCTTATAGTCTGATGTGGGTTGTGAAAAACGGAAGGTTTGTTTGTAAACAAACCTGACCTGTCAGTGACCACACAAATTGGCTCCTGATGATTAGCAGAGACTAAATGTGTCAGACAGTACAGTCTGAAAACTAGCAATTATTTTTTACAGCATAGTTAACATTCCTCAGCACGGTGTTCTAACAAAGTTACATGGGAAAGGTTTTCAAGAAGTTGGACTGCAGAAGTGGATCAATTTTAAAAACCCACCAAATAAAATAAAAAAGTGTGCTGCTGTAAATATCCCCCAATGTAGCCCTTTTAGGTTATGGAAAGTACAATATTGTGAACTGGCATATCTCTTACATTCAAGAATTACCCAGTACATGTATAAAGCAAAAGACAGCTAAAAGAGGCATCAACATGGGAATGCTATAGTACCAGAGGTTTAGATCCAGGCTGCAAAATTAGGCCCACCTTTCCTGATATGCAGCACCAAGTGCTATCTCAGAATAGTTTAGGGAAAAGTAAACATGTTGTAGGAACTCAAATACTCTCCGCTCCAAAGCATTAGGGATATCAAAACAGAAAAGCAAGGATTAAGTTGCAACTTACTGCTTGTTTGTTTCAATAATAAAATTAATTTTATCTCCAGTTTCAAGCTGAACACTTCCATCGACATCGTCTGGGGTGTAGGTTAAATAAAACACCTCCTGTTAGGACCAAAATAAATAAATAAATCATCAAGTTAAAGCTTTTCATGAATGGAAACATTTAGAGTTTGTATATAATTGCAACATCTGAAACCAACCCATGGGCACCAAGAACACTATTAGGTGTCATAGCTACCATCTTGATGACTACCATGGTCCAAATTGTTCCAGCCCCATCACGCAAGCCATGCAGTTTAGAACACAAGTGAGAATTTAATGCAAAACTCAAAAGGAAAATCTAAAAAAACACACCCAACCTTTAGCCCAGCAATAAAAAATAAAAAAAAAAACACCCACACATTACAACTTAAATCCCATAAATTACATAGAAAACTTATGTTAAGCTTCCTATAATGTCCTAAAGTGAGCAAAAAGTTCAGCATTGAGTAAAATTAGGCATAATGCTGTCAAACATGTATAAGGTTACTTGGGGTAAACATGGAGATACCTAGGTAGCCTAAAAGATGAAGATGAAAAGAGCACAGGTAGCCCTCAGCCCCATCCAACCCAAAATCTTAGCCCAGTGAGTAGGCATGCAACACAGAAGCTACTATAGTGAACAATGGTGTCACCCTGCTGGTTAAGCAGAGGGGCAGGTGTGTGTGAGAATCACAAAACAGGCCAAGAGAATTACAAATTTTACAGGTAAAAAAGTAATTCTTAATTACCCCATTGCGTTCGTAACACACACTCCCTGAGGGACTCTGACCCGGAGCAGCTGGAGACTTGCTCTCCAAATTCTGAGGCACAGCGCAAACAACCTGGGAACAAAAGTAGGCCAATACTAAGCAGACTGCACTGTACATGAAAACATACACTGAATTACGAAGGTAGTAAAAATTATAGGAGTTAGCAACTTAAATTAAAAAACATTTCTCATGTACAGGGGATTAACTGCCATTTCATTCAAATTTAAAAATGATGAAATCCACCATGATGCAAGAACAGTACAGCACAACTTGAACACAAGTAGGTGGAACATGGCAAGGTTACCTGTCTAAAGATCTGTCACCTATGCAGACAGCTAAAGCACAGTTCTGAACAGTTAGGGAATTTCTGTACGCCACCTTAATTGTACAGTGAAGTACACAGTAAATACAAAGCACGCAACTACACTACTATCCCTAAGATTAAAATACATTTTAAAGAACCTTTGCCATGGTCTATGATGACATTACGCTTAAAGTATATGTGAACCTTCACCCTGTAAATCCACATATTCAGTTTAAAATAAAAATGAAAGGAAAATACGGTGTATAAGGAATTTTATTTTTTATTTTTTCTCCGATCACGTGGTCTCTTGCTCTCAGCTGCATAAGGGTCTAACGCTGCCCGTAGATGGGTAGAATTTTGCACAAAAATTCTTGGGGAAAGAAGAAGATTCTAAAACAGGTTTTGTTCATTGTCTAATAAATGGTGGGCCAAACTGGCAGTCAACCAATGAAAAGGAAAAAAAATAAAAATAAATAAAAAACACACACTGAAGGAGCAGAAAGAAATCTGTTTGAGAACTTTTTCAAACAATGAACGTGGTTTTCAGTTTGGTAAAGCCCATTCATTCCAAAATCAAATGTTAAAAACGCAAATTAAATCTTTGAACGTCGAAACAAATGTTTGGAAAAAATTTATACAAATTTTCCCAAGACTGTTTAAAAATTCTCAGTCTATGGCCAGCTTTAGAAAAATCGGTGTGGAAGAAATGAATTTTTTTAAAAAAAAAAATAGAAAAAAAAAAAAGTATGCCGACCTTCCCAGTGAAGGGCCGTTTGGGTGCAGGGGATAAGGGAGCCTAGTCTGATCACTGGAGAGAAGAAGGCAGGCTGTTCTCCCAAACACAGCCAATAAAAACATGGTCAGATTAAAATAGGAAAGCAGGGTGACTGGCAGGAACACCAGGGATTTCACACAAAGGAAGCAATACAATGAGAACAGGCTACTTTAAAAACACAAGTACATGGTACAGTAGGCACAAATCAGAAATATTGTTAAACAAGGCCACCTCCCTATTCGTCAAGAGGCTGCTCATCAGATTAGAGGACCAAATGTGGATGCTTGAGAAAAATCCAAACGCTAGCCATGAAGCACAAAAAACAAAACTAAAATTTACTTTACACCAAGACAAGCATTTAAAAACTAGACATCGAAACAAACCTGTCCATTTATTCTCTCTTCTGGCAAGATTTCAGTCTTTATTTTTACCAGTTTGACAGCGATTGGTTTGCCAGTACGTCTGTCTGATGACACCTCAAACTCCACATCATCTGTGGTGGAAGGAGAATGAGCAATCAGAATCCACTTGCCTGCTACTTATTACATAATCACTTAGAAACATAGCTAGATGTAACCTCCAATACTCTAATTTAACAGTAAGGACCCTTTCACACTTGTGCGACTCTGTGACTTTGGACATCAGAGTGACATGACAAGTCGTACCCCATGATTCCCTATAACCATTCATATCTGTGCGACTTCAAGTGGCACAGACTTCAAAGTAGTCCCTGTACTACTTTGGTTTGACTTATGCGAGTTGAGGTCCATAGACCTAGTGTTTACACAGGAATTCCCTGAAATCGCAGCCGCAAAAACGTGCCACTATCAAGTCGAGGCAGTGTGAAAGGGGCCCAAGCAACACAAAAAATAAATAGGAAAGGCAGAGAAGATGACTCAAAAGCACACAGACTAAATATTTAAAGTGGTTGTAAAAGGCACAAATTTTTTCCGTTTTTTTTTTACCTTCTATGCATTAAAGTAAAAAGCCTGTGTGCAGCAGCCCCCCTCCCGCAGCCCCTACTAACACTTACCTGAGCCCCCTTTCGATCCAGTGATGTCCACGAGAGCCTTGCCTCTCCAGGGACTTGCGCTCCTGATTGACTCCCACTGCTGTCAAACACAGGCAGTGAGCCAATCAGGAGACGGCAGGGCGGAGCCGCAGCTGTGTGTGTAAATGGACACAGCCATGGCGCGGGAGCATGGCTGCTCAAAGTTCCTTTACAGCAAGTGGCTTGCTGTGGGGGCACCAGTCAGGAGCGCTGGGGTGGGATCCGAGAAGAGGAAACCATTGCACAGAGCAGGCAAGTGTAACATATGTTTTTTTTACCCCCCCCCCCCCAATTGTGGCAAAAATCACTGTTTAGGGTGCCATTTAGATTAAAATTATGCCCAAACATGGATCACGTTTTTGCCACGATAGTAGTGCTATTTGGAAATTCAGGCAGAATTGTGACAAATCTGCCTACGATTCCAAATAGTTTGTTAAAGCGATATTAACCACTTAAGCCACGGACCATTTGGTAGCTAAAGGACCAGAGGTGAATTCAGAATTTTGCACTGCGCTGCTTTAACTGTAAATTGTGCGGACATGCAATGTTGTACCCAAACGAAATTTGCGTTCTTTTCTTCCCACAAATAGAGCTTTCTTTTAATGGTATTTGATTGCCTCTGCGTTTTTTATTTTTTGCGATATAAACGGAAAAAGACCGAAAATTTTGGAAAAAAAAATGATATTTTCTACTTTTGTTATAAGAAAAATCGAATAAAAACTCAATTTTAGTCATACATTTAGGCCAAAATTTATTCAGCCACATGTCTTTAGTAAAAAAAATGTCAATAAGCGTATATTTATTGGTTTGCGCAAAAGTTATAGCGTTTACAAACTAGGGTACATTTTCTGGAATTTACACAGCTTTTAATTTATGACTGCCTATCTCATTTCTTGAGGTGCTAAAATGGCAGGGCAGTACAAACCCCCCCCCCCAAATGACCCCATTTTGGAAAGTAGACACCCCAGGGAAATTGCTGAGAGGCATGTTGAGCCCATTGAATATTTTTTTTTGTCCCAAGTGATTGAATAATGACAAAAAAAAAAAAAAAAAATACAAAAAGTTGTCACTAAATGATATATTGCTCACACATGCCATGGTTATATGAGGAATTGCACCCCAAAATACATTTTTCTGCTTCTCCTGAGTACGGGGATACCACATGTGTGGGACTTTTTAGGAGCCTAGCCGCGTACGGGACCCCGGAAACCAAGCACCGCCTTCAGGATTTCTAAGGGCGCAAATTTTTGATTTCACTCCTCACTACCTATCACAGTTTTGAAGGCCATAAAATGCCAAAATAGCACAAAACCCCCACAAATGACCCCATTTTGGAAAGTAGACACCCCAAGGAAATTGCTGAGAGGCATGGTGAGTATTTTACAGCTCTCATTTGTTTTTGAAAATGAAGAAAGAACATTTTTTTTTTTTAAATTTTCAAAACTTTGTGACAAAAAGCGAGATCTGCAAAATACTCACAATACCTCTCAGCAAATAGCTTGGGGTGTCTACTTTCCAAAATGGGGTCATTTGGGGGGGTTTGTGCCATCTGGGCATTCCATGGCCTCCGAAACTGTGATAGGCAGTGAGAAGTGAAATCAAAAATTTACACCCTTAGAAAGCCTGAAGGCGGTGATTGGTTTTTGGGGTCCCGTACGCGGCTAGGCTCCCAAAAAGTCTCACACATGTGGTATCCCCGTACTCAGGAGAAGCAACAGAATGTATTTTGGGGTGTAATTCCACATATGCCCATGGCATGTTTGAGCAATATATCATTTAGTGACAACTTTGTGCAAAAAATTAAATAAATAAAATTGTATTTTTTCCGCAACTTGTGTCAACATATAAAATATTCCATGGACTCGACATGCCTCTCAGTATATAGCTTGGGGTGTCTACTTTCCAAAATGGGGTCATTTGGGGGGTTTTGAACAGTTCTGGCATTTTATACACATTAGGAAGCTTACATCCACTCTTCTAACCACTTGAAGACAAAGCCCTTTTTGACACTTTTTGTTTACATGAAAACATTTTTTTTTGCAAGAAAATTATGTTGAACCCCCAAACATTATATATATTTTTAAAGCAAAGGCCCTACAGAATAAAATGGTGGGTGTTGCATTTTTTTTTTCTACACAGTATTTGCGCAGCGATTTTTCAAACGCATTTTTTGGGGAAAAAATACACTTTTTTTAAATTTTAATGCACTAAAACACACTATATTGCCCAAATGTTTGATGAAATAAAAAAGATGATCTTAGGCCGAGTACATAGATACCAAACACGACATGCTTTAAAATTTCGCACAAACGCGCATTGGCGACAAACTACATACATTTTTAAAAGCCTTTAAAAGCATTTACAGGTTACCCCGTTAGATTTACAGAGGTCTACTGCTAAAATTACTGCCCTCGATCTGACCTTCGCGGTGATACCTCACATGCATGGTGCAATTGCCGTTTACATATGACGCCAGACCGACGCTTGCGTTCGCCATTGGGCAAGAGCAGGGCAGGACAGGGGTGCTTTTTTTTTATTATTAATTTTGCTTTTTTATTTTATTTTTAAACTGTTGCTTCCATATTTTTTTTTTTTTATCACTTTTATTGTTATCTCAGGGAATGTAAATATCCCCTATGATAGCAATAGGTAGTGACAGGTACTCTTTTTGAAAAAACTGGGGTCTATTGGACCCTAGATCTTTTCTCTGCCCTCAAAGCATCTGACCACACCAAGATCGGTGTGATAAAATGCTTTCCCAATGGCGCTTTTTATATCCGGGGGGGGGGGGGGGGGGGGACATTCCCTCCCACTGCTTGTAAAAGCAGTCCAGAGGCTAATTAGCCACTAGGATTGCTTTTACATGAAAGCCGACCGCAGGCTGAAAAGAATGATACCAAGATGATACCTAAACCCGCAGGCATCATTCTGGTATAAACATTCAAAGTCCAGCAACATACCAGTACGTTGCTGGTCCTTGTTGGACATGTATTGTAATCTTTTTTTTCCATGCAGCCTGTTGGCTGAATGAAAAAAAAAAAAAGATTGATCGGTGGGTATGCCCACCATTAGAATACCGCCCTTCATCCACCCACTTCTAATGATGGGCATACATGCACCATTTATATATGCCGAAGCATGGGGGCATCTTCTCGCAAAAGTTATGCCGCGTACACATGGTCAGACTTTTCCACGGGCAAGCCTCCGTCGGAATTTAGACCGTATGTACGCGGCATTGGGAGCAAAATCGCTCCTCCGCTCCTGCTGCCCCAATGCTTCGGCATATATGCTTCTTTTTTTTTTTAACTGTGGTGGTGAAATCACCTCCTACAGCACTGGAGTCGCAGGGATCAGGCCTGTCTCTGCGAACGCTGCAGTTATGTGTGTTGTGATTTGCAAGTGACAGTGATCGATACTGCACTTGGGTGGCCTGGGCTGGAGGGAGGGGCAAAACGCAGGTGCTAGCAGGTATCTGGGCTGATCCCGCTAACACTGCGTTTTTGGGAACCCTAAACTGCTGGGGACGCTAGTATAGATCTGATCAGATCAGATATTGAGCTGATCAGATACTATACCACTAAGGGGGGTGTATGCTTCACGCGTGGGTGTTAGCGCTACTGGCACTAACCTGACGCTGCCTGGGGTGTGACTCAGACCCTCGCTGACGCTAAAACCTAATTGATATCACCCGCCGGGCGATCAGGGGGTTAAACCTTTATTGGGTTATATACGGCGGGTGCCCTGACACTATAAAAAGCAAACTAACTAACCAGCGTCACCCGTAACACTTATATGATGATCACTGGTGAAAGGGTTAACTAGGGGCAATTAGGGGGTTAAAACCTTTATTAGGTAATATATGGGGGTACCTGACGCTATATAAAAACCTGACGGCGAACCTAAAAAAAAAAATTACTGGCTACCTATCGGCATCACCGACACTAAGACAACGATCATAAAAACGATCGCTTAGCGACAGTGGTGATAGGGGGTGAAAGGGTTACCTGGGGGGCGATCAGGGGGTTAAACCTTTATTAGATAATATATGGGGGTACCCGACGCTATAAAAACCTGCGGCGACCCTAAAAAAAATTACTGGCTACCGATCAGCATCGCCGACGCTAAGACATCGATCAGAAAAATGATTGCTTAGCGACGGCGGTGCTAGGGGGTGAAAGGGTTATCTGGGGGGTGATCAGGGGGGTTAAACCTTTATTAGGGGGGGTTATGGGGCTACACTGGACCTAAAACTAAATGAAGTGACACTTTTACAGTCACAAATGTCACTAATTGCAGTGATCACTAAATAAATGGTCACTGCAATCAGTGACACTGTGACTGGGGGGGCGATTTATGTGCCTATGTGTCCTGGTGTCAGTGTAGTGTTGTGTGCACTAACCTGGCATCTTCTCCTGTACGGCGCTCGGTATATGTGAGCGCCGCAGGAGAGATGACATCACTTCCTCCTGCCTGGCAGGCAGGGGAAGCTCTCTCATTCGCCGGGAGCGATCGAGAGGGGGTGGCCGGAATCGAACGGCCGTCCCCTCATGCCGGATCGCTCCCGAAGGTAAAATGACCACCCACTGTAAAGAAGGGGGGTCCGATCGGACCCCCCAACTATACAAAGGCAATCACATATATGTACGTGATTCTGCCTGTCGGTGCCATTCTGCCGACGTATATTTACAGTGGGCGGTCGTTAAGTGGTTAAAGCCACATACAACTTTAATATCACCAACAGTTCTACTTATTATACTTACAGTAAATCTTTATAGCCAATTGTCCTGCAAGCACTGACAGTTTTTGTTAACCTCTCAATTTTGTGAATGGTACCAAAATACTAAGGCTATGCCGTAACCGACTCATGCAACATACAGAAGTAAGAGGATATTTAGGCCCCACTCACATCTAAACAATTTGGAATCTTAGGCAGAATTGCCACAATTCTGCCCGCATTTTCAAATAGCGCTACAGTTGTGGCAAAACATGCGATGCATCATTTAATCTAAATGGCACCAGAAACAGTGCAGTTTTGCCACAGCTGGGGGGGATGCACACTCACAAAAGGGAGTACACCCCCTCACATTTTTGTAAATATATCTTTTCATGTGACAACACTGAAGAAATTACACTTTGCTACAATGTAAAGTAGTGAGTGTACAGCAGTGTAAATTTGCTGTCCCCTCAAAAGAACACAGCCATTAATGTCTAAACCGCTGGCAACAAGAGTACACCCCCAAGTGAAAATGTCCAAATTGGGTCCAATTAGCCATTTTTTTCTCCCTCCCGGTGTCATATAACTCGTTAGTATTTACAAGGTCTCAGGTGTGAATGGGGAGCAGGTGTTAAATTTGGCGTGATCACTCTCTCATACTGGTCACTGGAAGTTCAACATGGCACCTCATGGCAAAGAGCTGAGGATCTGAAAAAATAGGATTTTTGTACTCACCGTAAAATCAGTTTCTCTGATGTCCATGGACTGACACAGCTCTCATACTGTTTACGTGTGGTATATGCCCCTGCTTGCAGGAGAAGATCTAGGAAGAATGTTAGATGTTAGAAACATTCTAGAACAAAACCAGAGCTGAACAGCCCCGCCCAGCGGGGCGGTCCCTCCGGACATAACCCTCCTAACTGCAGCCTCAGTTCGTAACAAAGCAGTACAAACCTTAAAAGAAGGGTGGGTGCCGTGTCAGTCCATGGACGTCAGAGTAACGGATTTTACGGTGAGTACAAAAATCCTATTTTCTCCTATCGTCCATGGACTGACACAGCTCTCATACCGTTTACATGTGAGACGTCTCAAAGCAGTATAAGAAAAGGGTGGGCGCAAATGGTAAAACGAACAACCAAAACTTCATAGGCCTGTATAACACAGTCTGTCTAATCCACCTAGAAATGGTGGCAGACGACACCGCTTGGCCCGGTTTCGGACCAGAGCCAAACACTGAGTCAGACTTCCAAATCGAAGCAGTAGCCGCTAGGTACACCTGTAAGGCTCGCACCACATCTAAATTGTGAAGCGCAAACTCTCTAGGATGCGATGGGTGAGGGCACAAGGACGGAAGGACAATGTCCTCATTAAGGTGAAAAGCCGAAAACCACCTTTGGAAGGAGAGTGTTGCAACACCGCCTTATCCTTATGGAGGACCAGGTAAGGCGACTTGCATGACACCAGTCTAACAAAAGTGATGGCCACTAAGAAAGCCACCTTCTGAGACAAAGTTAAGAGGAATATCTCTGATATTTTCAAAAGGAGGTTCCTGAAGAGCCGAGAGCACCAAGTTCAGATCCCAAGGAGGGAGCGGAGGCTTGGCAGGTGGAATCACATGGCGAACCCCCTGCAAAAAAGTGCTAAGGAATGACCTGCTAGGGGTCTTTGAAAGAAAAAACGGCCAAGGTCTAAATCTGACCCTTAACTGTGCTCAAAGCCAGCCTTCGGGCCACACCACGCTGCAAGAACCGCAGGATTCTGGGGAGAGTAGGTCCGTGGGCGCCAGTCTAGCTCTTTGCACATAGCGATGTAAGCTCTCCGGGTACGGCGATAGATCTCTCTAGAAGACGACTTCCTTGCCCTAAGCATGGTTGAAATTACCGAATCCGACAGGCCTTGGTCCTTCAGTACCTGGCTCTCAATAGCCATGCCGTTAAAGCCAGAGACCGTAAAGCAGGATGAAAGATAGGACCGAGACAGAAGGTCCTCCCTCAAGGGCAGGCGCCAAGGGACGTCCACGATGAGGCGTACCAGTAACGCCGAGGCCAGTCCGGGGCAATGAGGATCACCGGAATGCCCTCGGCCGCTACCCTGCGCAGCAGACGAAGACTCAACTGCAGCGGAGGGTAAGCATACATTAAATCGATACTGACCCCACGGGGCCAACGCGTCCGAGGCATCCGCCAAGGGGTCCCTGGACCTGGCCACAAACCTCGACACCTTGCGATTAAGTCGAGATGCCATCAGGTCCACATCCGGTGTGCCCCACCGCCGAAAAAGGAGTTGAAACACCTCCGGATGCAAGGACCACTCCCCTTGGTCCAGGGACTGGCGACTCAGTCCGCCTGCCAGTTTTCTACTCCCGGAATGTATACGGCCGACAGCGCCGGCTTGCTTCTTTCCGCCCACCTTAGGATGTGGGCGACCTCGGATGCCGCAGCCGAGCTCCGAGTGCCCTCCTAATGGTTGACATACGCCACAGCCGTGGCACTGTCCGACTGAATTCCGATTGAGCGGCCCTGTAGCCTCTTCGACCACGCGGAGAGACAGTCTGATCGCCCGAAATTCCAGGATGTTGATTGGTAGACGAGATTCGTCCGGAGTCCAGAGCCCTTGAGCTGACAGGACTCCCCAAACTCCTCCCCAGCCCGTCAGGCTGGCATCTGTCGTGACCACCGTCCACTGGATGGGGAGGAACGACTTCCCGGCCCAAAGAGCCGGGGATCTCAGCCACCACATCAGGGACGCCTTGACAGAGTGACTCCCCTGGATCTGAAGATCCAATGACAAAGGGGACTTGTCCCAGACAGAGAATTCCCTTCTGCAATGCCCGAGTGTGATTGGCCATACGGAACCGCCTCGAAGGAGGCCACCATTAGTCCTAGGACTCTCATGCAGAAACTAATTGACGACCATTTTCGGGACGTCAGAACCCGCACTGCCGACTGAAGTGTCAGTAACTTCTGAGGGTAGAAACACCTTCGCTGCCGAAGTGTCCAGGATCAGACCCAGATACTCCAATCGTTGTCGGGACTAGAACCAACTTCTGCATGTTCAGAAGCCACCCGAAGTCCCGGAGGGTCTGACTGACTACTCACATTTTCCTCCAATTCTGAGCCATTTTCTGCTCATAGAAGGAGATCGTCCAGATAGCCCACGATAATTCCTCGCTGTCTCAGCAAAGCTAGAACCGGGGCAAGCACTTTGGTGAAAACCCGTGGTGCCGATGCTAGGCCGAAGGGAAGAGCCACAAACTGATAGTGGACTTCGCCTATGGCAAAGCGCAGAAACCTCTGGTGACTTGCGCAGATTTGAAACGTGCAAGCAAGCGTCCTTGATATTCAAGGACGCCAAAAATTCCCCTTGGTGGAGTGCCGCAATCACCGTGCGAATGGATTCCATCTGGAATTTTCGTACCTTCACATAGGCATTCAGGGCCTTGAGGTCCAGGATTGGCCGGACCCCGTCCTTCGGGACAACAGGTTTGAGTAAAACCCCTGAAACCTCTCGTGACGGAACCGGCACAATAACTCCGCACCTGAGCGAATGCCCCCAAGATGGCCTAGGCTATAAGAAGATTGCCAAGACCCTGAAACTGAGCTGCAGCACGGTGGCCAAGACCATACAGCGGTTAAACAGGACAGGTTACACTCTGAACAGGCCTCGCCATGGTCGACCAAAGAAGTTGAGTGCACATGCTCAGGGTCATATCCAGAGGTTGTCTGAGGAAATAGTCGTATGAGTGCTGCCAGCATTGCTGCAGAGGTTAAAAGGGGTGGGGTCAACCCATTGGATGCAGTGTACGACAGTCTGAGAATAAATTAGTCTGCATGGCCGTTGTCCCAAAAGAAAGCTTCTAAAGATGCACAAGAAAGCCTGAAAACGGTTTGCTGAAGACAAGTGCTCAGCGTCATATCCAGAGGTTGTCTTTGCAAATAGACATATGAGTGCTGCCAGCATTGCTGCAGAGGTTGAAGGGGTGGGGGGTCAGACTCAGTGCTCAGACCATACGCCACACACTGCATCAAATTGGTCTGCATGGCTGTCGTCCCAGAAGGAAGCTTCTTCTAAAGATGATGCATAAGAAAGCCAGCAAACCGTTTGCTTAAGACAAGTAGACTAAGGACATGAATTACTGGAACCATGTCCTGTGGTCTGGGGAGACCAAGAAAAACGTATTTGGTTCAAGTGGTGTCAAGCTTGTGTGGCATGAGCAGACAAATCAAATAACAAAAAAACAGCTTGGAAAGGAACTGCTGCTGGGGATGCTGCTTCGCACCAAAACACTAAGGATATTAACATAACAGTTATCACAGTCCTTGTGTTGACCAAACAGAGCACCCCTTCACTGAATCCCACTCCTCCAGTTATTCACAGATCAGCACAACTGTCAGATTAAATATCTTGAGAAGTCTTGATTATACTTCATAAAGATGGATCATGGAAGACAAAAGGGAAACCAACCTCATTGCGCAGTGCTCACACACACACACACACACACACAGATGTAATGTTAAGCACACAGCGCTTTCACTCACGTGACCAAAAAAAGGGTTGTATCGCATAGACAGCCACCGTTCAGCTCAGTAAACGCTTTTCCTTCACAGCTCCAGCTGGGACCACATCCAAGTGCCGCTGGTAGCGTGATTAGGCTCCTCCCCCTACGCGGTGCGTCACGTGACTTAGTCCCATGACTAAGTCACGTGACGCACCGCGTAGGGGGAGGAGCCTAATCACGCTACCAGCGGCACTCAGATGTGGTCCCAGCTGGAGCTGTGAAGGAAAAGAGTTTACTGAGCTGAACGGTGGCTGTCTATGCGATACAACCCTTTTTTTGGTCACGTGAGTGAAAGCGCTGTGTGCTTAACATTACATCTGTGTGTGTGTGTGTGTGTGTGTGAGCACTGCGCAATGAGGTTGGTTTCCCTTTTGTCTTCCATGATCCATCTTTATGAAGTATAATCAAGACTTCTCAAGATATTTAATCTGACAGTTGTGCTGATCTGTGAATAACTGGAGGAGTGGGATTCAGTGAAGGAGTGCTCTGTTTTGTTAACACAAGGACTGTGATAACTGTTATGTTAATGTTCTTAGTGTTTTGGTGCGAAGCAGCATCACCAGCAGCAGTTCCTTTCCAAGCTGTTTTTTTGTTATTTGATTTGTCTGCTCATTGCATATGAGTGATCCTTATTAGGGTCTCCGCACTATATATCAATTTAGCACTTATTTCAGCACTATTTGCACATTTGGATATTTTTGCAGGCTGCATCTTGGTCACACTATTTTAATGGTATATGTTATGATTGGTTCACTTAGGGTTGATTTACAGCGCATCAATATCACATTGCAACTTCACTTATATGGTATCAGACACATTGATTGCAGCTGAATCACTTAGTTATCCTTGGTTTATTTCACATATTTGATAGCCCTTGCACCATTTTAGCGCTTTGGTATTTTTTATATACAAGCGTGTGTGGCAGCAACCAGGTGAGGAGTACAAAGACAAGTGTATCTTGTCTACAGTCAAGCATGGTGGAGGGAGTGTCATGGTCTGGGGCTGCCGTCACTGGGGAGCTACCGCTCATTGAGGGAACCATGAATGCCAACATATACTGTGACATACTGAAGCAGAGCATGATTCCCCCTCCCTTCAGAGACTGGGCCGCAGGGCAGTATTCCAACACAATGACCCCAAACACCTCCAAGACGACCACTGCCTTGCTAAAGAAGCCGAGGGTAAAAGGGGGATGGACTGACCAAGCATGTCTCCAGACCTAAACCCTATTGGGCATCTGTGGGGCATCCTCAAAACAGGAGGTGGAGGAGCGCAAGATCTCAAACATCCACCAGCTCTGTGATGTCGTCATGGAGGAGTGGAAGAGGACTCCAGTGGCAACCTGTGAAGCTCTGGTGAACTCCATGCCCAAGAGGGTTAAGGCAGTCGTGGAAAATAATGGCAGCCACTAGGGCTGCAACTAACGATTATTTTCATAATCGATTAATCGGCCGATTATTTTTTCGATCGGATAAAATCATAAAAAAAACTGAATGTGCCATTTATTCGTTTATTTAAAAGTAATAATGAATTCCTACCGGGGGCACCAATGACGGGGCGTTATTCCTCCCGGGGGCACCAATGACGGGGCGTTATTCCTCCCGGGGGCACCAATGACGGGGCGTTATTCCTCCCGGGGACACCAATGACGGGGCGTTATTCCTCCCGGGGACACCAATGACGGGGCGTTATTCCTCCCGGGGACACCAATGACGGGGCGTTATTCCTCCCGGGGACACCAATGACGGGGCGTTATTCCTCCCGGGGACACCAATGACTGGGCGTTATTCCTCCCGGGGACACCAATGACTGGGCGTTATTCCTCCCGGGGACACCAATGACGGGGCGTTATTCCTCCCGGGGACACCAATGACGGGGCGTTATTCCTCCCGGGGACACCAATGACGGGGCGTTATTCCTCCCGGGGACACCAATGACGGGGCGTTATTCCCCCCATAAAAACCAATGGGGCACTATCCCCCCCATAAACACCAATGGGGCACTATCCCCCCATAAACACCAATGGGGCACTATCCCCCCCCCAGAAACACCAATAGGGCACTATCCCCACTAGAAAACACCAATGGGGCACTACCCCCACTAGAAAACACCAATGGGGCACTACCCCCCCCCAGAAACACCAATGGGGCACTACCCCCCCCCAGAAACACCAATAGGGCACTACCCCCCCCCCAGAAACACCAACGGGGCACTATCCCCCCCAGAAACACCAACGGGGCACTATCCCCCCCAGAAACACCAACGGGGCACTATCCCCCCCCCAGAAACACCAACGGGGCACTATCCCCCCCCCAGAAACACCAACGGGGCACTATCCCCCCCCCAGAAACACCAACGGGGCACTATCCCCCCCAGAAACACCAACGGGGCACTATCCCCCCCAGAAACACCAACGGGGCACTATCCCCCCCAGAAACACCAATGAATCACTATCATCCCCCAAGAAACACCAATGGGGCACTATTCCCCTCTCCCCCAGAAACACCAATGGGGCACTATCATCCCCCAAGAAACACCAATGGGGCACTATTCCCCTCTCCCCCAGAAACACCAATGGGGCGATTACTATTCTCCCCCCTCCCTCCCAGGAAAACCAATGATGGGGCACTTCCCCCCCCCCGGAATACATAAGTTGGGGCACTGACTGAATGTGTACTGTTTGTGGGTGCTGTGTACTTTTTTTACTTAGCTGCTAGCCGCTACCTTTTTTCACACTGCAGCTCGGCTCAGTCTCCTCACAGCTTCTCGCCCTCGCCTCTCTGTTCCATCGAGGCAGCAGCAGGCGGGGCTGACGTCAGCAAGGAGGAGAGGCGCGCCGCGGACGTGCAGCGGCAAGGACGTGCCTGGTCACAGCGCCGAGGACACAGGAAGGAGACACAGGATTACAGTACACAGGAGGGAAGGATTTTTGCAACGGACGGACAGGCGCAAGGTGCGGACCAACTAATCGATAATGTCGATTAATCGTTGCAGCCCTAGCAGCCACACAAAATATTGACACGTTGGGCCCAATTTGGACATTTTCACTTAGGGGTGTACTCACTTTTGTTGCCAGTGGCTTAGACATCAATGGCTGCGAGTCAAATTATTTTGAGGGGACATCAAATTTACACTGTTATACAAGCTGTACACTCACTACTTTACATTGTAGCAAAGTGTCACTTAAAAACATAATAAAATATTTACAAAAATGTGAAAGTACTCTATATACACATACACACACACACACACACACACACACACACACACACACATACATATATTAGGCTTCATGCCCACGGACGTTTTTACAGCTGCGTTTTTTACAGCTTAAAAACGCCTGTCCATGTTATTGTACATTTTTTTTTTCTCCAAAAAAAAAAAAAAAAAAGGAGCTAAAAAACGCGACCGCGCGTTAGTGCACGTTTTTTGACGCCCAACTCAGACGCTGAGGAACGCACTGGTCCTGGGTTTTTTTTACAGCTTAAAAACGTCTATGCCATTTGCAGCTCAAAAATTTCTAGGTGGGCATGAAGCTATAGACTAACATGGACAGGCGTTTTTAAGCTGTAAAAAACGCGGCTGTAAAAACGTCCGTGGGCATGAGGCCTTAATCTGAAAAACGTGCCTGGCTTAGGGCCAAAGTTTGGTACATTAGCTTCTTTGGAACAAAAGCACATAGGGCAGCCCAATAAAGTGAATGGGCTGCCCTGTGAGCAATATGCGAAAGTGTGTAAATCTCGCAAAAATATTGCGAACGGGAATGTGCGTTCCCACTACATGAAGAGTGCCCAACCAGCCGGAATCCTTGGACATGAGGCCGATATAAAACATGAATCTGGGCAGAGAGCTCAAAGCTGAGCTTTAAGGGAGTTTAGACCTGGCATTTAGCACTTTCTTCCTGGAGAACATTAGCAATTAAACGCAATTAGCTGCAATCGCAGTATTAAAATATTCAAACCCAAAAATGTTATATTTTACAGCTTACCATGTTCTTCGATGTGTCTGCATTCATTTCAAGGCCTCTCCTGCACCCTCATTTATCACCTGTTAATCCTGTGACCACCACTTGCCTGTCCCTTCATGTCTGCACTCATTTCTCCATGAAATCTATGAGGGCAGCCATGGTTGTCACACAGACTGGGCTTCAAACAGGTGCTTTGTTAATCTCTTAATTACATGGTGGATTCATCTAATTAGTAGCTTACACCTGTGGACAATTTTTGCCATTGTAGGCTTTTAGCCATTTGGCAATTTCAAAGCCTGATGTTTGCTATTTAAGCAACACTATCTAATCTTACTTTAAGCTTGTTCCATGTTGAGAACATGTTTATTTGGCGAGTTCTTGAAATGTGAATGGGAACAATGCAACAAAATAAAGTGGGTGCTATCCAAATATAGCTGCAAAAGTCGAAATGCACTCAGTTAATCTAAACCCGGGAACAAAAACATTGCACCTTATTAGTTCTTTAGATGTGGTGGCAAACTTATTTTCAGGCAAAATTTTTATTGGGGCTTCTACCAGTAACAGGTCCTGTCAGTGTGATAACTGCATCTACGTGGGGTGCAAGACAGTCACTCCTACACTGGTGGCCTGTTCGAACAGCTCATTCAACAAGGAGGTGGTGTTCTGTAGTTTAAACACTTTGTTCATATGATTTGAGATCAGAATGTGCTGTGCTGAAAATTACATCAAGCTCTATAGAAGTCTCATATAGGCGCATTGCAATAAAAAAGTCCATCAAATGATGTGCAAGTATGTGTAAAAATGACGACAATCATTTATCCAAAACTTGCATAACTCAAAACAGCTTATATGTTGCATAGAAATGAGTTGAAAAAAATATTCCAAGTCCGAAGGTGAAGAGAAACCCCAATAGTACAAAAATCACGCTTCAATAAAAGTGTGCTCCAAGTGAAAAGACACAATCCTTCACCTGCCACTAGAGTGTATAGGCAAATCAGAGAAACCATGAGACCAAGCTACACAACCATGTTTCATGAATATTCTTTGTGGTCAAATATGGTTGTGCGGGTCTTGTGGTTCCTCCCCTTACCTATACAAGTTGGAGCAGATTGAGGATGTTCACTGGGTCCTGGTGCCTGCCAAAATGCTTAATTGACCTTTGTGGTAAGAGTACATTTCTGG
Organism: Rana muscosa; assembly: GCA_029206835.1. Classification (NCBI taxonomy): domain Eukaryota; kingdom Metazoa; phylum Chordata; class Amphibia; order Anura; family Ranidae; genus Rana; species Rana muscosa. The sequence continues at coordinate 468,850,876 of CM055117.1, forward strand.
GAGGAGAGCGTTCACCCTCAAGGGGAAGGTGGAGGATTGGTGTCTTCTCACTTTGAGCACACTTTCATTAAAGAAGTGTGATTTTGCACTACTGGGATTTGTTTTTCCTTCACTCAGGGCTATTTATACTTTATCTGAAAAATATTGCACACATTGTTGAAACATGAGTGGTTTTGGATAACTAGTTTTTAAAATCGCCACTTTTAGCCACTTGCCGACCAAGCTTTCTCTGCCACAAGTTTAAAATCTGTATTTGCTAGAAAATTACTTACTTAATAGTGAACATTATATAATAATTTTTATTTTTAGCAGAGACCCTAGAGAATAAAATAGCGATCGTTGCAATAGTTTCACGTTTTATGTTTCTGTAAAAACACTTTTAATGCCAAAAAAAAAAAAAATACATAACTGAATTTTTTGGTCTAGTATGAAAAATATGTTACGCCAAGTTAATAGATATCCAACATGTCACGCTTGTGGAATGGCGACCAACTACAATACTTAAAATCTCCATAGGCGACGCTTTAAATTTTTTACAGGTTACCAGTTTAGCGTTACAGAGGAGGTCCAGTGCTAAAATTCTGCTCGCTCCAACATTCGCGCAGCACCTCGCGTGAGCAGTTTACGTGTGAACAGAGTCTGTGTGGGGATGATCCCTCACACTGCTTCTTATAGCAATCCAGCGGCTATTTAGCCACCGACTGCTTTCATGGCTTTCAAGCCATTCACCGAGCGAGGGGAAAAAATAAATACCTGACCTATGCGATCGATAGCTCAGGGCTTGACAAATTTGCTTGGAATCTAGGAGCCGGCTAAAAAAGTTAGGAGCCAGGAACGCGCCCTGTCCCGCCAAGCTCGCGTGCAGAAGCAAACGCATACGTCAGCAGCGCCCGCATATGAAAACGGTATCGCCACGATCGGTAGAGCGACAGCAATAATTCTAGCCCTAGACCTCCTCTAACTCAAAACATGCAACCTGTAGAATTTTTGAAACGTCGCCCATTCCACGAGCGGACGCAATTTTGAAGCGCGACATGTTGGGTATCAATTTACTCAGCGTAACATTATCTTTCGCAATATAATAAAAAAAAAAAAAAAAAAAACTGGGCTAACTTTACTGTTTTATTTTTTTTATTTTTTTTTCCCAAAAAAGTGCGCTTGTAAGACCGCTGCGCAAATACGGTGTGACAGAAAGTATTGCAATGACTGCCATTTTATTCTCTAGGGTGTTAGAATAAAAAATATATATAATGTTTGGGGGTTCTAATTAGAGGGAAGGGGATGGCAGGGAAAAAACAGACAGGGAAACTCCATTAGCATTGCTGGTTGCAATACCAACGGCCACCACAAGATGGCGCTAGACCACAGAAGGAAGCATAGGCCTGCAGAAGGCCGCAAAGCCGCGGCCTCAATTACCGGCCGGCGCGGCCCGACGCGACGCGATCCCGTGGCGCGGACGGGGGGGGGGGGTACGGAGACAAAGGATACCCCAGCTGTGCTGCCCCAGGTCGCTAATTCTAGTCGCAATGGCGACCTGGCACCCGGGGTTTGTCGAGGCCTGCGATAGCTTCAGCCAAAAAACACTTGCAAGCCATACATACAATAATCTCTTTATTGTAATGTTATGACAAACAGATCTTTACATAGTTTTCAGCATAGCATATTTATACACATTCTTACACCTTGGGAGGCGATTCAGGGTGCATGCAGCTATAGGAATATCTAGGGGCTGTTGAGCATTTATTTCTTTATCACATGCTTGGAGTTAAGACTGAAGAGTGCACAGAACAGCACAAGCTTTGACTAACTGAAAGCAGTTTGGTTATATTTCTGCAAAATAAAGTTTCAGGTTTTTCTAAGTGTATATTAAGGGACCAAAAAGGAGAAATAAAAATAAAGTTTGTGAAGGCTGGTCATACCCCATTCAAATTTCTGCTGAATTTCCTGAAATTGAGGCCATGGGTGGCCCTGTAGGCACTACCTGACTCGATTCCAAGATAGAAAGCAAGAGAAACGGGGGCTGAACAGTGACAGCATCCAATTACATGCAGTCACCCTTAGGGTATTCATGCAGGTGCTGTGGTTGCCTAAACAGAAACAGCTGGCAGGGAAGTTTTTTCTAGCCACAGTTTGGTTTTATCCATGATTGGGGGGGGGGACCTGATTGCTTCCTCTTTCAGGCCACACCATGAAAATTCCAAGTGTGTATAGCTAGCCTTAGAGTTTACATATACTTTTAGAACAGGAAAGTGGGGGGTACGTGGCTGTAGTACCTCTAAAAAAGAAGAAGTATAGATGAAACTGCAGCTTGCCCATTTTCTAACCATTTCTTACCTCCTACTTTAAGTTCTTGCAAGTTTCCATTGTATTGAGAGCAGTGGAAGAAGAGTCTGGCCTGGCGTTCTGAACATTGAATAAATCCATAGGATGTAAGCAATTTTTCAATTATGCCAGTTTCACGCAATGCAGACGTACCATTCGGGTACCCATTATGTCCATTGTTGTGGAGAAGATTTGGGTCAAAGCTCATCTAGTTTAAAAGATAAAATGTAGTTATACATATTTAAAAAAAAATAAAAATAAAGGAGGAGGAGGAGGAGGAGGAGGAGGAGGAGGAGGAGGAGGAGGAGGAGGAGGAGGAGGAGGAGAGAAAAGAGAAGGAGGAAACCCACACACACACACACACACACACACACACACACACACACACACCTATGTTAAATGGCACAAATATGTAATAAATGTAGCGTGCTCAGTTGTAACAAAAAGCAAAAAAAAGTGAACTTATGAATTACAAACAGCATATAAAAAAAAAAAAAAAAAAAACTTCCCATTAAAAACACAAATCAATGTTATAAAAAAATAAAATAAATAGGGGAAGTGTAAGAGGACTACTGAACAAACATTTTAAAATCTCTGGTTTGTGTAAGGATGTAATAGATGCTTCATCACAATAATGTGACATTCTGATTTCTTATTGTGAAGGAAGCAACTTTTGTCAAAATCTGTTCTAAAGGCCAGGAACAGACAACAGTTAATGATCTTCATAAAATCTGCATGCAAGTTTATTATACCAACTACATCAGATAATCAGGTGACCCCCCCCCCCCCCCCCCCATCAGCATGCCTCGTTTTTTTGTGCCAAATGTAAGACCATAAAACACTGGTGGGGACCGGTCCCCCAGTGAACCTCCAAAAACAATTTTACAGCAAGTAAAATAAAAGAAAAAAAAAAAATTCTCTTGTCCATTGGGGTGACGATTGGGAAACCTCAATAGCAGTCCAACTGAGAAGTGAGCAAAAAAATTAATGAAAAGATGTCTCCCCTTTATGGGAGCCATCAGGAATAACAGTCACTTTTTCTTATGGAGGCAGTGGCTGCTTGGTAAATACACACAGCTCAAACTACATCCAGACATATGAAGAGAAATATGATGTACTGGGGCCAGAAGCACAATGCCCTGGTTAAATTAATGTGAACAGCCAAAAACTACCCTGGAAAGGAAGGCGGCTCAGGACCTCAATAAGACCTGGTCCTTGTGTAAGATTAGAAAAGGTTCCTTATGGGACAAAGCTGCCAGTTGAGAGCCACCTCACAGAAGTGACGGAAACCAGGAACACTTGCGAGTGTGAAAAGGGAAATATCCCAGATAGGCTCAAAGCATGATTCTTGCTTAGAGACCAAAATTCAGATCCCAGGGAAGGCACACGGTGCAACCACATGAGAAACACCCTGAACAAAAAGAGATAGAGATAGATAGATATCTATCTATCTATCTCTCTCTATATATATATTCCGCAGTCATCTTCCAGGATGGCTTACAGAGAGATAGGCTCCTCCCACCTAGCACAGGAAACACATGATCCACATCATAAAAAGCACTGCACATGCATCAGCTCCTCAGTATTTGTTTCCTCAGGCCAGACAGGAACTAAAACCAAAAACTGATGTTTGTTATTTTCCCGGGCCTTCGTGCTAGCAATACCCAGTGCAACAGGGGTAGTTCTCTTGGGGTACGAGTCAGTTTGGGCCACCCAGAGACCTGAAGGAAGCGGTCTGGGGTGAATAAGGTACCCCATCTCCCGATTTATGGCTGTATCCTCAGTGAGGTTACCTTTGAGGAGTGGAGGTGATCCAGTGGGTCCATCCGGAATGGCACAGCAGGGTGGTCTCCTGGTGGAGCCATGGGCCGCCACATGGTCAGGATAAACAGGCGCACTGTGCCATAGGGCAGCGTCTGATCCACAGCGCCACCCTGGATTCTCCCCACCTCCCGAAAACGGGGCCTGAATAACAGGCTTCCAAGCAACATGGAGCTACCAATCCATGGAAGCAGCTCCATCTGTTGATGCAGGCCCTAAGGTAAAAAAAATAGGGGGCAGACTGCTCTCTCCCTTTTCTTATCCTCCTGTGGTGGGGGCACAGGGGGCGTTATGTTTTTTCCAGAGCCGGTTTATTGTGTATGCTTAGGGTGGACAGGTGTCACACATACTAGCATAGGCTCTGGTGGTGGGTACTTTAAAAAAATTCCGAGATCAGAATTTTGTTATCCACAGGGTGTTTTTCTGTTAACGGGTATTTACTTCAGTGGAAGTAATGGGCTGGCACTCATTTTGATTCATTACTGAACAAAGCCCACAACCCCAAAAGATAAAACAGACACCCAGAAAAAAGGTGCCCGATGTGAACCAAGAAAATGCCTCATAGGTGGAAGAAAGGTGCATGTCAGAACTGTATAGTTTGGTAGCAGACACTGACCAGGTGGTCAGGGCTACAAGCTCCATGCACTGTTCCACAGAGAAAATGGTGGAAAACATTTTTTTCCTGACCTGGCAAGTCACCAGGAAGGATATGCAAGCAGGAAAGCAGGTCTGGGACACCTGCAGACTCTAGCCCTAGGGTAAGAAAGAGGCAAGTGGGGGGTTCCTCTTTTCTTGCTCCCTGGTGAAGGGGTCACCAAGGCTTTTGAGATTATTCTCTGTACTATCCATAGACCAACAGGGCTGGTCTGGGGAGTCTGGCTGTGTGTGTCTATCCCCATTTTTTTCCCTACTAGTTGTGGGGCTCCATTTGGGTCTCCCTTTGTGGATGGGTGCTGGTCAGAGGGTGATCAGCTGCACCTTCTCTCTTGGTAAAATGCAGGCTGTGCATCTGTCCTAGAGGGAGAAGACACAAGGCAGAAAGCAAGTACAGGTTATCCACTACCTGGATACCAGTGCTGCAATGCTTTTCGAAGGTTAAGGGATTCCTAAAGAGCATTGGGGGAAAAAAATAAATATGACAAACCTTTTTTCCTGATTTTTTTCACAAAGGCTCCTTCTCCGCCAGAGAAGCAGCTATCCCCTCATGAGTGCTGAGGCTCAAGGGGAGCCCTCCCTTACTCCCGTTTGGTTGAGCACCATATTCGCTGTTACTGGCTGAAATCCTGTACCTCCTACAGACACAGGGTGAATGTGCTATGTGTTCCTGTCCACTATTATTGTGGTCATTTGGAGGCAGAGGCCCTAAACTGTTAAGAGTAAAGCTCTCCTGGGTGTAAACTCCATGCAAGGCTTGCATGGACAAGCCCGTGTTTAACGATTGATCGTTAATACCCGCAGGTGTTTGCCTTCTGATTGCTCCTATTGCACACTTCAGGGCTTATCCAAAAGGTATCAGGAGCTTGCATTTATCACTGTCTCCAACCTAAGTGTGGGCTATATAAAGCAAAGATAAGTGTACAGCGATCTGTTAAACTACATATTTAAAAAATGTATGTTAAAAGGAGACTCACTTTTTACTTCTGTTCCAGAAAAAATATTTGGTGATGTCCAATTGCTGAAGCTGCTCCTATTATGGAGTAACAGTATCTGCTATGCACTCCAGTTGTTGTGCCCAGACTTCTATCACCTGGAGCTCCCTGGGTTCCTCCACTGAATAGATGTATAGATTGGTAGCCAGAGGTTAGGCTATATCTATGACACATTATTACGAACGGTTCGTATTATTTGCGCATGAAGTGTGTGTGTGGTATTAGACTAGTTCATGCCTCAGATGTGATCCAATGTTTGGACACTCCGAAGATACATTTCCGCTGTGGCGACTTTGGAGTGCAGCTTTGATCCAACTTTACAGCCTCTGGATCGGGGTTGTGCTGGGACCTTTTTCTAGGTTGTTGCAACTCTGAGTCGCATAGATTGGAACAGGTGCCATTGAAATCAATGGGCCGTGACTCGTCATGCAACTTTGTGTCCAGGGTCGCACGGCATGTCACACTAGTGGAAACTGAACCTAATAGTTCTAAATGACCTGCCCTTAATTGTCTATGTGGCTGTAGGAATCGGGAGGCTTTTACCCGACCTTTACCTTGTACGAGACAATCAATAGATTGTCTTAGATGCTCATAGACGGCAGGTGTGCAAATGTCTTCGAGAAAATCTCGGGTCGCTGAGACCGTACCAAGATATTTTGTCTTTTGCATATATACAGCGAAGGCTCATGTTCTAGTTTTTTTGCTGCCGAGCCTTCATTCGGAGAGGATCAAATCCCTTTCGTTCAGCATGCAATATTTGCTGCCAATTATTATGAGGTGTAGCAGCCATAGCCTACAGATTAACAACTCGCAGGTTAAATACTCTGAAGGTCAGTGCGGCCATGGGAAACTTCCTGGAAGACGTTGGATGTTATCCTAGCGTCGGCTTATGACCTTGGCCAAATCACTTTAAAAGATGGAGCATGGCTGCTAGCTTCCCCAAATCTTTTGAAGGGAGTATTGCATGGCTGGAGCAGAGGCATCCAGCGTCCCTGACTACATCCCAGACGGGGGGAGGGGTACATGTCTGCCGAGGCAGGTAGACTAGGTTGGTAACCAGGACAGTATGCAGCCTGCTATGCTGCAGACCCCACTGAATGGACCGCTATAGGGTCATTTTGTGAATTATTCTCTGGTGCCATCATCAACTGACACCAGGGAGGGAGCAGGTTCAGGGAAGCAGTTCACCAAACTCAAACTTTCCAGGAGTATTACAGCAGACTTCTGATTTACAAAGCTACAACATGTACTCTGGTTCCACCATGACACATGCTTTAATTTTGGTAGATGGCCACAAGGTGGTTACCCTTAGGAGGATATCCTCTTCGGGTACTGGTTGCTGTGGGTGTTTGCAACAGCACTAAGGGGCAAGAATATGGCCTGTAGATGTGGGTTCACATCTTGTTATATCTCAGATTCCTATACCTGACTGGGTATGGCTTAGGTTCAGTACTTTGTATATGTTAAAAACATCATTGCATCTTTTTTTTACTGCCTTCCTTTCAGAACAGCTGTAGCAGTAGTAACAGACCATTTACTTTGACCTAACAGGCTCAATCTTCTGGAGTAGTGATCTGCATAACTAACCCCCTTTCTGATGATCGTGTGCTGGTCGGAGCGGAGAGAATTTTTCTTCAGTTTCGGGTGCATGCCCAGTCAGCTCCGCTCACATGTTTTTTCTGCCTTGGCTCAAGTACCGGCCAACCGCCTGCCAGATTATCTCCTTGCCTTCCCTGGCAGAGTGATCTTCCTTCGTTCCCCACCCAGTAGTAGTCGGGGGGCGGAGATTAAGACTTGACAAGTTGTGGGGCCGGCGGCGGGCAGAGAGTCGCCTATTGCCGCCATTCCTAGTAAAATTATGTCCCCGGATTTTTAAAAAAAATCTTGTCACCTTACTATTATCTAAATGTCCATGGGTAGACATCTCATTTATTGAAATATGCAATGATGGAAGCCTACCAGGCATCATTGCTGTCTCCCCTGGAAAACATTGAAGCTCATTCACACAGAGCAGGGGTAATTTCCTGAGCTGGAAAGGTCAGCGCTTCTCTTTCCAAAGTTCAAGACCGCATCCGGGTCCAGTTTCCAAAACTTCATAGACATTACCTGCCGGTACCTGATAACTACTTTTTCAAGGAATCTTTCAGGATGGCGTCAGTTCCCTCCTTTATGTGTTGGTGAGTGGCAATGTAGAACATAGAGTAAGACTAAGGCCTCGTACACACGACCGATTTTCTCGGCAAGAACCAGCAAGAAACTTGCTGGCAGAGAGGTCTTGCCGAGTAAATCGGTCGTGTGTACGCTGCTATCGGGTTTCTCGTCGAGAAAACCGACAAGAAACCTCGACGAGAAAATAGAGAACCTGCGCTCTATTTTCTCGTCGAGATTCTCGTCGGCATGTTTCTCGACGAGAAAAGTGAGTGTGTGTACACTTACCTGTCCTCCCGGAAGCCCGCGCATGTTCGAAATGAATTTGACGCATGCGCGGTAGCTTCCTAGGCATACGTAGGGTATACCAAGATGGCGGCGACGGCATCGAATGTGATGAGCGCATGCTCGACGTAGTCGATGACGTCACCGCGTACGCTCCTTTCAAAGAACCGCGGGTTCTTTGAAACGAGCGTGTGTACACTCGGCCGGGACAAGTTTCTTGTCCAAGAATCTCGTCGAAAAAAACATGTTTTTTTCAACGAGAATCTCGGCCGTGTGTACGAGGCCTAAGGCCCGGTTCACACAGAGGAGACTCCTCAGACGACTCGGACGCTTGAGTCGCCGCGTCCCGGTCTGTACAATGGAACCGTTCTAATAGGAGCGACCTGAGTCGCTCCGACTTAGAAAAAGGTTCCTGTACTACTTTTGGGGGCGACTCGCATTGACTTCTATTCAGAAGTCATTATGCAAATCGCCTCGGCGGGCGTCTCGTGTCGTCTTGAGGTCGTCCCCGAAGTCGTGCCGCCCCTGTGTGAACCGGGCCTAAAGCTACGCGAATGAGGGTTTAATTATACTTATTCTGAAGCCTTCGGTTATTTGTTAAATACTGGAGGAGCTGATGCATGTGCAGTGCTTTTTATGATGTGGATCATGCGTTTCCTGTGCTAGGTGGGAGGGAGCCCATCTCTCTGTAAGCCGTCCTGTTAGATTCCTCGAAAAAGTAGTTATCAGGCAATAAACACACACAAGCATAAGTGGTTTGCTGATAAAGGCCTGACTGCAAAAAATGGTCAGGATGCATCCCTAGGAGTTTTCTGGTGGGATGCAAGTTTCTCCTCCTACATCAAATGTCTTCAAAGTGTAATAGTAGATCCTTTGAAAAGTGGACTTAGTGGATTTTACATTGTGGGGGATCAGAGTCAGAAAGGCCCCCATCGCTCAAGACATGGGTTTCAACAGCAATGCCAAAAAATACAGCAACCGTTACGCAGGACAGTAAACAGTTTCTTGGAACAGAAGATTGGTTAGATCGGAAAGACCAACATGGAGCTTCTGCCAGAATATGGTCAAAGGCCATCCACTGGCACCAATCCAGAGTAATGAGGATCACCAGAATGCTCTCCCATATCGATCCTGCAAAGTGATAGTTTTAGGGGAGGAAAGTTAGTCATGCAGCACTGTCCAGTACCAAATCCAATAAGTACCAAAAATGGAATCCATAGCACTGTACAGCAACAGAAAACACATGAATAAGCTTAGTGTGTTATAAGCAAACGGTGCACACATCTTCCAACTCTGCAAAAGCCATGCTATGTACTTATGCATGGCCCAACTTACAGATCTCTGGTACAAAGGGGTCCTCTTCTGCTTTTTAGAAGCACAAGAACTGGAGGTACGAGTAACAGGGACAGCAGAAGATGGAGTGAGGGGTTCTGATGACAGAGTATAGAGTTTCTCCATCACATACAGCTGTGATAAAGTCACATAAGAAAAATGAGAAGACAGCACCATTAAAAAAATAAAAATTAGTAAAGCAAACTACCGTTTCTGTATAAAATTCACCTCCCTGCCAAAATGGGGGGGGGGGGGGGGGGGAAACATTATCCAAAATAAAATTGAACAAAAACAGTACAAGGCTGCTCCAATGGAACCACCTATTCCAACTATTTGAAGTGCAAAGTGTCATATCTCTGGACTAGCACACAAGTCTGGAAGTGACTGTTTATCAGAGCCTCCTCTCACAGATTTTTAATGTGTTTGTTACATCAACACTTAATATTCCTGATATGTGCCTGCTGTACCATGTACTTGAATGAGATCGTATCCAGTTCTTTGTATTGATTCCTTTATGTGAAATCCCTGGTGTTCCTGCTAGTCCCCTTGCTTTCCTATTAAAAACTGATCACACTAAGCAGAACACAGTGTGGTCAGTTCTCTGTCCATGCTGGGAACTCAGCGCACTCTCCTCCATGATCAGACTTGTCCTGACCCCCCCCCCCCCCCCCCCCCCGCTGCACTGCCATTTACTGAGAAGCTTAGCGTGCTGCCGATTCTCCCCCAGCTCTTATACAGTTGAGAACAGAGGGAATGGGATCACACAAAAAAAATTTTTTTTTTATATCTATACAAAAATGTTTTGCCTTTCATTTCTATTTTAAAAACATAATGGGTTTTACAAGGTGATCGTTTACAAATCACTTCAATTTCATGACAATCAAAAAGGGAAAGTATGGTTAATTTAGTAATATTGCCACAGTTTTTAAAGAGTAAAGCCTCGTACACATGGGCAGAAATCAGTCAGTCAAAAAAAACATCAGTTTTCTCAATGGGATTCCTTGTCTTGCCAAGCCCTGTGTACAACCGCGCCATTCAAAACAACCGCGTTCTTTTGAATGGCAAGAACGCGGTGACATCAGACTAGGACGAACCGGTGCTCGTCACATTCGATGCCGCCATCTTGCTACACCCTGCACTACCCTTGTATGCTACCGCACCTGCGTCAAAGTCTCATCGAGCATGCGTGGGTTTCCCTGGACAGGTAAGCATACAGACGACCGGGTTTCTCGGCCGAGAATCCCGGCGAGAAAAATAGAGAGCAGGTTCTCCATTTTTCTCGTCAAGATTCCCAGCAGTTTTCCTGCCGAGAAACCATACACACGAACGGTTTGTTCGGCAAAAAGCTCTCCCAGCAGATTTCTTGGCGAGAAAAATCGGTCGTGTGTACGAGGCTTAACTCTTTATTTTTCCCTCAACAAAACACCATTCCTTTTGGGTGTTCAATGTACATTGCAGTGATTTAAACTGTTTGCGAATTCCTACCTTTTGTTCTTAGTAGCTGTCTGTCAGTGTCCATGTGCTAAGTGAATCTGTATGGAACAGATTTTATAGTAATCAGCTGCGTCACCTGCAGGACTGAGGAAAGATGTGATTTCCAATTGGAAATCTCACCAAAAATTTTATTTGTTGCTGGGAATGCCCAAAAATCTGACTTAGTGCAGACTTTTGGGCAAATCAGTAAGCCAATCACAAAAGCAGGAAATTACATTTCTGGGGGAGTTCTTAACACAGATGGTTGTCATATTGCAACAGAAAATTACAGTACTGCAGATTGAAAAAGGAAAGGTCATTTTGAATAACTTTCAATTACAATATGAATTGTGTTACAATCGTATAAATTAATTTTATTTGCTACTTTCCCACAAAAGTGGAATTACCCTTTAAAATCCTTGTTCCCCCAGATGAACTCAAGTTCATGAAGCAATTTTCTACCATTCTAAACTGTTGCTGCACTGTATAAAACATTTTTCTTTGTGTGTGCTGGCTGTAGCTCCATGAAGTTGAAGTGCAATTAATGGGCATTCCCTTAGGGGACTATAGCCAGCACTGTAGCCCCTTCTTATGGTCACTGAACTAGATCCTCTAGAGCCAAGGGGATGCACACTGCAGACCACACTAGCTCAGCAACTATCAGATCATGAACGGGGGAAGTGCCTGTAGGATTTCACAAGGATTTAAAAACGCTAGCAACACAATTTAAAATGTACTTGTTACAAGCTGGAGTGCTGAGAAAACAAAAAGAGTGGCAGATAAAGGATTAGGGGGCCTATTTATGAAGAGGTCATGAGACATGTTTTCCTCTGCCAAAAAACTTTATTCCCATAACTTGTGACAATGGTCAAAAAAAAGGAAGTGTGAATTTACCCAGCGGGAAAAGGACAGTAATAACTTTTTCTATACACACACTGTAGGATTGTACAAGGCAACTATTATAGGGCAAGGGTTTACTAAACATTTAATGCAATTTATATATCATACAAGATGGGCCCTTGCCATAAATAAAAGTTGATAAATCAAAAAAAAAAAAAAAAAAAAAAAAAAAAAAAAAGGTACAATCTGGTTACAATGCATATGGCCACAATGACATTTACAGCAGAAGCTTTTTACATCTTTGAATATGACTGTAGAGTATTTTGCGTTGCCTTGCTAAACCAATTTCTAGATGGTGGTCATAGCCATGTACGCATTACTGCAGCAAATACTGTATATACTCGAGTATAAGCCAAGTTTTTCAGCACTTTTTTTGTGCTGAAAATGCCCCCCCCCCTCAGCTTATACTCGAGTCTGTGCCCATCTTCACCTTTGTACGCCTGATCCCGGCCTGGACCCCAAACTTGGCACACATGTAGCCCCCCCCCTCTTCCCATACAAGTGTGCAAAGTCTTTTTGGTCGGGGAGCACCGATTTTTCAAAGCCAGGCACCCCTTCCATAGACTCCCATTTTAAACTGTAAATTTCTCTGGTGAATTTGGGGACCCAGTACGATGTCCCCTGGACCCCAAACTTGGCACACATGTAGCCCCACTCTTCATCTACATGTGTGCACAGTTTGTTACCCAGGGGACATACGGCCGGGGAGCACCAATTTTACAAAGACTCCCATGTTAAACGTCAGTCTAGTCACATAGTGCCAGAGATCAGGTAGGGAGATTGGGCACAGTGAGGCATGCAGATGGACACCCTAGGCTTATATTCGAGACAATAAGTTTTCCTATTTTATTGTGGTAAAATTAGGTGCCTCGGCTTATACTCGAGTATATATACGGTATGTACAAAAATATAAGGAGGTATAATCTGTAGAAAGTTTCTTCAGCTGCAGAAGGTAGCAGGAAATGGCAAGACAACTTTATTATAGTCTTACAAACATTTAGGCACATGGCTTTATTTGCACCCAACATTCTACTTTGCATATGTATCACAATGATAAACATTAAAGACTGACAGACAATTTCCATACCTAGGTTCACAAATCACAAGACCCATTGAGTCATGTCACTTCTCAACTTATTAAGCACCAGCCAGTGCTAGCTGCAACAAGACAGGATGGGGGTGCCCTTTTACAAAGATGCTGTCATTTTGAAGGGAACAAAAGCCTGGTACACACCCACTAGTTAATTTTGTTCAACCGAACAGATTAAACGGGGGGGGGGGGGGGGGAAGAACTGACAGCTCTGGTCAGAGCCACTGTACCAACGATACAACCTTACTACAGCAATCTTCCCTGCTGTTGTGTCCCGACGGGGGGACGGCCCCACCGCCAGAACACTCCGGTCAGCACCCTCAGCCATTGGCAGAGCAAGCCGATCAGGAGCCAGTCAGCTGCTGGTTTTCCAGAATGCTCGTTCGACAGAGTTTCCGTCAATATCAGCTGCCTTACACAAGCCAAATGTCAGCTGTTTTTATTGAACCGGGATTAGGTCGCCTGACATTTGGCCCATGTGTATGTGGCTTTAGGCTGCATCGTGACCTCTTTACATACAGTTAACCTGTATATTGCTACACCTCTCCTGCAGCTTCTTGATCAAACTCCCACCAACCATCACGATAAACAATCTATGGGTTGGGTCCAGTGGTGCTGGATCAGTTCTTACACAAGGAAGCAAAGCCACAGCTCCAACCAAGATGGTCACCTTCAGAGAAAAATAGTCATTTTACTTGACCTAAACTAGAAAGCCAACATAGGTCAGAAAATTTAAGGAAGTTCACTTTACCAAAAAAAAAAAAAAAACAACATGTAAAATAATGTAATTTTGCAGGGGAAAAAAAAAAAAAATATAAAAATTTTTTTGTTAGGGACCTGTAAAGCATTGCACCCACGATCAGCAGATTGTAGGTGTAATGCCAAGGTCCTGCAGACCTCCGATACAAACAGGCAGTTACACTGACAGGAAGCACAGTGAACCACCAGAGCACTCATCGCTCTGGTAGTTCATTAAGACATTAAGACTTTCACACTGTTAGCATGGCCACGTTAGCGGTAAAGCAATGCTAGTTTTAGCTGCGCTTTACCAGAGCTGTGCAAGCGGGAGCTTTTAACCCCAAAGGGGTTAAAAGCGCCACTGCCGAATTGCTTTGGCAACGCTGCCCATTGATTTCAATGGCAGGGGTGGTTTAGGAGCGATTTATACACCGCTCCTCCACCGCCCCAAAGACTAAGCTTGCAGGACTTTTTTCCCATCCTGCAAGCGTACCGCCCCAGTGTGAAAGCACTCAGGAGGCTTGAGAGGCATTAGGGGCTAAAATGCCTGAAAAGCACCTTCGGTGTGAAAGGGGTCTAAGAGCTACAAGGCGACAAGCTGCATAGGCTGTCAGGACCTGTTTTTTCATTCACAAAACACTGATCGGATGACAGTGCCCCCCGCATAGCTGTGTATTTAGTAGATTGTAATAGCGAGGGGGGGGGACTGAAGAAGACCCCCGGTCACTATGAAAATGGGCACTTGGGAGGTGTAGGGGCCGGTGCATTTGTAACATGTTACCATCGTATTCAGGGTTTAACATGTTACAAAAGGCGAACTTGTTCTTTAAAAAGTAAAATTTTTAGTACAGAATATATATATATATATATATATATATATATATATATAAAAAAAAAAAAAAAAAAGGAAAAAAAAGAAGATTTATGCAAGGCCCTATTCACATTTGCAAATGGAGTCATTTGTGATTAGCTGCAGGAGAGTACCCTGAAGGTCTATGTGTCCAGGGCCAATCATCCTTAGGAAATCAATGCATGGGCGACAACATGAGTCTCCTGCAGCTAATAGGAAACGGCCTAACTAACAAGTGTGAATGGGACATGGTTAAAACCTGTGTTCGGATTCTTCTATCCATGCCCCAATGAGACGATTTCCCTCCACTTTATGTCCCAAAGACACAAGCGGCAATCTACCCTGTAATTGAACATGGTGTAAAGCCAGACAGGTTCTAATCGATCTCTGCTCCGTTTTATCCAGACATACATCATGAATATTCTGAACATTAGCATGGCATACAACCAGTTCACACAATTCCGTCTATGAATAAGGCCATGTGGAGGATTATAGCCTAAGCAGCAATGAGCAACTGGGAGTACTAGAAGCACCATTCTGTAATGAGCAGTTAGGGGGGCAAGTAGTATTTTAAAAATTCAGCAAAACAGTCTCTGCTCTCCACATACAGTATTGAAAAAGAAACCCAGTCATAGCACTAGAGCAATCTGGAGCAGAACAGTCACCATCTTCCCCTCTGAAAAATCTACCTGTACACAGCTACCAATAATGCTCATTCATTTGAATAATACTCAACCATAGGGGTCCCCAACCCCGGGGCTGGTGCCCGGCGATGCGGCAGGGGGTTGGGCGGAGCAAACCAGCACATCTTGCACTGCCACCTTTTGACCACCAGAGGGCACTCTAGACAGTTCTTTGTGGCTGTGCTACAAGAGCACTCTGGAGCAGCTCCAGTGGTCTTTACAAGAGCTCCAGTATAGGAATCCCTCCTGCAGCAACTTACCAGGTCTACCATCCATCCTGCACATTCTCTCTACAGTGTCATGCCTTTGTTAAACACAAGTCCTGTGAGTGTATTTTTAAACTATTTAATTCACATCAAAACCACTACACTGCTCCCTGGTGCGCCTCTTTTGCAGGCACTGAGTTCCTAGCCTGGACAAGGAGCTAGCCTTTAGCAGTCATTCAGTAGTTTGCCGATTTTAGAATTCAAGTCTACCCATACCTCCACTGTTCGTTTTATCCTCTTTATTCTGTTCTTTTCATTTGATTACAACAAATCAGTATCTCTCTCATCCTGGACTGCGTTGATTGTTTGTGGACAGATCAGCTGCTGTGCTTCTATCTAAAGATAAAAACTTTTAAAGATAGATATGATATTTCATATCTACTACTACAGGCTGCGACACCCACCCCCCCCCCCCATCCCCCCAGGGAGGTTGGGGACCGCTGCACTACCAGATCGCTAGAACACCATACTACTAAACTGCATGGCAAACAGGTGGAATGGGTAAATCTATTACACAAAACAAACACCTTAAGGGAAAGTAGGGTTAAAAATTGATTGCACTATATTTTAAATTTCAAAATAGAAAAAAACTGCCACAAAAACCCTGATAAAAATGTTTAAAGAGTGCATAATGGCATTCCAAAGAAAGAGGCATTAGGACTACTAAAGGGGAAAAATCCAGAAACAAAAAGATAAGGAAAAAAATAAAATGCGATGGCAAGTTAAAACTATGTAACGCGAAAACAAAAAAGAGATGTGAAAACGCTAATGATTGATGGAAATGGTAAAAAAATTGAAATAAATGAAGTCACTGTGGCATGTGCCACAGGTTCTGCATGGGCTTAAGTGGGGGATAAATCATTAAACTAATACGGTGAAATAACTTACTGATCGGCCATAAGGTGATAAAGTCAGTCCGACAGGAGATGCATTGCCCAGGTTGGCACTAACGTAAGCAGTAGGGGGAGAAGACGGCATGGAAAATTCAACAAATTCTTTCCAGGTGCTTGCCATGTTCCTATTCCTGATTCAACTTAATTTTACAATGCTGCATATAACAAAATCAAACAAGACAACCTGATCAATTCACGTGCAGCTGTAAAAGCAAAAAGCTTGCAAGATGGCAGCTTTAGGGTATGTAAACAGGTTAGGGTTCAGGACTAAGATGAACAATGAAATGCCAATTTATTTAACTCACGGTTATGAAGGGACGCAGGATGGAAGATGGGTAGCAACACAGGAAAAGACAATACAAGTGTCACAACTCCCACAAAGCACTACTCACTAACAAAATAAAAACACAACACACATCCAATCCATAAAAAATAAAATATACAAATACACACACACACACACACACACACACTTTACCATTCAAGATGCAGGTTTAACATTCAGCATTACAGGTGCAGCAGACCAGACAACTAGATTACAACAATCCAAAATGATTTCATTATGCAATCGTACCACAATGTTATGTTTCATTACACGCACACACTAAGCATGATCCCTAAGATTATAGATGCCAAGCTGCCCTGCATAAGAAAAAGTTAGTGAATCATGCATTCGTTCTTTAGCCATTTTTATCTATATTCAATGTTTCCCTAGGTTTTCCACCCCTTTCTACAGGAAAAAAAAAAAAAAAAAAAAGCCACTTGTATATTTATGCAAACATATTAAGACTTTCAAAGACCTATTAGAACCGCAACTTTGCACTACGCTGTCAGGGACTTTAAGGACACCTTGTCAAGTCCCTCAAAGATTTAAATTAAGAAAGTCCCCACAGAAGTCAGATTAAGACTGCAGTCACACCTGAGCGTAGCATTTCAAGCATTTTTACCGGCGTTTTGTCCCACTAGTTTGCGCCCGTAGAAACGCTCGTTGTCGCGCTAGACGCTTGAATCAAGCGTTTCCATTACATTCTATGACTCCTAAAACGGCCAAATCTGCCCGATTCGCGCAACAAAAAAAGGGTACAGAACTTGTTTGAGCTTCAGGCGTTCGGCTTCAGGCGTTTTGGAGTGGAGATTTCAACCATCTCCATAGAGAATGGATTTTTTCCCCTCTAGCGTTTTGTAGCTTCAGTCTTCAGGCTACAAAACGCTCAGATGTGAAAGCAGCCTTAATGCTTTTCTCCAACCTCTCCTCTGTTACAACACTGCAGCCTCTGAAAGCATTCATCACTTCTGGAAGCAACTGCAATCTGGTCCTTTTCTCAAACCTCCTATGACCTGTCAATGAAGACCTCAGCAGTGACATGGAATAGATGGGCTTAGAGGTGTTGGGGGATCCCAGGAAAAACCCACACAGTGAAGGACACAGCCAATCATTCTTTAAAGGTATCAAATGGCTTTCCGAGGCTGGAATGCTGCCACAGAGGTTGTGTAGGAGAAATGGACCACTGGAAAGACATACCTAGTCATTGCAGGGACCCAAAATAAAAAGTCTTGTTAAATGTGAATCTGCACAAAACCAGATGCCAACTCGAGGAAGACACAACTTTCAATCTTAAAGCATTTTGTGGCACAGGCCAAGTGAAGCGCTCTAGCAACTTCGGTTGGATTCTCTGTGCTTCAATGATCAAGAATAGGGAACACCACAAATTGGTAGGTTTAGTCAAAATGAGTCTGTGGCAGAACAGCCATATAAACAGTAGCCATTAGCAACCAAGTAAACAGATGTTCGGCAAGCACACTAGAGCAATGCCATATTTCAGTCGTGAAAATATCCTTTAGTAACCAGCTTTACTAATTCAAGTTTAACAGGATATTTTTCATTTTAATAAGCCATCAAAACTATCAGCAGTCAACACCCGTTTCACTGTAGGGCTACTATAAAAAAAGGAGACAAAAAAAGATATTACAGAGTATAGTGGGAAAAAAATAAAAAATCTATGCAAAAATATATTCTAGTCCTACAGGTGTCTGCATATACCTGCAGCAACCTCAAATTCTCTCATTACATCCAAATTTCCATCCATACCTCAGAGCCAAAGTTAGTCTGCCTCCTACCATTCCTACTGGCTACTGAAGCAGCCCGTCACGGTTATACGTACACAGGAATGTGGGCAGGGTAGGTGCTAGATACAAGCTCTGACACTACTTGATGCATTGGAGCTTTAACAGTCACAGAACAGCCTCCCATTCAACCATAAATTAAGGAGCATTGGAAGCTGCTGCAGGTACTAGACACCATTTTTTTGGGCAGGGTGGGATAAGAAGAGGGGGTTGGTCTCTATAAATTGTATAAACAAATCTGCTAAAAAACAAACAAACAAACAAACAAACAAACAAACAAACAAACAAACAAACAAACAAACAAACAAACAAACAAACAAACAAACAAACAAACAAACAAACAAACAAACAAACAAACAAACAAACAAACAAACAAACAAACACACACCACTACAAAAAAGCTGGAATGTGTTGAGGTACCACTCTTGATCAACAAAATCCAGTCTAACAGCCAGCTTCTTTAGAACGGGCATGCTAGAAAACCAGCATTTGAGCGGTGTATTCTGAGTAGTCCTGTCGGAATACAACATCTCAGCAGGAGAGATCCCTGCATCAACATCGCTTGTGCCGAAGCAGGAATCGGTCAGGTTTTCATTCAAACTGCTGGCTGAACAAAAAAAAAAAAAAAAATGTATCCAGCTTTAGACAGCACAGAGGAGTAGATAAAATGCTCAAAACACACCTAAAGTTTAACAGATCAATGAGGGGGGGAAAAAAAAACAAAAAAAAAAAAAAAAAAAACTAGAAAATCTTACGTTTCAGAAAACAAAAAGGCATATTGCTACAAGGATTTAGAAAGCAAAGTGATTAATTTGCAGGATATTTTCTTGACCTGACAAAGCAGAGCTCCAGTCATAAAACTTATACCAATTTATAAAGTTGCCTCTTGTGAGTTGTGTTAAATTCTCCCGTCCATTGCAATTACTGTAGAACTCATCAATTTACTTCAGGTCCTGCACAGTGAAGAGGCCCTGTCATTTAGTTGCCCTTTCACCTTGCATTAGTTTCACATGGTGAAATACAAGGCGTTTTGTGAACAGACAAACTAGTGGTAAATGACTGGAATTTTATTTACGAGAGCCACAGTACCTGGAGGAACATCACTCACTGAATGATTTAGCAGGTACAAATCAAATTCTACAACACTACCGGAGGTGAGCATTTAACACCTCACAAGAGGATCTGACACCCCTTCCAACTTTACGCAGCCAGTCAATTAGAACCCTCAGCCTACATACTCATTTCAGATTGATGATCTGTCAAGTAAGCAGCTAAAGGATCATTGTTGCAACCCAAAAAAATAGAATTTTTGTACTCACCGTAAAATCCTTTTCTCTGACGTCCATGGACTGACACAGCTGGATACTGTAAACGTGTGGGTATACATCCCTGCTTGCAGGAGAAGACCTAGGCAGAATGTTAGAAACATTCTAGAACAAACCAGAGCTGAACAGCCCCGCCCAGGGGGGCGGTCCCTCTGGACATTACCCTCCCACCTGCAGCTAGCAGACCTCAGTTCTTAACAAAGCAGTACAAACCATAAAAAGGGTGGGTGCCGTGTCAGTCCATGGACGTCAGAGAAATAGATTTTACGGCGAGTATAAAAATCCTATTTTCTCTTATCGTCCATGGACTGACACAGCTGGATACTGTTAACGTGTGGGACGTCCCAAAGCAGTGTCAGAAGGGTGGGAGCAGT
The DNA here is from genome assembly GCA_029206835.1 of Rana muscosa. Lineage (NCBI taxonomy): Eukaryota > Metazoa > Chordata > Amphibia > Anura > Ranidae > Rana > Rana muscosa. The sequence goes on from CM055117.1 coordinate 468,871,149, forward strand.
AGTAAAGGAACAACCAAAACTTCACACCAAACAAGCAGAGCTCCTCAACAGAGGAGTTGCAACATTAAACAGCGGCCTGCAATGCTTTGCGGCCGAAGGGAGCATCCGAAGATGCAGCCACATCAACCTTATAAAAATCTTGAAAAGGTATGAACGGATGACCAGGTCGCCGCCTTGCACACTTGTGCAACCGACGCTCGATGTCGGAAAGCCCAGGAAGCACCAATTGCCTTGGTGGAATGCGCCGCAACTGGAAAGGGAGGCGCCCACCTCTTAAGGGCATAGGCCTGTATGACTGTTTGCCTGATCCACCTAGAGACAGTGGCAGATGACACCACTCGGCCCTGTTTTGGACCAGACACAGACTTCCGATTGGAAACAGTAGCAGACAGGTACACTCGTAAGGCTTGTACCCATCTTAATGTATGAAGCGCAAACTCTCAGGGATGTGATGCATGAGGACACAAGGATGGAAGAACAATGTCCTTAAGGTGAAAGGCCGAGACCATCCTTAGAAAAAAAGGACGTTGTGGGCGCAACACCGCCATATCCTTATGGAGGACCAAGTAAGGCGACTTGCAGGACAAGGCCGCCAACTCAGACACCCGTCTAACCGAAGCAATGGCCATTAAGAAGGCCACCTTCCGGGACAAGGTCAAGAGGAATCTCTGATATTCTCAAAGGGATGTTCTTGGAGAACCGAGATGCATCAAATTCAGATCCCAAGGAGGGGGAGGAGGCTTGACAGGGGGGATCACATGGCGAACCCCCTGCACAAAAGGTGCCATCAAGGAATGGCCCCGGTAGCGGTCGTTGAAAAAGACAGCCCGGGCCGAAATCCGACCCTCAAAAAAAAAAACGTGTAGGTATGTTAGCCTGCGAATAAACAAATTGTACATGTTTATACTGTGCATAGCGCTGAGAATGCACACACACACCATTGGAACGCAGGGGAGAAACCTGAGCACCCGGATGAAACCCATGCAGACTGCATACGCATACTGTGTAGGTATTACAGTATGTGTGCTAAACAATTTGCACAAGCCCATGTGTGCATACCTACAACTACTGTAAATATATATGTTTACTCCGTGTATTGCACCAAAGGCATGCATGTCATGTAGCGTGGGCGGAAACCCACGCAGACTGCACAGACATACCGGGTAGGTATGTTAGTATGTGGATATCCAATCGCACAAATTTAGACCGTGCATAGCGCCGAAGCGCCCATACCAATGGAGTGTTGGAGAGAACCGGAGTACCCGGAGGAAAACCACACAGACTGCCTACACATACCGTGTAGGTAATATAGCATTTGTGATAAACATTGAACATGTTTAACTGTGCAGAAGGCCAAAGGCGCACATACCGTCAGCGCGTGGGAGGAAACCGGAACACCTGGAAGAACTCCACGCAGGCAGCATGCAGATAACGTGTAGGAATGATAGCATGCGAATCAACATATTGCACATGTTTATGCTGTGCATTTCCATTGGAGCGTGGGGGTCAAACCGGAGTACCCGGAGGAACCCCACGCAAACAATATACCTATACTGTAAACATGTATAGTATGTGCAACATATTGAACATGTCTATACTTCGCAGAGAGCCGAAGCGCACATACCATGAGAGCGCAGGAGGACACCGGAGCCCCCGGCGGAAACCCGCGCCGACCCAGAGAGTATAATACATATACTGTGAATGTATCTGGAGTCGTGCATAAACATATTTTGTACATTTATATCATGTATGGCACTGGAACGTGGGGGGGGGGGGGGGACACACCCACGCAGACACAGACCAATAACACATACATAGGCGCATAATCTTCTCTATCATTCCAACCTGCTTGACTGTGCTGCCGAAGCAGCATGCAGGTAACCTGATCCTCAGACCGTGCGTCTGTCAGAGCTCAAGCGTTCCCCAGGAAATGGCGGGAATGTTGCCTCAGGATATCACACAGAAGGCTCAAAGGGACTAGAGACATAAATGAATAAAGTCCTCCCCCACACCATGCTCCACCGACCAGGGGGAGGGAAACACTGTACCACTGTATCATCCATGCTGCTCTTGAGGCAGCGTGTGAGGAAAACCGTGAGGAAGCTGTGTAAAAGAAAGGCTTGTCACAGCAATTCCAGCTTGAGAGTGTTCCTCACATCAATGAGATCAATTACAGAGGGCCCTGTCATTCAGTGACACAGAACTGGAGTCTTCCTCACAAGGGCATGTCCTGTTCATAAACATTAAATATTCAGAGCTAGGGTCCTGAGCCCAGTAGCTAGGCCCATATCTGACTCAGAGCACTCCTTCACTAAAGATTTTTGTGGGGGGGGGGGCTTATAGCTCCTTTTGCTCGCACACCGCTTCCATTCTGACAAGGAAAGATTCCAGGACTGCTGACAACTGGTCCATAAGGACCGCAGGTGCAGGAAACATAGGAACATGTTTAACTGTGCAGCACTGCCAGTTGCCCCAGGCAAGTGTGGAGAGCAGGTGTAGCAGACTCCATAACGCCACCTTGAGACCTTATACACTATACAGTGAATATACAGTCCACCCACCGGCTAGGCTGAGGAGGGGATACCCGGAGGACTCACCAACCCTTAAGGACCGCTCAGTGAGGAGATTGTGAGGGGATTCGCGGCACCGCTAGAACCTGAAAATAAATGCGTGGCGGCCACAAGAAAATGGCCGCAGCTATAACTGTGCCCTTGAACGCCAAGATGGCCGCCGAGCGCGAAGTTCAAAGCTCTAATGCGCGCCAATGGCGCACACGATAACCACCTCAAACAGCGCTAATGCGCGCGCCATAATCACCTCACACACCAGAAAAAACTGCAGACATGAGCGCCCAGCCAGGCCAGAGTGACCCCGAAGCACCCTCACAGCACCAGTACAGGGTGCAGAGAGCAGCATAACAGGGGGGAGACAGGGAGAAACCCACCATATAAAGAAACACAGCCAGCATGTACTCACCTGCAGTAGGAGAGACTACTTACCCGTCCCTTTCAGGGACCCACTGGCTTGTTTCAGACAGACCTATTACAGAGCAGTACTGCCTAGCCGTCGGCCCGGTCCACCGCGAGAGATACAGTCAGTCAGGTACTGTTCAATCTTGAGAGGACCGCGGGAGCATGAAAGCAACCCGGCCACCCCTGGAGTCATGGTGCATGCCGTGAACTGAGTCTCACGCACACAAGGCGAGGATCAGCACACTCGATGGTCGGACAGGGAAGACTACAAGGATACCAGTGTACCCAACCTGTTGCCCAGCCGACAGTTGAAGGTCTCAAAAATAAAAAACTCCCAAAGGAATAAAATTTAAAAAGTAAAATCTTCCAGGAGACTGGCTCCTGAGAGAGCCAAGTCTTCTCCTGCTAGGCAGAAAAAAAAAAAAAAAAAAGTCTGCTGACTGCAGGTGGGAGGGTAATGTCCGGAGGGACCGCCCCCTGGGCAGGGCTGTTCAGCTCTGGTTTGTTCTACAATGTTTCTAACATCCAACATTCTGCCTAGATCTTCTCCTGCGAGCAGGGACATATACCCACACACGTTTACAGTATACAGCTGTGTCAGTCCATGGACGATAAGAGAAAATATGTTTTTGGAGGAGGCTGGCAGAGGCAACCCACATTTCTACGGCTACATGTTCACTGAGCCACAACATAAAAGCATCCAGCCAAAGTGGTGTGTTAAAGCACAGTCAATTAAAATTTAATTCATATGTTTTAAAAGTTTAGGACTCTTTCTTTACGGGTACACTCACTTGTGCGTTGGGCCAATGTATACTAAAAAGGCACCCGTTAATTTCTGCATGGCATAAGGCAACACACCAGCACTATGCAATGCAGTGTCAGTCCTTGTGAATGGCACTCCAATTTATTGTACAGTAGGCCAGAATGCATCACAGCACACTACAAGGCATATACTGTGTTATAATGCACCACATTTAAAAAAAGATAGAGTGCCCTTTCATCCACTGTGGTTTACTGGTAACACATGCAAAAGAAAATAGGTTGCCTTGACAACGCATGTTGACAGATGTTATGACATGCGTTAACGCACAGCAACAAATCACTATAATGTGAATGGGACCCAAGTCTGATTCCCACATACTGCATGAAGCATTGTGGCTCCCATCTGCAAGTTCCCATGCCACCTGCCACTGATTAAGACTCCATTCACACAGGGGCAACACGACTTCCAGTGCGACTTTGGGAGACAACTTGGACACAACTTGAGTATGAAGCTACTTAACAAGGCAACTTCAAGTTGCCTCCAGGACAGGAGACATTCCAGTGGCCAATCAAACAAGAATCAGCTCTGTGGGAGGGAGAGGTTTGCATGAGAAATGTATGTTCTCTTCCTGGAAAGTTGCTTCTGTTAAGACCGGGGATCCGACTTCTGAGGCGACTTCAATTGAAATCAATGGGTACAGGTCGGCTAGAATTTGGACTGAAGTAGTACAGGAACCTTTTTTGAAGTCGGAGCGACTGCAGTAGTGTGCATTAAGACGGCTCCATTCACTTACATTGATTTTCTCATGCAGCGCGACTTGAAGTCGGATCCAAAGTTGCCCCTGTGTGAATGGGCTCTAACTGTACTGGAGAAACTGCACAAAATTCTGTATTTTGTCACTGTATTTGTTTCCCTCAGCAAACAAAGGGGACCACTTTGAAGGTTTTTTTTTTTTTCTTCTTCTCCTGACTTAAATATAGAAAGGAAACCAATCCAGATGCATTTTTCACACGTGTTATGCATTGCAACATTAGCAATGTAAATAAAGGTTAGGCAATTAGCAAAAGTTATTAGGTATGCAACCAACGAGTTGTGAGCTCACAAGGAAATCCTAGTACAGTTATTTTTTAGGACGCAAACCCACCTTCTTGAAATACCAGGTATTGCACTTTCAGTAGTATTTACCAATTCTTGTGGCCAGCAGATGCTTCAAAAAGGTTGTCAGTTGCTAGTATTTAAAAAGAGACAGTGAGAGAAAAGGATCTATCGAGCTAAGAAAGACAACTCCCGCTGCACAATGCAAAAGCAGAGTACAGCGCTGAGAATAAAACAAAGACTAATAGCAGCGTTGGGAAGTGCTCTTGTGTAGCTGTTAGGTAGGCACAAACTTCTTGTTTCAGATCAAGCGTTGTGTCTTCAGCGCAAATTCTCTTTGGTGTTATTGGTTACGATTGTGGTAGATGTTCCTTGACTGATCTGAACGTGAAGCAGCAGTTTCAGGTGGTAGTTTCTGTTCTGTTACACTTCATACTACAAAAAAATTAAGTACAGTGTCAATATTAAATAAACACGGTCAATGTATTATAATCTAAAATGTCAACAAACACTGTGGAAAGTGGTGTAAAAGTAAAAAGTCAGCATTACACTACCAGTTAGAATTTAAAGCGGAGTTCCACCCAATTTTTTAACTTTTTTGTATTCCACTCCTCACCCCCTTACATGCCACATTTGGCATGTAATTTTTTTTTGGTGGGGGGGGCTTCAGTAGGAGTGGGATTTCCTGTCCTTCTGCCCTGGAGCCGCCTAGGCGATACGTCATATCGCCTTGTGGCGGCTCCTCCCTGTAGGCGATCACCTGGGACGTGACAGGTCCCAGGCGATCGCCTGTCCACTCAGAGAGCGCTGTGCCGTTCGCGCATGCGCAGTGAGTGCCCGGCCGTGAAGCCGAAAGCTGTCACGGCCGGGTGCCCACACTGTGAATGGACGCGCCGGCGGAGGAGGGGGGAGAGGAGCGGAGCACCAGGCGGCGCGTCGCTGGACAGTGGAGCAGGTAAGTGTATGTTTATTAAAAGCCAGCAGCTACACTTTTTGTAGCTGCTGACTTTTAATAAACATAAAAAAAGGGTGGAACTCCGCTTTAAGTGGCTCTAAAGTCTTAAGGTTTTTTGAACCTTTTCTACCATTAAATGTGAAAAACCTTTTGTGCTGCAGGACCCTCCCAGACCCCCACTTATACTTGCCTGAACCCAATCTAGATCTAGCAATGTGCACAAGAGCAGCTGCTCTAGCTGCCGTCTCCTCCCTGGGCAGACATAGCAGGGGGAGCCAGTGGCTCCCACTGATGTCAATCAAATGCTGTGATGAGGGTGCAGGGCCGAGCCACCCAGTCTTTAGGCGCAGACCAGGTGGCTCGAGAGTGAGCTCGCATGAGTGCCCCAATAGAAAGCAGCTTTCTTTGGGGGCACATGCCAAAAAGGAGGGGGGGCCTGGAGCGCCAGTGGGGAGCACCAAAAGAGGATCTGGGCTGCTCTGTTTAACACCATTAAGCAGAGCATGCAAGTAAAAAGTGATGAAAAACACACACACACACACACACACACACACACACACACACACACGTGAAGCTTTAATGACACAATTTTTCCCCAAAATATGTGCAAAATCACAAGTTTTCCTCCATGTGTAAATATGTAACATACATATAATAGATCATATCGTATGTGCAGCCAGAGCTGCAGGCCAAGCCAACACTGAAACTACAGAGGATGGGTGACCCTCTTTCTATACACTACAGCAGTGGTCTACAAATTGTGGCCCTTTGGGCACCGATCCTCCCAACGACACCAATGACAGGGCACTACTCCTTGCACTGACTCTAGCGCTGCACGATTAACCACTTAAGCCCCAGACCACTGGCTGGCCAAAGACCAGAGCACTTTTTGCAATTTGGCACTGTCGCTTTAGCTTACAAGTGCGCGGTCGGCGACGTGGCTCCCAAGCAAAATTTACGTCCTCCTGCGTCAGCACCACTGTCTCCCAGTATCAACAGAAAAGGCCCTTTACTTGACAAGGCCTGCAGGTCACTTACTCTTCTGGCTGTTGTGATGGCCAGTAAAATTTTATGGAGATCTCCTGAGCTGGTTCGAAAGGCACTTTGGTCAACACTTCCAAAACCAAGGTTAGATTCCAAGGAGGGAATCTTATCCTTTATGGGGGTTAACCTCTCCCTAGCTACTAGGAATCTCCTAATCAGGGGGCTCTAGCGTGAGCCTCTGGTCCAAAAAATACAGATAGAGCAGCTATATGCACCTTCAGGGTATTTGTGGCAATTCCTTTGTCCACCCCTGCTTGTAAAAATTCTAGTATCACTGGTACCGAAGGACTAGATACTGCTCTATCCTGACACCAGTGAGAACTATTCCAAATCTTTGAATATATCCTCCTAGTGACTGGTTTTCAACTACCTAGGAGGGTCTCAATCACTTTATCGGAGCATCCTTTGCCTCTGAGAATCTTCCTCTCAAGAGCCATGCCGTCAACTTGAAGAAACCCGGGTTGGGGGTGAACGACTGGCCCCTGCAGAAGATCCTGCCTGGTTGGGAGAGGAAAAAGGAGGGGCAACCGACCATTTCTTCAGAGTAGTAAACCAAGTCCTCTTGGGCCACCAAGGGGCTGTCAGAATCAGCTTGTATTATGAGTTGGCCAACCTTTGTAGAACCCAAGGAATCAAAGCTAGTGGAGGGAAAGCATATGCTAGGTGACAGTCCCAGTTCTGAGCTAGAGCATCTATTCCCTCTGAACCTCCCTCTCTGGTGGGAGCGAAAAACCGCTCCACCTTTGTTTCCTCTGTGGGCGAAAAGGTCCATCTCCGGAAACCCGAACTTGTGACCCATCTGGAGGAATACTCTGACTTAGTTCGCATTCCCCTTGGGGAATGGGTTGTCAGCTCAGGAAATCCGCTACCACATTGGTGGTCCCTTTTATGTGGACTGAAGGACCCCTTCTGCCCAACTCAGAATCTCCTGGATCTTATGGTTCCTTCATCCCCCAAGTATCCTGGACTGGGTGGAAGGTAGGTGGGGAGGCATGTACCTACAAGAGATCCGGGAAACGCCCCAGTGCCTGGGAGGCTCTTTACCGAATACAATAGGTCATTGGGAACCCCCCCTGAGAAGGGACGAAGCCCTGCCTGGACCTGCAACCCCCCCCTGGCCTTGGCGTCCAGCTCTCAAGGGGAGACGATCCGCTACAGACTTCAGGTCTGACAAAAACAAACGTTTCGCTGCCGGGAAACACAATCAAGAACTGGAGGTGCAGGGGGAAGGGAGGGGCTATTTAACCTCATGTGTTGATTGGGTTTCCTGTCAGGTGGACCAGTCATCTCTCAGGTGTGCTGTCCTGGAAGATGACTAGAGAAATAGGGGGATAGTTTTATGCCATTTTTATACTAGTAATGGCGGCGATCAGCGATTTTTACCGTGACTGCGACATTATGGCGGACACATCGTACACTTAACGCCATTTTCGGACCATTGTCATTGATACATCGATCAGTGCTATAAAAATGCACCGATTACTGTAAAAATTACACTGGCAGGCAGGGTTCGACAAAAAACGGGCGCCAGGTCGCAAATGCCACTAGTATTAGCGACCTGGCGCCTGAGGCAGCACAGCTGAGGTTTCCCGTTTCTCTGTGCGTGTGGTTTGAACAGCGCTTTCATATGCGGGCGCTACTCACGTATGCGTTAGTTTCTGCACGCATCGGTCGTAAAAAAAAACAAAAAAAAAAAAAAACACCTGGCTCCTAACTTTTAGCTGGCTCCTAGATTCCAAGCAAATTTGTCAAGCCCTGCTGGCAGGAAAGGGGTTTACCAGTAGGGGTTAAGTGTGTCCTAGGGATGTGTTCCAACTGTGGGGGGGTGGGCTAAGTGTGACATGACACTGGTGACCGCTCCCAATCACAAGGAGCTGTGATCAGTGTCCTGTCACTAGGAAAAATGGGGAAATGCTTGTTTACATTAGCATTTCTCCGTTCTTCCTCTCCGTGAGACCATTGCGGGACCCACGGTGGGGCTTGCGGCGAGCGCCCACAATGCCACATCTTAAAAAGGGGAAATACAGGTACGTCCATCTGCCCAGCCATGCCTTTGTCTACATAGTCAGGCACTGGTCCTTAAGTGGTTAAAGAGGAACTAAAGTCATAGATATATACACAGTGATTCTGTACTTGCCAAATATGCTTCAGAAATCCCCCTACACTGATTCTGGCTGCATCCATTTTAACTGTGGGCAGTTGAAGCTGCTGCTTGTTTACTTCCTGCATTTGCACAAAGGCACACCAACTCTGCAGCTTGGATTGGCCATCTTAGGACTCCCCCGCCCCCCTTTCTGGCAAACTCTCACGAGAGTGAGCTGTGCAGTATGTCACAAGTCAAGTTTTTTTACCAGACAAAAAACAGGAAGTGTATACAGTATTTACTGGCAGAAAAGGAAAAAAAAAAGAAGAACGATTTTTGTACTCACTGTAAAATCCTTTGGACGTCCATGGACTGACACACGTGGGTATATGTCCCTGCTCGCAGGAGAAGAAGATCTAGGCAGAATGTTAGAAACATACATTCTAAAAAAAAAAACCAGATCTGAACATCCCCGCCCAGGGGGGCGGTCCCTCCAGACATAACCCTCCTACCTGCAGCTAGCAGCCTCAGTTTGTAACAAAGCAGTACAATCCTTAAAGGGTGGGTGCTGTGTCAGGCCATGGACATCAGAGAAAAGGATTTTACGGTGAGTACAAAAATCCTATTTTCTCTTATCGTCCATGGACTGACAGCTCTAATACTGAAACACGTGGAACGTCCCAAAGCAATATCAGAAAAAGGGTGGGAGCAGTAGTAAAAGGAAAAACCAAACTCCACTCCAAACAAGCAGAACTTCTCAACAGAGGAGTTACAACTTTAAACAGCGGCCTGCAACCCTTGCGGCCGAAGGAAGCATCCGAAGATGCAGCCACATCAACCTTATAGAACTTAGAAAAAAGGTATGAACGGACGACCAGGTCACCGCCTTGCACACGTGCAACCGACGCTTGATGTCAGAAAGCCCAGGAAGCACCAGTTGCCCTGGTGGAATGCGCCATAACCAGAAAGGGAGGCGCCCGCCCCTTAAGGGCATAGGCCTGTATAACGGTCTGTCTGATCCACCTAAAAAAGGTGGCAGGCAACACCGCTTGGCCCTGTTTTGGACCAGAGAGACAAACAGCGAGTCAGACTTCCGAATAGAAACAGTAGTAGACAATTACACCCGTAAGGCTCGTACCACATCCAATGTATGAAGCGCAAACTCTCAGGGATGCGATGGGTAAGGAAACAAGGACGGAAGAACAATGTCCTCATTAAGGTGGAAGGCCGAGACCACCTTTGAAAAAGGAAAGACGGTCGTGGGCGCAACACTGCCTTATCCTTATGAAGGACCATGGGGAAGGCGACTTGCGGGACAAGGCCGCCAACTCAGACACCCAAACAGAAGTAATGGCCACTAATAAAGCCACCTTCTGGGACAAGGTCAAGAGAGGAATCGCCCTGATATTTTCAAAGGGATGTTCTTGGAGAACCGAGAGCACCAAATTACGATCCCAAGGAGGGTGAGGAGGCATCACATGGCGAACTCCCTGGACAAAAAGGTGCTAATCAAGGAATGGCCTGCTAGCGGTCGTTGAAAAAGACAGCCCGGGCCGAAATCCAACCCTCGATGGTACGCAAGGCCAACTTTTGGCTCACACCACGCTGTAAGAACAGAAAAATCTTGGGAACGGAATATGTCCATGGATGCCATCAAGCTCCTCGCACATAGCGATGTAAGCCTTCCAGGTACGGTGATGGCTCTTTCTGGAGGAAGATTTCCGTGCCCACAACAGATGAGATGACCGAATTCGAGAGACCTCGGTTCCTCAGCACCTGGCTTTAACAGCCGTGCCAAAGCCAAGGACTGTAAAGCAGGATGAAGTATGGGACCATGAGACAGAATGTCCACCCACATAGGCAGTCACCAAGGAACATCTGCGACTAGCTGAACTAGGTCAGCGTACCAATGTCGCCGTCCCGGAGCAATGAGGATCACCGGAATGGCCTCGACCACTACTCTGCGAAGCAGGTGAGGCAACAACAGTAGCGGAGGGTAAGCATACATCAGGCAATACTGCCCCCACGGGCCACCAACGCGTCTGCCCAGGGATCCCTGGACCTGGCCACGAATCTCTACATCTTGTGAGTGAGTCGAGAAGCCAAAGGGTCCACATCCGGTGCCCCACCTCCGGTAAAGGAGGTGAAAACACCGTTGGATGAAAGGACCCTTCCCCTGGAATGCACACGGCCGACAGGACCGTCCTGCAGCAGGATGGGTATGATAAAACTCAGAGGACCAGAAACTCAGCCTCCACAGGTGGCGCAGACCCACCCCGGACACAGAGACCCTAGAGCAGTGGTTCTCAACTCCTGTCCTCAGGACCCACTAACAGGCCAGATTTTAAGTATTACCTTGGGGAGATGCAGACTAAAATCCTGCAATCCCTGAGCAGCAAATTATATCACCTGTGATGCATTTCAGTTATCTTGCAAACCTGGCCTGTTAGTGGGTCCTGAGGACTGGAGTTGAGAACCACTGCCCTAGAGGCTAAAGCAGTTGCAGTGCACCTGCTGGTCGACTGATAGATGAAATAGAGGCTTTTGCCCAGTCATTGAGCTTCAGGAACGCCAGAGACGCAGCCACTACCGGGCGTAACGCTAACCTCAGCATGGCGAACACAATCCAAGCCAGCGCTTCTGCTCCATTGATAAGTGCCGATTGTACAAAACACAGTTTATACTGTGTATTGCGTCAAAACGCGCAATTAGAGCGTGGGAGGAAACCCACTCAGCCCCAAAGAGCATAGTACAACCACATACGGCGTAAGTAGTTTAGTATGTGTGGATAAACATATTAAACACGTTTATACTGTGCCAGCGACGAAGGTGCGCACATCATTGGGGCGTAGGCGGAAACCAGCCGCGCAGACTGCGTACACAACCGTGTAGGCATGTTAGCATGCGAACAAATTGCACATGTTTATGCTGTGCATAGCGCTGAAAATGTGCACACCATTGGAGCACGGGAGAAAAACCGGAGCACCCGGATGAAACCCACGCAGACCGCATACCGTGTAGGTACTATAGTATGTGTGATAAACATTTTGAACATGTCTAAGTGTGCAGAGCGCCTTCCGTGACCGGGATGAGTTGCTCCGGCCTCCCGAGTGGCTGGGGACCTGTCCTACAGAAACGTGAAGCTCCTGATGTTTCCTGACTACACCGTGGAGACCCAGCGACAACGCCGTTCTTTTGATGTGGTTAAGGCGGCCCTGAGACGCATGGGTATTAAATATAGTATCCTTTTCCCGGCCAAGCTCCGGGTGGTGGACGGTGAGACGATCCGTTTTTTTACAACACCTAAAGATGCCTCGGCCTGGGTGGAGGGCCTGCCTCCCTAGGTGGATTTCCGTGCTGCTGACTCCCAGGAGGATGGGAGGCCTAAACGAATTCTGCGGACCGGGTAAGGAGTGAGTGTTTGATCCTGGTCCCCTGCGGCTGCTATCCCGCTACTACAGCCCTCTGAAAGCCTTATGCGGAGCTGCGGGATACACATTGACTGCCTATATTGTACCCTTGCTCACTACTGACCCGGGTTTAAATGTTGCCTTAAGGCCCCTGTTTGATTCCGTATTTTACTATCTGAAACTATGAACCTCCTGTTTGCTGCTGATGATTAAGATACCAGACCTTTGCAACAGACTCTTAAGAATGTGCCCCTGCCTGGTCAGGAGAAGTTAATGATTCCATCCGTTACTGCATCACTCCAGAGACGCTGGGAAAAGACTTGTGCTGCCTGCTCTCCCTGATCTCACAATCACTGGAGATGTTGTACGGTTCCGTACTGGCTACACGACCCCAACTTTAAGTATTAGTTCTTAAACTATGGGTTTTTTGGGATACAAATGCTCCTCATTGTTCGGGGGTGCATGGGGTGGGGGGAGGGGGGTGGCGGCTGCGTTTGTTTTTTGTTACTCATACAGTTAGGGTTGGTCTTATGTCTAAAGCAGGGCTTGACAAATATGCTTGGAATCTAGGAGCCAGCTAAAAAAAGTTAGGAGCCAGGAACGCGCCCTGTCCCGCCGAGCTTGCGCGCAGAAGCGAACGCATACGTGAGTAGCGCCCGCATATGAAAGCGGTGTTCAAACCACACGTGAGGTATCGCCGCGATCGGTAGAGCGAGAGCAATAATTTTAGCCCTAGACCTCCTCTAACTCAAAACATGCAACCTGTAGAATTTTTTAAACGTCACCTATGGCGATTTTAAAGGGTAAAAGTTAGTCGCCATTCCACGAGTGGACGCAATTTTGAAGCGTGACATGTTAGGTATCAATTTACTCGGCATAACATTATCTTTCACAATATAAAAAAAAAAAAATTGGGCTAACTTTACTGTTGTCTTATTTTTTTTATTAAAAAAAAAGTGTATTTTTTCCCAAAAAAGTAAGCTTGTAAGACCGCTGCGCAAATACGGTGTGACAACGTTTTGCCATTACCGCCATTTTATTCTCTAAGGTGTTAGAATAAAAAATATATATATAATGTTTGGGGGTTCTAATTAGAGGGAAGGAGATGGCAGGGAAAACAGACAGGGAAACTCCATTAGCATTGCTGGTTGCAATACCAACGGCCACCACAAGATGGCGATAGACCACAGAAGGAAGCATAGGCCTGCAAAAGGCCGCAAAGCCGCGGCCTCAATTACCGGCCGGCGCGGCCCGACGCAATCCCGCGGCGCGGAGGGGGGGGGGGTCACGGAGACACAGGATACCCCAGCTGTGCTGCCCCAGGTCGCTAATTCTAGTCGCAATGGCGACCTGGCGCCCGGGGTTTGTCGAGCCCTGGTCTAAAGAGTTCACTAGTTTATGGTTACTTTTTTGGTATGACACTGTGCTACGATTGCTTCTGGTACATTTATTCATATGTTCTGGTCCTGTCCCAGACTTGTGGAATATTGGTCCGCCATTTTTGAGTTCATTAATATACGTTTTCACTTGGATCTTCCAGTGTCTGTGGAGTTAGCTCTACTGGGGATACAGGATGATGAACAGAGACCTCGCTGCACTAAACGCCTGCTCTCAATGTTGCTCTTCTATGCCAAAAAATTAATTTTGCTTAAATGGACCTCCAGGGCGCCTCCTACAGTGGGAGCATGGATGGACCTGGTTGATACTGTGTTGCCTTTATACAAACTTACATATATCAATAGAGGGTGTCCTATGAAGTATGAACGTGTGTGAGGCCCGTGGACCAACCCAGTTTAACATTTATCTCCCTGGTACGCACCCTGATTGAATCGGTGCGCTCCCCTCCCCCCCTTCTTCCCCCCCCCTCCCTTTCCTGCCCTCTTTTCCTCTTCCCCCCCCTCCCTCCCCCGTCTCCCTGCCCCCCCCCCTTTTTCCTACTCTCCTTCTCCCTCCATCCTTTCAACCTCTCTAATTGGATATTGGTAATTCCTCTTAAGTATGATTCTTTTTTACAAACAGCTGTATTATTTGCTTTGGTAAACCTTTAGCTTATCTCAGATGTTTATGTACGGTATTTTGTACTTTTTTATTCAGATGTTCTCCTCTCCCTTTCTTTATTTTTATTTTGAATAACTGTACTTTGTCATGTACCATTGATTCATCAATAAAGACCAACCTTGTTGTTAAAAAAAAAAAAAATGTGCAGAGCGCCGAAGGCGCGCACACCGTTGGCGCGTTGGAGGAAACCCCACGCAGACCCAGAGAATACAATACATACATCTACTGTGAATGTATTTAGTGTTTATAAATATACTGTGTATGGCCCCGAAGGCGCGCATGTCATATAGTGTGGGCGGAGACTGGAGGACCCGGAGGAAACCCACGCAGACTGCACACAAATACGGTGTAGGTATGTTAGCATGTGGATAAACAAATTGGATTGCATACTCATACCGCGTGGGCTGCAACTAACGATTATTTTCATTTTGTTTCAATTAACCGGTTAATAACTTAAAAGAAAAAAAAAAAAAAAAAAAAAAAAAAAACTCGGGGAAAATGTTCCGATGCTTTACCCGATACTTGGGCAGTCAGGGATGATCGGTGCGGCGGAGTTACAAGCATTGATCTCCCTGTATAGATTTGAATACAGCCTGACAGCTGCGCTCCGTGTCACCCTCCACGCCCCCCCTGCGCTCCGTGTCACCCTCCACGCCCCCCCCTGCGCTCCGTGTCACCCTCCACGCCCCCCCCCTGCGCTCCGTGTCACCCTCCACGCCCCCCCCCCTGCGCTCCGTGTCACCCTCCACGCCCCCCCCCCTGCGCTCCGTGTCACCCTCCACGCCCCCCCCCCCCTGCGCTCCGTGTCACCCTCCACGCCCCCCCCCCTGCGCTCCGTGTCACCCTCCACGCCCCCCCCCTGCGCTCCGTGTCACCCTCCACGCCCCCCCCCCCTGCGCTCCGTGTCACCCTCCACGCCCCCCCCCCTGCGCTCCGTGTCACCCTCCACGCCCCCCCCCCTGCGCTCCGTGTCACCCTCCACGCCCCCCCCCCCGCGCTCCGTGTCACCCTCCACGCCCCCCCCCCGCGCTCCGTGTCACCCTCCACGCCCCCCCCCCCTGCGCTCCGTGTCACCCTCCACGCCCCCCCCTTGCGCTCCGTGTCACCCTCCACGCCCCCCCCCTTGCGCTCCGTGTCACCCTCCACGCCACCCCCCGCGCTCCGTGTCACCCTCCACGCCACCCCCCGCGCTCCGTGTCACCCTCCACGCCACCCCCCCGCGCTCCGTGTCACCCTCCACGCCACCCCCCCTGCGCTCCGTGTCACCCTCCACGCCCCCCGCGCTCCGCGTCACCCTCCACGCCCCCCCCCCCCCTTGCGCTCCGTGTCACCCTCCACGCCACCCCCCCGCGCTCCGTGTCACCCTCCACGCCACCCCCCCTGCGCTCCGTGTCACCCTCCACGCCACCCCCCCGCGCTCCGTGCCACCCCCGCGCTCCGCGTCACCCTCCACGCCCCCCCCGCGCTCCGCGTCACCCTCCACGCCCCCCCGCGCTGCGCGTCACCCTCCACGCCCCCCCCCGCGTCACCCTCCACGCCCCCCCCGCTCCGCGTCACTCTCCACGCCCCCCCCCGCTCCGTGTCACCCCCCCTGCGCTCCGTGTCACCCTCCACGCCACCCCCCCCGCGCTCCGTGCCACCCCCGCGCTCCGCGTCACCCTCCACGCCCCCCCGCGCTCCGCGTCACCCTCCCCGCCCCCCCCGCTCCGTGTCACCCTCCCCGCTCCGTGTCACCCTCCACGCCCCCCGCTCCGCGTCACCCTCCACGCCCCCCCGCGCTCCGCGTCACCCTCCACGCCCCCCCACGCTCCGCGTCACCCTCCACGCCCCCCCCGCGCTCCGCGTCACCCTCCACGCCCGCTCCGCGTCACCCTCCACGCCCCCCCGCTCCGCGTCACTCTCCACGCCCCCCCCCGCTCCGTGTCACCCTCCACGCCCCCCCGCTCCGTGTCACCCTCCACGCCCCCCCGCTCCGTGTCACCCTCCACGCCCCCCCCCGCTCCGTGTCACCCTCCACGCCCCCCCCCCGCTCAGTGTCACCCTCCACGCCCCCCCCGCTCAGTGTCACCCTCCACGCCCCCCCCGCTCAGTGTCACCCTCCACGCCCCCCCCGCTCAGTGTCACCCTCCACGCCCCCCCCGCTCAGTGTCACCCTCCACGCCCCCCCCGCTCAGTGTCACCCTCCACGCCCCCCCCCCCCCGCTCAGTGTCACCCTCCACGCCCCCCCCCCCCCGCTCAGTGTCACCCTCCACGCCCCCCCCCCGCTCCGTGTCACCCTCCACGCCCCCCCCCGCTCCGTGTCACCCTCCACGCCCCCCCCCCCGCTCCGTGTCACCCTCCACGCCCCCCCCCCCCGCTCCGTGTCACCCTCCACGCCCCCCCCCCCCGCTCCGTGTCACCCTCCACGCCCCCCCCCCCGCTCCGTGTCACCCTCCACGCCCCCCCCTGCGCTCCGTGCACATCCCTTTAGCTTGAATTCTGCTCGTTCTGCGAGACATTTGCAAACCGAGTCAGATTTAAAAAAAAAAAAATTGCTCATTATTCAAAACGCGCGTTACTCGTAAACCAAGGTTCCGCTGTACAGTATATCTCTTCTGTCTGTTATTCTTATAGTGGATTAGGGATTTTGCTCCCTAACCATATAGTTGGTCATTTATATTTACCACTGCATATAGATATTTAGGAATATATTGCCTTTTTTTTTTTAAACTTGAGAAGTATGGGTTTCCTTTTTTGCTTACATCTATTCTATGTGAGCTGCTATCTATAAACCCTCCCAGCACTCTCAGAAGTGCCTGTGGGAGGTTCTACAGTCTTTCATACAGCATCATCCTGACAAAGGCCTGGATATGAAGTCTGGATCCACCCCCTTTCCGGTCAAATTGCTTGATGTCGGCTCTCCTCCCTCTGCTTGTTCCTGAGACTTCAGAGCATAGCTGCTCCCCCTCCCTTCTCACTCCTCTCTCCACCTCTGCAGCATGTTTCAATGGTCAGAAGAGTCGGCAGAGATTTTAGCACTTCAGTGAGTGTAATGTGAGAGAAGTCACTGATATATAGTGTAGATTCTCATACACAGCACTATTTCTATCCATCAGCACAGCCACATCTCTTAGGGGAGGGGGGACAGAGGCAGGGGGTGCGTTAATGAAGATGTACACACCCCCTGAAACTTTTCAAACTGAAAATGAACCGTTTTTGCCAGCTAAAAAGGAAAGTTCATGTGCACATGCTGTAAAAACTAAAAAAAAGTAGGAATAAAAGATAAGCTGATATTTGACTAATGTGATATGTACAAATTTAACCCATCCCATACTTCTCCTTCAACATATTAACTAAATTATACACACCACGCTTTTTAAAAGGTACAATTTTTTTCCCCTAAAAATAGCTTCCTTTACGTAAGTGCAGTCCTCCTTCACTTACCTCATCCTTCGATTTTGCTTTTAAATGTCCTTATTTCTTCTGAGAAATCCTCACTTCCTGTTCTTCTGTCTAACTCCACACAGTAATGCAAGGCTTTCTTCCTGGTGTGGAGTGTCGTGCTCGTCCCCTCCCTTGGACTACAGGAGAGTCAGGATGCCCACTTCTTTATCTGCAACGTAGAGAGCGTCCTGACTCTGCTGTAGGGAGGGGGGGCGAGCATGACACTCCACACCAGGTAGAAAGCCTTGCATTACTGTGTGGAGTTAGACAGAAGAACAGGAAGTGAGGATTTCTCAGAAGAAATAAGGACATTTAACCACTTCAACACCAGGCTTTTTTTACCACTTCTATACCGGGCCTCTTCTAGCACTTCTCTCCTACATATACAAATCATCACTCTTGCTAGAAAATTACTCAGAACCCCCAAACATTTTATATATTTTTTTTAGCAGACACCCTAGGGCAGTGATGGCGAACCTTAGCACCCCAGATGTTTTGGAACTACATTTCCCATGATTCTCATGCACTCTGCAGTGTAGGTGAGCATAATGGGAAATGTAGTTCCAAAACATCTGGGGTGCCGAGGTTCGCCATCACTGTCCTAGGGAATAAAATGACGGTCATTGCAACTTTTTTTCTTGCACGGTATTTGCGCAATCATTTTTCAAACGCCTTTTTTGGGGAAAAAAAATGGTTTCATGAATTAAAAAACAAAACCGTAAAGTTAGCCCAATTTTTTTGTGAAAATATGAAAGATGATGTTACACCGAGTAAACAGATACCCAACATGTCACGCTTTAAAATCGTGCACTCATGGAATGGCGCCAAACTTCGGTACTTAAAAATCTCCATAGGCGACGCTTTAATTTTTTTTTTACAGAGGAGGTCTAGTGCTAGAATGCACGCGGCGATACCTCACATGTGGTTTGAACGGCGTTTACATATGTGGACGGGACTTACGTGTGTGTTCGCTTCTGATCGCGAGCTACCGGGGACAGGGGCGTTATAATTTTGTTTTGTTTTTTTTTTACACATTTTCCTTCTTTTTTTTTGATCACTTTTATTCCTATTACAAGGAATGTAAGCATCCCTTGTAATAGGAATGTGTGTGACAGGTCCTCTTTATTGAGATATGCGGGGTCAATAAGACCCCACATCTCTCCTCCAGGCTGGAAAGCATGAGATCAGTGAAAATTTTTTCACTGATCTCATACTTACTAACCGCAATGGCGGCTTTATTTACATATGAGGACCCGGGCGTGACATCACCACATCGCGGCCGGGCCTCCGACGATCATAGAGATGACTGGTGACCAGTCATCTCTATGCTCGTCACGTGACCCACCACCTACGCCTGACAATTCTCTCCGGGCCCCCCCGATGGCACGGGAGAGCCCGAAGAAGCACCGGATGGCGGCGGGAGTGTCCCCTCCCGCCGCCTATAAGAACCATCAAGCGGCAGAACCACCGCTATGATCATTCTTATGGTGCGCAGGATCGCCGGCTCTAAACAAGGATATCTGAATGATGCCTCTAGCTGCAGGCATCATTCAGATATCCCCCTACAAAGCCGAGGACGTCATATGACGTCCACCCAGGATGGGAGATCCCATCTGTGGACGTCATTTGACTATGGCTGGGTAGGGAAGTGGTTAAAAGCAAAATCGAAGGATGAGGTAAGTGAAGGAGGACTGCACTAAGGCAAAGGAAGCTATTTAGGAAAAAAAAATAAAAAAATTGTACCTTTACAACCCCTTTAAAGGTTCTTATCCAAACAATCGGCCAACTAAAATCGATTATGAAAATAATCGTTGGTTGCAGGCCTACTCTGGAGACATGCTTGGCCAGTCCATCACCTTTACCCTCAGCTTTTTTAGCAAGGCAGTGGTAGTCTTGGAGGTGCGTTTGGGGTCATTATGTTGGAATACTGTCCCGCGGCCGAGTCTCCGAAAGCAGGAGGATCATGCTCTGCTTCAGTATGTCCCAGTACATGTTGGCATTCATGGTTCCCTCAATGAACTGTAGCTCCCCAGTGCCGGCAGCACTCATGCAGCCTTAGACCATGACACTCCCACCACCATGCTTGACTGTAGGCAAGACACGCTCGTCTTTGTACTCTTCACCTGGTTGCTGCCACACACGCTTGACACCATCTGAACCAAATAAGTTCATCTTGGTCTCAGACCACAGGACATGGTTCCCGTAATCCATGTCCTTAGTCTGCTTGTCTTTAGCAAACTGTTTGCGGGCTCTCTTGTGCATCATCTTTATAAGAAGCTTCCTTCTGGGACGACAGCCGTGCAGACCAATTTGATGCAGTGTGTGGCGTATGGTCTGAGCACTGACAGGCTGACCCCCCCACCCCTTCAACCTGAGCATGTGCACTCAACTTCTTTGGTCGACCATGACGAGGCCTGTTCTGAGTGGAACCGGTCCTGTTAAACCGCTGAATGGTCTTGGCCATCGTGCTGAAGCTCAGTTTCAGGGTCTTGGCAATCTTCTTATAGACTAGGCCATCTTTATGTAGAGCAGGGATCTCCAAAGTACGGCCCTCCATCTGTTGTGGAACTACACGTCCCATGAGGCATTGTAAAACTCTGACATTCAAAGACATGACTAGGCATGATGGGAATTGTTGTTCCTGAACAACTGGAGGGCCATGGTTTGGAGACCCCTGATGTAGAGCAACAATTCTTTTCAGATCCTCAGAGAGTTCTTTGCCATGATGAACTTCCAGTGACCAGTGAGAGCGATAACACCAAATTTAACATCTGCTCCCTATTTACACCTGAAACCTTGCAACACTGAGTCACATGACACCGGGGAGAAAAAAAAAAAAAAAACATTAATTGGGGCCAATTTGGACATTTTCACTTAGGGATGTACAGTACTCATTTTGCCAGTGGTTTGACATTAATGGCTGCGTGTTGAGTTATTTTGAGGGGACAGCAAATGTACACTGTTATACAAGCTGTACACTCACTACTTTATATTATAGCAGTCATTTCTTCAGTGTCATCACATGAAGATATAAAATATTTAGGGGTGTACTCTTTTGTGGGATACTGTATATCTAGGGTTTACTCATCTCTCGCCCAAGTCCTAAGTCTCAGTCCGTGCCTTTTTGTTCTGTTATCAGCATAACTTCTGACAACTTAAGAGATTAAACAGCTGGAAATGTGTTGGGGAGGGAACTTGGGAGACAGATAAGCAGATATCTTGTCTATTCACAGCACAGCTCTGCAAGTTTTGTTCCTCTGCCTGTGTGGGGGGGTGCGCCTTTCCTCCAATCAGTTCATGTCCAGACTCCCCTCCCACTGCTGAAACAGCAAAAAAGAAGATTTGTAACAAAGTGAAAGACTGCTTACAGTGCCTTGCGAAAGTATTCGGCCCCCTTGAACTTTTCATCCTTTTGCCACATTTCAGGCTTCAAACATAAAGATATAAAATGTTAATTTTTTGCGAAGAATCACCAAGTGGGACACAATTGTGAAGTGGAACGAAATCTATTGGATATTTTAAACTTTTTTAGAAAAGAAAAAACTGAAAAGTGGTGCGTGCAAAATTATTCGGCCCCTTTACTTTCAGTGCAGCAAACTCACTCCAGAAGTTCAGCGAGGATCTCTTAGGCCTGGTTCACACTGGGGCGACAAACGCTCCGACATTGGGAGCTCATGTCGCATGACGTGTGAAAATCAATGTTTCCCTATGGGAGCCGTCCTAACTGGTCCGACACATGTCGGTCCGACTTTGAAAATGCTCCCTGTACTACTTTGGTCCGACTTTGATCCGACTTCAGCCCATTGACTATCATTGAAGTCGGATCAAAGTCGGACCGCAGTCTTGCATGGTCCGACTTTGGCATGCGACTTGTGCTCTGCTGATCTTGAGGGGGAACTCCAGGCCAAATTTTAAATAAAAAACCGGCATGAGTTCCCCCTCCAGGAGCATACCAGGCCCTTGGGTCTGGTCTGGATTTGAACGGGCGCCCCTACGCCGAAAAAAACGGCGTGGGGGTCCCCCCAAAATCCAAATCAGACCCTTATCCGAGCACACAACCTGGCAGGCCGCAGGGGAAGAGGGGGGGACGAGGGCGGCCCCCCCTCCCTCCTGAACCGTACCAGGCCGCATGCCCTCAACATGGGGGGTTTGGTGCTCTGGGGCAGGGGGGCGACCTGTGGCCCCCCCACCCCAGAGCACCCTGCCCCGATGTTGATGAGGACAGGGCCTCTTCCCGACAACCCTGGCCGTTGGTTGTCGGGGTCTGCGGGCGGGGGGCTTATCGGAATCCGGGAGCCCCCTTCAATAAGGGGGCCCCCGGATCCCGGCCCCCCCACCCTATGTGAATGAGTATGGGGTACATCGTACCCCTACCCATTCACCTGGTGGACAAAAAATTGCAATAAAAAAAAACTACACGGGTTTTCAAAGTAATTTATAGCACAGCTCCGGGGGTCTTCTTCCGACTTCCGGGGGGTCTTCGGTGTCGTCTCCCGCTCTCCGGTTCTTTCTTCCGCCGGGCCTCCGCTAACTTCTTTTTAGCTCTCTTGCTAACAGAGGCCCGGTCTTCCCGTTGTCTCGTCCGGCTCTCCGTTGTCCTTCTGCCGGCCCCTCCACTAACATCTTGGTAGCTCTTTCGCTAGTGGAGGGGTCGGTCTTCCCGTCGCTGTCGCCGTCTTCTTCCCTCTTCTCCTCCTCGATGTTGACAAGTCGCTTCTTCCCGCTGTAATACTGGCTGTCCGCTCCGCATTAATATAGGCTTCTCATGACGTCACAGTCACATGTTCCAGGGCACATGGCCCCGGAGCATGTGACTGACGTCATGGGAAGCCTATATTAATGCGGAGCGGAGAGCCAGTATTACAGCGAGAGGAGGCGACGCGTCAACATCGAGAAGGAGAAGAGGGAAGAAGAAGCCGACAGCGACGGGAAGCCCGGCCCCTCCACTAGCGAAAGAGCTACCAAGATGTTAGTGGAGGGGCCGGCAGAAGGAAAACGGAGAGCCGGACGAGACAACGGGAAGACCGGGCCTCTGTTAGCAAGAGAGCTAAAAAGAGGTTAGCGGAGGCCCGGCGGAAGAAAGAACCGGAGAGCGGGAGACGGCACCGGAGACCCCTGGAAGTCGGAAGAAGACCCCCGGAAGTCGGAAGACCCCCAGAAGTCGGAAGAAGACCCCCGGAGCTGTGCAATAAAGTACTTTGAAAACCTGTGTAGTGTTTTTTTATTGCAATTTTTTCCACCAGGTGAATGGGTAGGGGTACGATGTACCCCGTACTCATTCACATAGGGTGGGGGGGCCGGGATCCGGGGGCCCCCTTATTGAAGGGGGCTCCCGGATTCCGATAAGCCCCCCGCCCGCAGACCCCGACAACCAACGGCCAGGGTTGTCGGGAAGAGGCCCTGTCCTCATCAACATGGGGGCAGGGTGCTCTGGGGTGGGGGGGCCGCAGGTCGCCCCCCTGCCCCAGAGCACCAAACCCCCCATGTTTAGGGCATGCGGCCTGGTACGGTTCAGGAGGGAGGGGGGCCGCTCTCTCGTCCCCCCCCTCTTCCCCTGCGGCCGGCCAGGTTGTGTGCTCGGATAAGGGTCTGATTTGGATTTTGGGGGGACCCCCACGCCGTTTTCTCGGCGTAGGGGCGCCTGTTCAAATCCAGACCAGACCCAAGGGCCTGGTATGCTCCTGGAGGGGGAACCCATGCCGTTTTTTTAATTTAAAATTTGGCCTGGAGTTCCCCTTCAAGATTCATACCAAACACAGTGCCTGATATTGGCGGGGATCCAAGTCGGATCCCCGTTCATTGAAAGTCGGACACATGTCGGCTTCATGTCGCAGGGCTAAGTCGGATCCAAAGTAGGAAGGATGTCGTGTCGCACCAGTGTGAACCCGGCCTTAATGATCCAATGTTGTCCTAAATGACTGATGGTGATAAATAGAATCCACCTGTGTGTAATCAAGTCTCTGTATAAGGCTGGGTTCACACTATACGACACGACTTTCATCCTACTTTGCTCTGCGACATCGGTCCGACATTCATGAACAGGATACTACTTTGATCCTACTTCAATGATAGTCAATGGACTGAAGTGGGATCAAAGTCGGACAGAAGTAGTACAGGGAGCATTTTTAATGTCGGACCGACTTGTGTCGGACCAGTTAAGACGGCTCTCATAGGGATTCATTGATTATCACACGTCATGCGACATGAGCTCCTAATGTCGGAGCGTTTGTCGGACAAGTGTGAACCAGGCCTCAGGGTTCTGTTGAAAGCGCAGAGAGCATCATGAAGACCAAGGAACACACCAGGCAGGTCCGTAATACTGTTGTGGAGAAGTTTAAAGCCGGATTTGGATACAAAAAGATTTCCCAAGCTTTAAACATCCCAAGGAGCACTGTGCAAGCGATCATTTTGAAATGGAAGGAGTATCAGACCACTGCAAATCTACCAAGACCTGGCTGTCCCTCTAAACTTTCAGCTCAGACAAGAAGACTGATCAGAGATGCAGCCAAGAGGCCCATGATCACTCTGGATGAACTGCAGAGAACTACAGCTGAGGTGGGAGAGTCTGTCCACAGGACAACAATCAGTCGTACACTGCACAAATCTGCCCTTTATGGAAGAGGGGCAAGAAGAAAGCCATTTCTCAAAGATATCCATAAAAAGTCTCGTCTAAAGTTTGCCACAAGCCACCTGGGAGACACACCAAACATGTGGAAGAAGGTGCTCTGGTCCGATGAAACCAAAATCGAACTTTTTGGCCACAATGCAAAACGATATGTTTGGCGTAAAAGCAACACAGCTCATCACCCTCAACACACCATCCTCACTGTCAAACATGGTGGTGGCAGCATCATGGTTTGGGCCTGCTTTTCTTCAGCAGGGACAGGGAAGATGGTTAAAATTGAGGGGAAGATGGATGCAGCCAAATACAGGACCATTCTGGATGAAAACCTGTTGGAGTCTGCAAAAGACCTGAGACTGGGACGGAGATTTATCTTCCAACAAGACAATGATCCCAAACATACAGCAAAATCTACAAAGGAATGGTTCACAAATAAACGTATCCAGGTGTTAGAATGGCCAAGTCAAAGTCCAGACCTGAATCCAATCGAGAATCTGTGGAAAGAGCTGAAAACTGCTGTTCACAAACGCTCTCCATCCAACCTCACTGAGCTCGAGCGGTTTTGCAAGGAAGAATGGGCAAGAATTTCAGTCTCTCGATGTGCAAAACTGATAGAGACATACCCCAAGCGACTTGCAGCTGTAATCGCAGCAAAAGGTGGCTCTACAAAGTATTAACGCAAGGGGGCCGAATAATTTTGCACGCCCCACTTTTCATTTTTTTCTTAGTTAAAAAAAGTTTCAAAAATCCAATAGATTTCGTTCCACTTCACAATTGTGTCCCACTAGTTGGTGATTCTTCACAAAAAAATAAAATGTTATATCTTTATGTTTGAAGCCTGAAATGTGGCAAAAGGATGAAAAGTTCAAGGGGGCCGAATACTTTCGCAAGGCACTGTATATACATGTAAATATAGGGAGATTGGTTTCATCTCTATCATCTGAGGCTGTTCACTTCACTGGGTATATGTGAGGGTTTACATCTACTTTAAGGACTTGTTGACCATCTGCAAGAGAGGAGTGGGGCAAAATCCCTTCCGAGATGTAGTTGGCCACCAGGTTTGCACACAAGAAACATCTGACCTCCGATTACCAACAAGGGTTTTGCCACCAAGTACTAAGTCGTGTTTTATGAAAGGGGACAAATACTAATTTCACTCATTAAAATGCAAATAAATTCATAACTTCTTTAACCACTTGCTTACTGGGCACTTAAACCCCCCTCCTGCCCAGACCAATTTTCAGCGCTGATGCACTTTGAATGACAATTACGCGGTCATACAACACTGTACCCAAATTAAATTTATCATTTTTTTCCCACAAATAGAGCTTTCTTTTGGTGGTATTTGATCACCTCTGCGGTTTTTATTTATGTTAAAAAAAAATACAGAATTTTCTTTTTTATTTTTATTTATTTTGTTATAAAATTTTGCAAACAGGTAATTTTTCTCCTTAATTGATGTACACTGATGAGGCTGCACTGAGAAGTGTCACTAATAGGTGGCACTGATATCTGGCAATAATGGGCAGCACTGCTTGGTACCACTGGTGGGAATTGATAGATGGCACTTGTGGGCATTGATTGCACAGATGAGGCAGAATTGCCTCTTCGGGACCGATGTCCCCAAGGACTCTTTCACACAGGTGTTTTAGCGCTAAAAATAGCGCTGTAAAAACACCTGAAATAATCCTGCCCCAGCATTCTCAATGTGAAAGCCCTGAGGGCTTTCACACAGGCGTTGTGTTGGCTGTGCGTTGGAAAAAATCCTGCAAACAGCTTTTTTGGAGCATCTTTGGGGCGCATAAAATAGTGCTGTAAAAACGCCTATCCCCATTGAAATGAATGAGTACCGTGGTAAAATCCGCCCAGAAGCTGTGAGATGGTCACATGACCGCAGTAGAGTGGAGGATACCAAATAATCCTTTTGCGGTAAAAACGCGTTATTGCAACGCCTCAGTGTGAAAGGGGCCTTACACATAAACCGGTGATCTGCTTTTTTTTCTCCTCACGCTGTTAGCGCGAGGAGAAAAAAAAAAAACATTACCAAGCTTTTGTTTACATCACGTGATCAGCTGTCATTGGCTGACAGCTGATCACGTGGTAAGGGGTCGGGATCGGCCCCTTACTCGGATCTGTGATCACCTGAGTCTCAGTGACTCGGGTGATCACAGCACGCGCACCCTGCAGGGGCGCACGGGGAGCGCGCGAAAGGGAGGACGTCTATTGACGGCCTCCCGGCATTTGGGTTCCGCATTGTTATATCGCGGGCGTTAAGTGGTTAAAATGTCTCACCGTTAAAATAAACCTACCAAGAAAAATTATAGACTGATCATTTGTCAGTGGGCAAACTTATAAAATCAGCAGGGGATCAAATACTTTTTTCCCTCACTGTAAATGCTATATGAATCATCTGTCAATAAATAGATGGCCTTGACCAGAAATGCCAAGGGTGTTTTTCAAAATGATTTCTCAGCAAAATAAAGCAGACATGGATAGATGAAATGGTTTTGAATATTATAAATGAATTAAACAAATTTTTTGGTGCTCAGGTGCAGTGTAGTTCCACTTTAAACACTGTAGCTGCACTCTGTCAACATCTCCACTCCCCTTGCCAGTCAGTTTGTAATGCCTGGGGCGGGAAGGATTGGCAAGCACGCGAGAACTGTCAGTGGTCCATATGTGCACTGCACTGTATGTGTTGGGATGTCGTAAAGGGGTTAAAGTGCCATACACCTAATCGGACATAAAAAAAAATAAAAAAAACTTTATACACTTCAGAATAAAAACAAGAAAACCTGGAGTTTTGCTGTAACATGTTAGAAACGTTCACACGGGTACCAAGGACCGCACACCATGAATGGGCAGTTTTGTGTGGCTTCAGGTTCTGCATGCAGGTAGCTGCATGCACAAAAGGTTCTTGTTAAAGTACTGTAAGGCCCCTTTTCACACATGCATGTGCACAAGTTTTAAGTCCACCTGTCAGTTTTTTTTTTAGGCGGACCTGAATGGATGCTCTATGCAGGTCTATGGAGCGACAGATGTCAACAGCGACAGATCTGTCACCCGCCTGCTCAGCGGGGATCAACTGAGCGATCTCTTCTGAGCAAGCGGAGTCTGCCAAAACGGACGTGAGAGTGAGTAACGAGCCTAATACTAAAGCTTTGTTTTTTCTAAAAGAACATACATGTTATACTTAGCTGCTCTGTGCAATGATTTTGCACAGAGCAGTCGGGATCCTCTTCTTGGGTCCCATGCTGACACTCCAGGCCCTCCCTCCTACCGAGTGCCCCCACAGCAAGCAGCTTGCTGTGGGGGCACCCAAGCAGGCACACTCCCGAACCACGGTTTTGAGTGTCCATTCACACAGAGCCGTAACTAGGCCCAGCTCACTGTCTCCCTGGCTGATTGACAGCAGCAGGAGCCAATGGCTCCCGCTGCTGCCCAAAGCCAATAAGGAGTGAGTGTACCCGGAGAGCTAAGGCTCTCATGGACATTGCTGGAACGAGGGGGGGGGGGGCTCAGGCAAGTATTAGAATGGGGCTACTGCACACAGGTTTTTTTTACCTTCATACATAGAATACATGAAGGTAATTTACAACCACTTTAAGTCACTTCCTATCATAGGGCGACCATGCTCTCTTCAAACTGTTCTCCTGCATTGTCAAACACCTTACGGGTTACTGCCTGGCTTTTGGTTTACTGGCCTGGAAGTAAGGATGAAGGGGGGGGGGGTGGAGGGACTTGTTACCAATATCATTACTTGGAAAGAGGCAGTTAGGTAGGCACTGAATCTCCGAAAAGGTGCTAACCTTTTAGACAGTTCAACTGGCTTTGCACACATCACAAGCATGATCCATTGCAACCACCATCAGGAACCCTGCCCTTAGCAAAGCCATGCAACCTTCACTGGAGAGCATGCATGTGGACAGAAGTGGGTATGCAGGAGATCAGTAGCACTAAACAGCAACAAAAGGATGCTAAAAAAGGCAAAGAGCGGTATTCAACGTCAACGGCGGGCAGCCCGCTTTAAGGTAAATGGGATCTGCTGCCATAATGGTATTTAATGTCAAAGTAGTGTGTTTTGGTAGATCAACACTCTTAAAGCAGAACTTGTCATTTTCTGACAGTAAATACCTTATACAGCCCACTTCCTGTTTGTCTGGTAAAAAGCCAAGGCTTATGACATGCACAGCTTTCTCTCTCGTGAGAGTTTGCCAGGAGGGGGGGGGTGAGCCAAAAGAGGGCCAATGAGAGCTGCAGGCGTGCCTCTAAATTCATGAAGTGGTGCGCAGATTTCAGCTGCCCACAGTTAAAATGGATGCAGCCAGACTCAGTGGAGGGAGCTTTCAGCAGCATATTTGGCAAGTACAGAAATACAGTATATATATATATAAAATATGCAAAGTGGTTGGAGGGCAGCATGAGAAATGGAAAAGATGTTATTACAAATTATGTGAGCAGACTGCAGTTCCTCTTTAAGGTTGCCTACCCCTGCTCTATAGTGTTTACTTGTCTCAATAGACAAATGTAATTTGTCTGCTGCTCTGTTCCTCTGTTATCAACATGAATCACTTCTGAAGTTTTCTTGACACCAAGAGAAAAATGGTGATGGGAAGGCTCCCGCTGATTTGACAGCCTCAGCCCTCTTTCTGTGTGGAAGGGGGTGTGTCCCTTCCCTCACATCAGCTCTCCTTACTGAACTTTGCAGAGTGCAATTGCAGCTCTACGCCCCCCCCCCCCCCCCATTTCTGAACTTCAGACCAGCTTAGAGATTCTGCACTTTGCAGTCTTTTCTTGACAGCTGTTCAATTAAACAGGTACAACATAAAAGGTAAAACTCGAAAAAAATTTGAAAATCGTGCAAAAGTTAATTTCACTAATGCAACTTAAAAAAAGGTGAAATATATGAGAGACTCATTACATGCAAAGCAAGATATGACAAATCACGACTTGAACTAATTGTGATGATTGTGGCTTACAGTTCATGAAAACCCCAAATCCACAATCTCAGGTAATTTGAACATTGTGAGAAGGTGCAATATTCTAAGCTCAAAGTGTCCCTCTCTAATCAGCTAATTAAGCCACAACACCTGCAAAGGGTTCCTGAGACTTTAAATGGTCTTTCTGGTTCAGTAGGAATCACAATCATGGGAAAGACTGCTGACCTGACAGCTGTGCAGAAAACCATCATTGACACCCTCCATAAGGAGGGAAAGCCTCAAAAAGGTAATTGCAAAAGAAGTTGGATGTTCCCAAAGTGCTGTATTGCACTAGCATTAATAGAAAGTTATGTGGAAGGGAAAAGTGTGGAAGAAAAAAAGGTGCACAAGCAGCAGGGATGACCACAGCCTGGAGAGGATTGTCAGGAAAAGGCCATTCAAAAAAGTGTTGGACTTTCACAAGGAGTGGACTGAGGCTGGAGTCAGTGCATCAAGAGCCACCACACACAGACGGATCCTGGACATGAGCTTCAAATGTCGTATTCCTCTTGTCAAGCCACTCCTGAACAACAAACAACGTCAGAAGAGTCTTACCTGGGCTAAAGAAAAACAGACCTGGTCTGTTGCTCAGTGGTCCAAAGTCCTCTTTTCTGATGAGAGCAAATTTTGCATCTCATTTGGAAACCAAGGACCCAGAGTATGGAGGAAGAATGGAGAGGTACATACTGACCAGGCAAGTAATCCAACAGCCAAGCAGTAACCCCTAAGGTGTTTGACAATGCAGGAGAACATTTGGGACAGAGCATGGTCGCCCTATGATAGGAAGTGACTTAAAGTGGTTGTAAAGGTGACAAGTTTTTTTTTAGGGTTGTCCTGATACCGATACTAGTATCAGTACAGATACCGAGCATTTGCACAAGTACTTGTACTCGCACAAATGCTCACGATGCTTTACCCAACACTTTTTTTTTCTTTTAGTGTAGAGTGGCCGGAGAGGGTGGGAGGAGTCTGGCTGGAGAGGGCGGACAAAGTCTGTGGACGGAGTGCAGGCGGAGTTTGGCTGGAGAGGGGGCGGGCAGAGTCTGAAGGAAAGTGCGGGCGGAGTCTGGCTGGAGAGGGTGGGCACAGTTGGTGGACGGAGTCGGCGGGTGGAGAGCGAGTCCCTCACCTGCAGTTGAACTTGGCAAGCTGGCAGGGGTGCAGGGCGCAGCCGCCTCAGGATCGGTGCTGTCACATTCGGTCGCCGTCAGCGGCTAAACGTCCCCACGCCCATCTTGGTACACCATGCACTCGGCTGCAGACATCTTGTTACACCCAGCCCAAGCTATATGGGCTGGGTGTAACAAGATGTCTGCTGCTGCTTACTGCAGCCGAGTGCAGGGTGTACCAAGATCCTGTGTCATTTTTCGCAGCATTTCAGTGCCAGCCACCTATCAGTGCCCCCAAGTGCCATCCACCTATTAATGCCAATCAGCACCAGTCACCACCACCTATCAGTCCCCATCTTTCAAACTGTCACATTACATTGAAAAAAAAAAAAAAAAAAAAGAATCGGTATCGGCGAGTACTTGGAAAAAAAGTATCGGTATTTGTACTCGGTCTTAAAAAAGTGGCATCGGGACAACCCTAGCTTTTTTTACCTTCATGTAATACTACATGTAAAAAAATAAATAAAAAAAATTATCAGCGGTGGGAGAGGTGATCACCCCGGAGCTGTCGGTAGCGGCAGAGACGATCCGATGAGGGAACGATGGCCCCTACTTGACTCGATGCCATTGGATGTCAAACTTCACTTCCACCTAATGGCCTTGAAAGGGGACATCATTTTTAATTTTTTTATTATTGCTTTTAAGTGTAAACGTGAGTTCTGGGGTCTTTCTGAGATCTGTGACCCTAGATCTCACATTAAAGCGGTGTTCCAGCTGCAAATTTTTAATTTAAATTTTTTTAAAGTCAGCAGCTACAAAAAGGACACTTCGCTGTCCTGGGAGCCTGCAATGTCTACCCCCCCCCCCCCCCCCCCAGGTCGATCAAGCCATCAGATCGGGTGTAGGTGCCGCCATTCCGGCAGTGGAGCCTTCACTGCCAGTTTCAAAATGCACGAGTTGCCTTCTGAATGGCCCCTTTTTTGGGACGCACAGGTCCCAACAGGGGAGAAATGATGCTCTGGGCCACAGCCGAGCGAGCTAGGATGGAAGGGGACACAGACACACAAATCGAGCAGGGGAGGGGTGGTCTTTCCTTTAAGATAAAGTAGTAAAAGTGTGTGGAATTCCACTTTAACCACTTCCTACCAGATGGACGTCCTTGACTTAGCCGGGATATCTGAATGATGCCTGCAGCTACAGGCATTAGGGGTGCAACGGATCAAAAAACTCATGGATCGGATCGATCCTCGGATCAGAGCCACGGATCGGCAAAAAAATAAATAAAAATTACTAATATCCACGTCACCCCCCCCCCCCCCACTGTAATATCCACAATCTCCCCACTTACTTTAGTTTTAGTCTCTCCCGCCGGCCAGTTCAGATCCACGAGCAGCGAGGGGTGATGACATCAGCGCGCACAAGGCAGCCGCCGGGTGTACCAAGATGGCCGCGGCTCCGGAGCTAGGCCGAAGCCACGGCCTTTCCTAAGGCTGAGGCCGCGGGGTCGCTCCGCAGATCGAGTGGTGATCCGATCCGAACAGGGTGACCCGTTCGGATCACAGATCACCACCGATCTGTTGCAGCCCTAACAGGCATCATTCAGATATCGTCTTTTAGAGCCGGCGATTCTGTGCACCGTAGGAACGATCATAGCGGCTGTTCTGCCGCTTGATCGTTCTTACAGACGGTGAGAGGGGACGCCCCCCCTCGGTGCTTCTGCCGACTCACCCGTGCGATCAGTGAGTCAGAGAACAGATCCGCCGGCCCCGCCTCCCTACCATTGAGATTTCCCACGGACCAGATGGTCGCCGGAGTCTCTATGATCGTTCGGAGGCCGGGCGCGATGCTATGTCACGCCCGGCCTCTGCATTCAAAAAAACGACCTCGGCTAGGAAGCGTATTTTTTTTTATTTCAGGCTTCCCAGCCTAGAGGTGAGATGTGGGGTCATATTGACCCCATATCTCACTGTAAAGGAGGTCCTGTCATGCTTATTCCTATTACGGGATGCTTACATTCCTTGTAATAGGAATAAATGATCAAATTTATTCTTTTTTTTTTTAAAGTGTCAAATTAAAAAAAGTTTAAAGTAAAAAAAATATATATATTTTTTATTAATTTTAAGTGCCCGGTAGCTCGCACGCAGAAGCGAACGCATATGCAAGTCCCGCCCACATATGAAAACGGTGTTTAGGACACACGTGAGGTATTGCAGCGAACATGAGAGCAATAATTCTAGCCCTAGACCTCCTCTAACTCAAAACATGTTACAAGTAAAAAAAAAAAAAAATTTAAAGCGTCGCCCATGAGGATTAAGTACCGAAGTTTGGCGCCATTCCACGAGCGTGAACAATTTTGAAGGGTGACATGTTCGGTATGCATTTACTCGGCGTAACTCCATCTTTAACATTATGCAAAAAAATTGGGCTAACTAATATTTTAATATTTTTTAATTATGAAACCGTTTTTTTTCTCCAAAAAAATGCGTTTGAAAAATTGCGTAAATACCGTGCGAGATAAAAAGTTGCATTGACCACCATTTTATTCCTTAGGGTGTCTACTAAAAAAGTAGTTGGGGGTTCTGAGTAATTTTCTAGCAAAAAAAAATATATATGATTTTTGAATGTAGGAGAGGAGTGCCAGAATAGGCCCAGTAAGGAAGTGGTTAAAGGAGGTCCTGTCATGCTTATTTTCTATTACAAGGGATGTTTACATTCCTTGCAATATGAATAAAAAGCGATCCAAAAATGTTTTATTAAAAAAAGGACAAGAAAAAAAAAAAATTTATAAAGTGCCCCGTCCCTCTGTGCAGAAGCGAAGTCGCAAGTCGTACCCACATATGAAAATGGTGTTCAAACCACACGAGATATCCCCATGATCTTTAGAGCAAGAGCAATCATTCCAACACTAGACCCTCCTCCAACTCAAAACTGGTAACCTGTAGAGATTTTTAAACGTCGTCTATGGAGATTTTTAAGTGCCAAAAAGTGTCGCCATTCCACGAGCAGGTACAATTTTGAAGCATGACATGTTGGATATCAATTTACTCAGCGCAACATTATCTTTCACAATATAAAAAAAAAAAAAATTGTGCTAATTTTACTGTTGTCTTATTTTTTAAAGGTAAAAAGTGTATTTAACCACTTGCTTCCTGGCGGACTATATACATCCTGGCTTTGAAGAGGAACACCGTTATGGTAGCAGCTAGCTACCATAACCCCAGTATCCTCTTCAAGAGCCGGCGGTTCTCTTTCAGGTAAAGGTGGTCTCTGCGGCGGATTCACCGCAAGATCACTTTTACCAGCGGCTGGAGAGGTGCACTCCGCCGCTTACCGTGGCCGTCAGCAACAGCGGAGGCAATCCGGACCTGTCCCTAGGCTGACATGGAGACGAGTGAAGGGAAGATGGCCCCCAACCGTGTCCAAGTCATTGCAGGGCGGACGCAACGTCAAAACTAAACTTCCGCCCATAGCTCTTTTTAGGGCCATTGTATTTTTTTCAAATGACAATTTTTTTTTATTTCAGTGTAAATGAGATCTGAGGTCTTTTTGATCCCAGATTACATATTTAAGAGGACATGTCATGCTTTTTTCTATTACAAAGGGGTTACCTTGCGGGCGTGCTCCCGAGTCCTGCATTCGGCATCCATAGCCGCCAATTGAAGGACTCGGACCCTGGCGCCCGCATCATCTGATTTGATTGACAGCTGTGCGAGCCAATGGCTGCGCTGCCATCAATCTATTCAACGAAGACCTGAGAAGCCTGAGCAACAATCGCACGCGTTCGCAACGTGGAACTTTCCAGGGTTCAAGTAAGAGTTCAGAGTGGCCAGCATGTACAACCCAGTGTAGATCCAGACATGTCCCCCTGTGACCAGCTGCCAGTGTCCCCCTTTCATCTACTCCTGCAGCATATTGCATTTTTTTTTCTTCATTTTCCTTTTCCCCTTTCCTAATACAAGCCCTTGTAGTAGCCTACTTGCCTGTTCTGGTGCTTTGGTTTCCCTGTAGTCCACCCCTCACATCCCGAGCCCCTGTATGTAACCTAGAAAATGGGCAGGATGTATGCGAGGGGAGGATCGCAGGAGCCGATGTAGATAGTGTAGCCCCACAGCTGCTTCTGTGAACAGCTTTGCTTGGAGATGTTCCGACAGCGGGTCAGCACTGCTGGGACGTGATCTACAGTCACCTGCTCGCAATCGAATGGATGCCAACCCCCACTATAGAGGGAAGTTTGTTTGAATATCATGTCTGAAGTTTACAAACCCCTGCTGACCACGGTATAGCCTAAAAAAACTGCTACAGCTCGTCGTACAGTTGTGGGAGGGTGTCCTCACAGAACACCACTCACCCCTACGGGCACAGCTGATCACAGATCAAAGTAGAGGGCCAATCACAGAGGCTCTTCACCATGTGATCAGCTGTGTCCTTTCACAGCTCAAATATAAAACAATCGCTGGTTATTGGCATTTGCTTTCCTTAGCACTGTCAGTGCAGATTTCAAAGAAAATTACTTATTTGAAAAACGATATAACAAAGAAAGTTATTTTCTCTAAAAAAAAAACAAAAAAAAAAAACAAGCAATTTCATATGTGTACAGTGTTGTATGACTGCACAATTGTTATTCAAAATGCAACAGTATTGTCAAATTTTCTAACGGAAGTGATGTTCTAGCGCCGCCATCTTCCTGCACTCATCCACAGTAAGGATACAGCGAGAAGGCGGCAAAAGGACATCTTGTTACACCCACCGGAGTCTTGCATTTCACACTTATATTCAACAGTATACTCAGCTTATATAGTGAAATACAGTATTTAAAAATCCATCTGACTGTTTAGATGTTGAATTTTAAAAAGCAGCAATAAGCCTGCTGATTTCACAGGTTTGCTGATCTGACAGAAGACTGCTGCTTTGAAAAATCATCAAAACAGTCTGAGGGATTTCAAAATATTGAACTATATAAACGCAGTTTCCTGGTAAAAATAAATGTGAAATGCAAGGCTCCAGTGAGTGCAAAAAGATGTCCACCTACCTGCCTTCTCACTGCAGGGTGTAGCAAGATGGGGGCAACGAAGCATCACTTCCATTTAAATTCTGACGGTTCGCCTAATGTGACGAAACAACTGTGCTGAAAATTGGCCTGGGCAGGAAGGAGGGGAAGATCTGACGAAACAACTGTGCTGAAAATTGACCAGGAAGGAGGGGGAAGTCCCCTGTATTGAAGTGTATTATGGTGCAGTGTCTCACAGTAAAGGGTTTACATCTTTGAAGGCCATTTGAGTAGAAGGCATTGAGGGTTGCTACCAGGAAGGGCACACACACCATCCACTCCCTATTTAGATTCCCATACACATTCACAAGAGAAAATGAGGCGATTTCAACATAGTCCTTTCTGTCCAGTGAGTAATACGGCACAGGAATTACGTAATAACGAAGCATCCCAGTAATGAAAGCTAATACACAGCTAGGGCCGTGCTCGCTTCCTACCCAGCAACAATCTGCTGCCTCGCTCCGCTGATGTACCAACGTTGGGTAGGACTCTCGTAAACATCGCACAATCAGGGAGTTCGCTCGCTGAGATTATTGCGACACTCAGCTGAGGAAAAAAAAAAATGGATCACTGCATTCAAGAAGCACGTTCCTCCTTCAGCAGCGCGCTGCACCCTGGTCCTTGTAGTTTCTCTGCATGGCTGCAGCGCTCCAAGCGCTACCCGGGGGACTACGATTCCCATATAAACCATCGCGCCGCTCCACACGAGACGGTCGGCTAGCACCCTACACTAGCCAGCTGCGTACAAGCAACTCCACCCGCTACCTGATTGGTCGCCCCGACATTCGGTGCACGCCCCTTCCCCTACCCGTGCGCCTTTGTCCAGCCGCTACCGCTTTGTGTGGTACGGGCGGGCACCCGTTCACCGGCCTAGGTAGGCACACCATAAAGAGCCTGAAAGAAAATAAAATGGAAAAGCCAAGTACGAAACCCCAAGGACAGCCGGTTCCTCCATGTTTAAACAGCAAACTTAACACGAGGCCAACAAGCCAGGAGCGCACAGCTGACGAGCGGCAGATGACAAAGCACCTATCCCTTACATTCTCCCAGTGCCGCAACCACCCCTACCACACGCCTTCCTCTGCCCCAGCATGTACACACCTTGCCACTACACGAAAATACATTTTAACGGCTATAAAACGACTAAGACATGCAAACTCACCCCAACAGCTCACAGCACTATCACCAGCGCCGCCATAAGCAGCACGGCACATTACGTAGGAATAAAACACGGCTCTCTCGCGAGAACTTGTAATCCCACGGGAGAAGGGGCGGCGCATGCGCGGTGGCGTGTTTAGAATGCGGCGCTGGCTGGAGACCCGCGCATGCTCATTGGGTGGCTTCCAGCATCCTGGAGGTGATGTCATATTGGCTGGAGCTCAGTGATTTCGTGCGTTGTCCTAACGGTGACCCCGGACTCGAGCAATGGGGTGTCGAAGCTGGTTTCAGCAGTAGCTGATTTCCTTGTTGGTTTTGGTCATGGAAACAAAAACAAAATTACCTACATTGACTCTATTATTAGTTTAAGAAAAAAAGTTAAAACGCGCTTCCTTAAAGCAGAGTTCCACTCAAAAGTGGAGCTTCCACTTATCTGTCCCTTCCCCCCTGCCACATTTGGCACCTTTCAGGGTGGAGGGACGGACGGACGGACCGGGAACCTGTTTTTGACAGGTCCCACTTCCAGAGACGGGGCCGCGATGCCGTCCCCCAGAAGTTCGGGCCCCCTCATCCTTCCTCCGCTGCTTGCCCAATTAGAAAGCGCGCTTCGCACAGTAGGGTACCGGCTGTGAAGTCGAAAAGCGTTTTCCCTTATTAAGGATGGCGGTGGCAGCACCCGACAGCCAATCCGAAAATCGGCTGGGGTGCCGACATCATGGGAACCCTGGACAGGTAAGTGTCCTAATATTAAAACTCAGCATCTACAGAATTTGTAGCTGCTGGCTTTTATTTTTTTGGTGGGGGTGGGGCCGGAACACCTCTTTACGGCCTCATTCACACCTTCGCGTTTCAGGAACATGTGCAATAATGCGCATTTCTGTGCATTCTTCAAAAAATGAGCATCGCGCTTGCAGTGCAAATAATTCTTAATGGCTCCCCAAAAACTCAAGTAGTAGTTACTCTTTCTGTTGCGTGATGCTCACTGCCAGAAAAGGGTGCAGGAGCTACTTTAGCACGTTTGTTGCGTGAAGGGTAGTCCTTTCAAGTGACTGAGCTGCCCAATTTTGCTGCGCGACACGTGCAAAAAAAGTGACGCAACGCGTAAGTGTGAATGGGGCCTTAAAGCTCAGCACACGTTTCAATCAGACTGTACAATCTTCTTTAACTTGACCTTATACTATACCAGCCTTTTTTTAATGGGGGTGCCGTCTAAGCTCGTTAGGGGTGCCACATTAGCCTGGTTGAGAAAGACTGCGACAGAGCTCCCACTGTTCTGCTCATTGACACAACAGGAGCTGTAAGCATTAGGCCCCTTTCACACAGGCTTTCCGATCAGGTCCCCCTGTCAGTTTTTCAGGCGGACCTGAATGGACCCTCTATTCATTCCTATAGAGCAGCAGATGTCATCGGTGGCATGTCCACTGACAACCGGCGATATCAGATTCTGTCCATTACGGATGGTGACCCTATTTTCCATCCATCTATTGGATTGGATGAAACCGGACAGGCGGTTTATTTTTATCCGACCCCCCCCCCCCTCCCATAGAGGAGAGCGGGACTCTGACAGGTCCGTCTCTGCACAATGAGCGGACACAGTCATCTGCCTGCTCAGCGGATCGATCTCCCGCTAAGCAAGCGGAGTCCGCAGAGTGGACAAGCCCATGTGAAAGGGGCCTAAATGTAAGCAGGACAGAGTGCAGAGCAGATGAGGGGTGAGATATCTTCCTGAGTCCTATGCTCTCCGACCTCCCCCTGCAGTGCAGTGCAAGTGCAGGTACAGTTCTGAATTTTTTTCAAAGACTGTGTGTGTGTATTTGTATGCATGTATGTACTGTGTGTGTGTATTGTATATGTGTGTGTGTGTGTATATACTGTGTGTATGTATATATGTGTGTGTGTGTGTTTGTATGTAAGTTACTTTAAATCCTGACCCCTACTCCTGTACAATCAGAATTGCTTTTTCCCTATTCGTCTTTCAGGACAGCCACAATGAGACCTAGGCTCCTCCCCTTCCACAGGAAACACTGCGCCAGCCCCTATAAATTCTTACTTCCCCTGCCGGCCTTCAGTTGTTAGTGTTTCCTCCGGAGGGGAGACACTGTGCAAGGAGCCAGACTAAGTCAGTCAGGGGACTGAGGCATTTCTTACCTGAAAGGAAGCAGGGGCTTCCAGGGTATTGTGGATTAGTCACCCACCTTCCGTGAGCCACCCCAGCCTGGTCGAGTGCGGCTGAAGGCTGAGGGGGGCCCCTATCGCGTCCACAGGGCCGCAGCAAGGAGGCAATCCGTCCTCCGTGTATATGGATACATGCCGCATTTTTTTTTTTGGAACTCGCGGGCCGGAAGACGTGGCGACGTCATTTCCGGCGGAGGGCGGATGCTTTTCCTTTAACCCGCGACTTCCGGTTCCGGGTCGCGGCGCTGATAGGGGCCCAGGCAGAAGCTGGAGAGAGTCCAAATCACGCAAGGAGTGTCCTTAGCGTAGGACTCAGCGGAAGCAGCCACCTGCAGTCAGCATGTCGGAAGCAGAGGCTCAAGCGGCACACACTGACACCACCTCCAGCCTTCCTAAGGTAAGAGTACCCTGGGGTGGGTTCCTCTCTACCTAGGAATACCCCTCCATGCATGGTTCCTGTCCATGGGGGGTAGTCCCCCTGGGTGGTCAGGGGGGGAGACACTGATGCCTTACATATAGAAGGTTCAGCGCTCTCCAGGGGTTGTACTTATTTGTAAAAAAAAAAAAAAGTCTATTTTGTACTAAATTTTTTGTATGATTTTGTTGTCTTCCTGTATTCTAGAAGGCTACAGAGAAATCGAGATCAACCCATACCTCTAAAAAGAAGTGTGCCTCCTGTAGGGACACGCTAAAGGAGGCATGGGGGAAGGTTTTATGTAAAAGTTGTATTGACACCCTGGTGAAAGAAAGGGATTCAGAGCAGGAGTCTGAACTGGCAGCTTCCGTGAAGGAGCTCTCGTCCACCTTTTCGTCTTTCAAAAGCTTATTTGAAAGATTTCAACTCCCCTCTGTTCCCACTTCCCAGGTTACAACCCCCTCACCGGCTCAGGGCCCTGTACCGGCTAACGCTGCCACTACTTCCAGAGCAGAGGAGGTTGCAGGCCCTTCCGGTGTACAACGGGCACATCCAGATAGTGTCACCTCTGAGTCTCAAGAGGACTCAGACGGAGAAACCCAGGACGGGGAGTCCAGGAAAACCTCCAGGTATAAGTTCTCCCTGGATGAGGTAGATGACCTCTTGGGAGCAATTTATACCACCCTCGGTATACAGACCGATACAAAACCCTTGACCCTTCATGATAAAATGTATAAGGGCCTGGGTGAACAGAAGAAAAAAGTCTTCCCTGTACACGATGTACTGATTGACACTGTCAAAAGGGAATGGCAGGACCCCGAGAGGAAACCCTTCTTTTCTACATCTTTAAAAAGAAGATTTCCTTTTTCGGATGACCCAATGTCCATTTGGAATAAAAAACCCAAATTAGACGCCGCCTTCTCCCAGGTCTCTAGGAACACGGACCTAGCGTTCGAGGACATGGGAGCTTTGGCGGACGTCATGGACAAAAGGATAGACTCCCTATTAAAGAAAACCTGGGACTCTACTATGGGTAATTTAAGGCCTGAGATGGCCGTTACAGTTGTGGCCCAAAACTTAGAACATTGGCTCCTTAAAATCCAGGAGCACATTGAGGCTGGGACGGCTAAAGAAATAATTCTAGCGTCCTTTCCGACTATCTTGCAAGGAGTTGCTTATATAGCGGACGCCTCTGCGGAATCTGTCCGCATGTCAGCCAGGTCGGCAGCCCTGGCCAATTCTGCCAGAAGAGCCCTCTGGCTGAAGACTTGGCCAGGCGACAGTGCCTCCAAGGCTAAGCTGTGTGGGATACCCCTAACGGGAGACCTACTCTTCGGCCCCGGTCTCGATTCGGTTCTGGACCGGACGGCAGATAAAAAGAAGTCCTTTCCCCCCAAGCGGAAGGCCCCAGTATTATCAAAAAAGGGGTTTCGTCCACAGGGTCAGAAGGGGGCTCCCAGGCCTGAAAAGCAAAGAAAGACCTGGACCCCTAAAGGCAGAGGTGGAGCGATTTTTCGCGCTCCTCAACAGCCCGGGAAAAACCCCTGACTCTCTAGTCAGAGTGGGAGGAAGACTGGGGATCTTCCTCCCACTATGGGAGACAATTTCTCCCAACCAATTTATTCTGGGGATTATAAGAAGGGGGTACCATTTAGAGTTTGCAAAGCCCCCCCCCCCCCCAGAGATATCTTGTCACTTCTCTTCCCAAATGCAGGAAGAAATCCCAAGCCTTGTTGGGAGCTCTGGAAAGTCAGAACGTAGTATGCAGAGTTCCAGAAGCAGAGGAGGGAAGGGGATTCTATTCCCACATTTTTGTGGTAAAGAAACCTTCCGGAGAGTTCAGACTAATTCTGAACCTAAAGCCCCTGAACAGATCAATTGTATACAAACGATTCCGGATGGAGTCGATTTTTTCTGTCAGGGCCCTCCTCCCCCCCAATTGCTTCATGGTGTCTCTGGATCTCAGAGACGCATACCTGCACATCCCAATTGCAGAAAACTCTCAACGTTTTCTATGTCTAGCAGTCAACCTAGACGGAACAGTAGTGCACCTACAGTTCAAAGCACTGCCATTCGGGCTATCCTCGTCCCCCCGCATTTTCACCAAGGTTCTGGCGGAACCGTTGGCGTTTCTGCGTCTTCAGGGAGTATCCATCATAGCTTACCTGGACGATCTGCTTCTATTCGCAGCATCCCCAGAACAGCTATCCAGAGACCTGGAAAAAACAAGGAGGGTCCTTACGGACCTAGGGTGGCTTCTAAATTTAGAGAAGTCCAGCCTAGTCCCGTCACAGAGGATAATGTACCTAGGGTACACTTTGGACTCAACTCTTTTGAGAGTATTCCTCCCGATGGAGAAGATCCTGAAGCTAGACAGGGCAGTGACGTCCCTTCAGAGCAATCTCCAAGTGACAATC
This sequence comes from Rana muscosa, assembly GCA_029206835.1. NCBI lineage: Eukaryota > Metazoa > Chordata > Amphibia > Anura > Ranidae > Rana > Rana muscosa. The sequence goes on from CM055117.1 coordinate 468,912,875, forward strand.
AGATATCTGATGTCAACTTTGGGTCTGTTGACATCTACGCTCCCAGCAGTCCAATGGGCAGGACTGCACTTTCGCCCACTACAAGCCTTCGTTTTGAAGATTTGGGACCACAGTCTAGAAGCTCTAGACAACCTGGTTCAGGTACCTGCTCAGGTAAAGAGATCCCTCTGGTGGTGGAGGAGGGTTCCAAACCTGTCACAGGGGCGTCTGTGGTTTGTCCCGGTATCTCGGGTGATAACCACGGACGCAAGTGGCAAAGGCTGGGGGGCACACCTGGGATCCCTCCCAGCACAGGGCACCTGGGAATTAGAGGATCTAAACAGGTCGTCCAACTGGAAAGAGCTGAAAGCAGTGGGTCTAGCGCTCAAGTTTTTTCAGGAACAACTCCGGGGTCACCACACTCAGGTGAGGTCAGACAACTCTTCGGCCGTAGCCTATTTGAACAAGCAGGGCGGCACAAGGAGTGGAGTCTTGTCGGCCCTAGTAGCAGACATTCTGGGCTGGGCCGAAATCAACACACTCTCACTCTCAGCAATCTTCCTGAGAGGCGAGAGGAACGTCATAGCAGACTTCCTCAGTCGGACACAACTGAGAGAGAGCGAATGGGTCCTCAATCAGGAGGTTTTCCTGCTCTTAGTCAGAAGGTGGGGGCCACCAGAGGTGGACCTTTTCGCGTCAAAGAGAAACGCGAAAGCCCCCTGGTTCTTCTCTCTAAACAGGGGAGAAAGAGAGTTGGGAGTGGACGCACTAACCCAAAGTTGGGAATTCAGAATGTGTTATGCATTCCCACCACCGGTTCTGTTGCCCGCTGTCCTAAGGAAGTTTCAGATAGAAAACACTTCCCTGATTCTAGTGGCACCACATTGGCCCAAGAGAGCATGGTTCTCAAACAGTTGGCTGTAGAACCACCCTTTCTTCTTCCACCTCGAGAGGATCTCCTCTCACAGGGTCCGGTCCTTTGTCCCCAGGTACACAGATGGAGACTAGCGGCTTGGCTACTGAGGAGGGCATGTTAAAAGCCAAAGGCTTTTCAGAGAGGCTAGTTACCACCCTCCTTAATAGTAGGAAAAGGGAGACTCGCCAGATCTATAGAAGAGTCTGGCTCCGCTTTAACAAGTGGTGTGCGGACGGTTCCTGTTCGGTCCATAATTCCACGTCCATACTAGAATTTCTTCAATGTGGGGCAGATAAGGGTCTTTCCATAGCTACCCTTAAAAGTCAAATTTCAGCACTCAGTGATTACTTAGAGAAACCTCTGGCCTCTGATCCCTGGGTTGTCAGGTTTTTCAGAGCCCTATCCAGACTGAGACCAGCTCAGAATCCACCATTTCCCAGTTGGGACCTGTCTTTAGTTTTGCAGACCCTTACGGACGCTCCCTTTGAACCCCTAGAGGAGTGTCTACTAAGGGATCTAACTTTAAAAACAGCATTTTTGGTTGCAGTGACCACTGCTAGGAGGGTCAGTGAGTTAGAAGCTCTATCCATTAGACCCCCTTTTTGTATTATTTTTCCGGATCGGGTCGTTTTAAAGACCGATCCGGCATTTTTGCCCAAGGTGACTTCAAAATTCCACAGGAATCAGGAAGTAATCTTGCCTTCTTTTTGTCCAAACCCCTCAGGTGAAGGGGAGTTGAAATTCCACACATTGGATGTCAGGAGATGCATCCTGCACTACCTAGAACAGACAAGAGTCTTTAGAAAGTCAGACTCTCTGTTTATTTTATTTTCTGGGGCCAGAAAGGGTTACAAGGCGTCTCGACGCACTATTGCCAGATGGCTCAGAACAGCCATAGGACAGGCATATTCCTTAGCGGGTAAAGAGGTCCCTACAGGAATAAAGGCACACTCCACCAGATCTCTGGCAGCCTCTCAGGCAGAAAGGGCTGGAGCAACGCCAGAACAAATATGCAAGGCAGCAACTTGGTCCAGCTACGCTACCTTTGTTAAGCATTACAGAGTGGATCTGGTGTCGGCAGGTGAGCAAGCCTTTGGGCGAAAGGTTTTGCAAGCTGTAGTCCCACCCTAGTTGGTAAGTGCTCGTCTATCCTCTCATTGTGGCTGTCCTGAAAGACGAATAGGGAAAATTAGAGTTACGCTTACCGGTAACGTCTTTTCCAGTAGTCTTTCAGGACAGCCCTAGTACCCACCCTAAAACAATTGGGGGGTCTTACTAAAGACCGGAACGCAGCATGATAGAGATAATAATAGTATGCTATTAATGTGTTCTTGTGTCTCCCCAGCTGTCCGGAGGTGATCTCAGAAAAACTGAAGGCCGGCAGGGGAAGTAAGAATTTATAGGGGCTGGCGCAGTGTTTTCTGTGGAAGGGGAGGAGCCTAGGTCTCATTGTGGCTGTCCTGAAAGACTACTGGAAAAGACGTTACCGGTAAGCGTAACTCTAATTTTTTGGGCTTGTTCACAATAGCGACATGAACTAATCCTCCTCTGAAACACAATGCATATTCTGATCGCTATTCAGAAGTATTTGACAGTTGGTGAATCAGCAATATGTTGCTTCTTCACTACCTGTTATAACCCCCAAATGCAACAACACCGTGCCACAATCATAGGCAAAATGGCACACAGTTGTAGCACGGCCCTATTCAAATGGGGTTATACTTCCTGGCGCAGCCATAGCACGTGTACGACTCTGCCTGCTCTCTCTGCAGCTAAAGCCTCGTACACACGGTCGGCCTTCCATCAGACTTTTCCGTGGATTTTTGTCCGAACGGAGTTGGTCGGGAACACCTATAGCATACACACCACAGGACTTTTCTGCAAACTTTCCCAAAACTTTTTCCAACATCACGTGGTTTTTCTGCTCTTTTCTGCTCTTTACCGCCACCCTTTGGTCAACTTCTGCTATTGTTGGTTGATTTTAACATTATTTGTTTTGTCCATCGGCCAAAAGTCCGATGGTTTTCTGTGCACACGGTCGGACTTTGCTCCATCGGACTTTTGTTGGCCCGTTTGCAGACCGAACTTTTGTCCGATGAAAACCCAAAAAGTTTGTCCGATGGAGCGTACACACGGTCGGATTTTTTGTCAAACTTGCTCAAAATGAAGTTTGTTGGCAAAAAGTCAGACCGTGTGTACGGGGCTTTAGAGAGGAGCAACTGAGGGTAGTAAAAACGTGGCTGCATGCTGCGTGTAGGGCATCCCATTCATTTTGATGGGCTGCCCTACCCACACAAAAACGGAAAAAAGTTCCCAACCCTTCTTTTAAAATCATGCCACACCAATTTGGCACTTGCTAAAATGCACTGCATTTGCCAATGTGCGGGGGATACCATTAAGAATTAACGGTACCCTTGTGCTTCTGCTACAGAGCAGCAGATTTGTCTGCCCGCCCCTTCTAAAGTTCCCCATCAGGTCCGCTCAGCCAATGACGTAGGTGTAAGGCTGAGGACCTGATGCGTAACGTGAGAAGGGGCGGGTCTATTCATTTATTATACTGGAGGAAGTTCCCCATCAGGTCCGCTCATCCAATGACGTAGGCGGGGTCTGACATACAAGGGGGCGGACCTGATGGGGAACTTCCTCCACAGTGTAATACATGAATAGACCCGCCCCCTTCTCACGTTCCGCATCAGGTCCTCAGCCTTACACCTACGTCATTGGCTGAGCGGATCTGATGGGGAACTTTAGAAGGGGCGGGTCTATTCATTTAATACACTGCAGAGGAAGTTCCCCATCAGGTCCGCTCAGGCTCAGCCAATGACATTTCGTATGGACAGCGCCGGACATCGGATCACTGTGGGACACTGGATTTCATCGCTGGAATGTTTTTTTTAATTTTTTTATTTTGAATAAAGGACTTTACCAACAGTGTCTGTGTATTTTTTTTACCATTTTTTACACTTTCTTTGTGAAATGGTAGGGGTACAATGTACCCCATTACCAATTCACATAGGGGGGCCGGGATCTGGGGGTCCCCTTTGTTAAAGGGGTCTTCCAGATTCCGATAAGCCCCCCGCCCGCAGACCCCGACAACCACCGGGCAAGGGTTGTGGGGATGAGGCCCTTGTCCCCATCAACATGGGGACATCCTCCCCATGTTGAGGGCATGTGGCCTGGTACGGTTCAGGAGGGGGGGGCGCTCTCTTGTCCCCCCTCTTTTCCCGCGGCCTGCCAGGTTGCGTGCTCGGATAAAGGGTCTGGTCTGTATTTTTGGGGGTACTCCACGCCATTTTTTTTTTATTTGGGGTGGAGTTCCCCTTAAAATCCATACCAGACCTGAAGGGCCTGGTATGGATATTTGGGGGAACCGCACGCATTTTTTTTTAAATTTGCGGCAGGGTTCCTCTTAATATCCATACCAGACCTGAAGGGCCTGGTAATTGAATTTGGGGGAACCCCCACGTTCTTTTTTTTTTTTTTTTTTTTTTTTTTTTAGCAATGACTTTTCTATGTATTGCCGGGAGCCGACAATTCATTAATAGCCGCGAGTGAGTTTTAAATGACTTTTTTTCCTTCAGAAATGACACTTTGTGCAGGGACAGTTCTAAGCACGGGAAACAAGCGCGACTTTACATGCATATTGCCGAACATACAGTCAATTGTTCGGGTTCGGGTCCGGGACCCAAAAACCCAAAAGTTCGGTACGGACCCGAACTTTACAGTTCGGGTCCGCTCAACCCTAATGGTGAGCCATAGATCTACCAACATGTATGTAGTGCAAGGACCCACTTAACTGGATACCGTTTGGATAGTTTGGGTGGGTCCTCCTGTTACAATGTTTTGGAAGATCTAAGGATGATTTAGGCCCCTTTCACACTTATACAACTTGTCCCACGATTTGTGATGGCAAAATAGCATGCCAAGTCGTTTCCCATGATTTCCAATGACAACCATTCATATTAGTACAAATTCAAGTCGTTCCAACTTAAAAGTAGTCTCTGCACTACTTTGGTCCGATTTTGATGCCACTTACACAGGCATTCCCTGGAATCGCAGCCGCGAAATCGCGCGACTTTGAAGTCGCAATAGTGTGAAAGGGGCCTTAATGGGATTGTATGGTCAGATTGTAATGCATTTGGTGAGCCTAAGATCTATGCTGGCTAAAAAAAGAGAATGTATTCCCAGAGCATTGCCAGGTGTGTTGGATACGTGGTTCCCCAGTGCACTCTGTGGATCCATCTGTTGGCCGCCATGTGTCCTGTAAGAACATGGGGATCATCAGCGGAATCCACTGGAAGGCTCTTCAGCCACCATAAAGCTGCAACAGAGACAAGATTTGAAGGACAGTTAAGAGCTTGTCATATAGGGGTGCAACATCAATTCTGGTATATTTCCTCTGCATAGGAAAGTCCAAATGCTAAATACAGCCACTTATAGATATGAATGGCTGTGAGCGGCTGTACTTGCCGGTGATCACCTAAACATGAGTATAGTGCAAGGGCACATGCAAGAAATAGACAATTTATATTCATGTTTATAGGCGGTTGTACGCAACATCTGGGTTTCCCAGGTGATGGATATCTGCTGGACCTTAGGTTGCACTGGCACAGAAGCCCCTGTGCAAGAGGCCTATGAAATAATCTTTTTTTTCTTCATAAGCATGCCATTTTTACAATTTTTTTTTTTTTTGCAGATTGCCATTTAGAGCTGCAGCACAACAATGTCTATTATATAACATGCAATGCGGTAACACGCTTTGCCATCATTCAATAGTATGAATCTGCCCTACTGAGGCTGGACTGACATGCCACATTTGGCATGTAATTTTTTTTGGGGGGGAGTGGGTACCTAGTTTTGACAGGTGCCCAGTTCCCACTTCCCGAAGTTCTCCTCTCCCCCTCCCTCCCTACAATCTTCTGGGACATGTCACAGGTCCCAGAAGATCGCCAGGCTATTGAGAATGCGCAGCCCGACACACACATGCGCAGTGTGCACCCGGCTGTGAAGCCGCAAGCTGTTAAGGAAGAGGCGGGGGAGAGAACCGAGGGTTCGGGTGGCCGCATTGCTGGACCGTGGGACAGGTGAGTGTGTGTTTATTAAAAGTCAGCAGCTACACTTTTTGTAGCTGCTGACTTTTAATAAACACAAAACCGAGTGGAACTCCGCTTTAATGACACTTTAAGTCAGGGGAGCCCAACCTTTTGAAGACCAAGGGCCACTTAAGCAACTTGGTAACCGGTCGCGGGCCACAATGAGCGGAGCGGGTGAATGGCAGCCCACTCTACTGGATTGGAGGTAGGCGTTTGTAAACGGACACAAGTCTATTTACATCTGCCACTCCTTAGAGGTGAATGGAGGGCCTGATTGGGTCGGACTGAACGTGTCGAAGGGGCCAGAGGCTGCTTTCACACTGATGCACTGTTTACTCACACCAGGGGTGCAGCACAGTTCACCTGTTGCTTTCCTGCAGGTTAGCTGCACTTTGCCATAGACTTCTATTATATCCTATAGGTATGGTGCACTTCCAGAAAGCACACAAAACTCGCAGGTAATAGAAGTCTTTGACTCAGTGCAGGTAACCCGCTGGTGTTCTGCTCTGCACCTGCGGATCAGTTTGAAAGCAGCCCAGTAGCCACTGCAGAACAGATATGCCCATATATACACTGTGATTTTAGTAATAAACTTATCTTTAAAGTGGTTGTAAACCCACTTGAAGGACTTCTACCTATAGGTAGTGGAAATATCTCCTAAACGTGCGCCGTTTAGGAGATATTTCACTTGTAGTCCGCCAAAAATCTTCACTGCGCATGCGCGGGGAAGAAACAAAACTATGTGCCGTTTTTTCCCCAGCCTGTGCCGTGAATTGCGACTCCCATGCGCATGCACAGGAGTGACGTCACAGCCCCGGAGTCAGCTACCCGGAAGGAAGAGGGGGCAGAAGATGGACGCTGCCTACTCTGGGGACATCGCTGGATTCTTTTGCAGGTAAGTGCCACATAATGGGCTAGTATGCAATGCATTCTAGCCCATTATGCTTTTCATTTGCAGGCTGCAGCAGCGGGCTAAAGAGGAAGTAAAACCCATCAGGGTTTACTTCCTTTTTAATAACAGTATTCTTTTTTATTCCATCCCAGAGCAGGAGGTCACGGGCCACATCAGAGGGCTCCGCGGGCCACTGGTTGGGCACCCCTGCTTTAAGTATTTGTTTCTGACATAGTGCCAACAAATTTATTATGGGTAGATACTGTATATTAAAATTGGTTCAGACAGACCATAAGATATATAATACATTTTATATAAAAATAAAATAAAAATTACCAAATGGTCTAAGACTTGATAGTCACAAAAAAATTATAGCTTCTGACAAACTCATTGTGCCAAATCCACACACCCTATAAGGACAGTCACCACCTACAGCCAGATGCTTCACAGTTATTGATCTGGATAATGTTTTTTCTGTACCTTTGCATCCAGATTTTGGTACTTTTTGCTTTTACTTTTCCTTGTCAAAAATATTTATTGATTACACAATAATAAGTACATACATTGGTTATTTATGTAAGGATACAGATAATGACATTTACATAAAGGTTTTTAAAAAATAAATAATGGATAACATAGAATATTTAAAGAGAATTAAATAGATCTTCACTAACTATATAGCCGGTGAGTAGCATTGTATACATGACTACCGTGCCTTAAAGTGGTTGTAAACCCACTTTTTTTTTTTTTACAACCTGTAAAAGAAAGGCATAATGAGCTATTATGACTAGCATAATAGCTCATTATGTACCACTTACCTTAGATCGGGGCCCCCGAGGCAGTCCGCGTCCCTCTGTTCAGCCGCAGACATCACTGCGGCGATGGCCAGAATGTTACTTCCGGGTATCGCCGCACCAGCCAATCACAGCGCCGCTCCGGCGCTGTGATTGGCCGGAGCGGCGGAGACGTCACTCTGCGCATGCGCGCGGGAGGCGTCCCACTCGGCTATGCCCAGCGATTGCTGGGAAGTAGCCGAGTTTGTGAATGGGATTAACCCCATGAATGTGCCGTTGTCTACGGCGCTTGTCATTTTAGTAAATATCTCCTAAACCGTGTAGGTTTAGGAGATATTTCTTGCACCTACAGGTAAGCCTTAATCTAGGCTTACCTGTAGGTGCAAGTTGAAAAAGTGGGTTTACAACCACTTTAAAGTATAATTAAACTCCCGTCATATTAACTACATGAGTTGTGACCTAACAACTTAAACTTATTGTAGTGAAGAACAATATATCTATAATAAATAGGGAGAGTAAAGAAAATAAAAGAGTAGTGAGAGAGAGAGAAAGTCCACAAGGGCGATCCAAGAACCAGTACGATGCGTAATGATTACCATTTCTTAGGTATATGGGGTTTGCATTGAAGTGATTAATCAGCTACCATGGAAGAAGGACCCGATTATTGAAATCCAGAGGTAAATAGTGTTTTATCCAAGGGAGCCAAAGTTTTCTGAATTTTGGAATTTGGTCCCCGTCAGTGGCTATCATTTTGGCACGTGACATTGTGGTGTTCATTCTATGAATTGTTTCTGCCAACCCCAAAGTTGGGGATTTCCATGCTTTGGCTATTGTTTGTTTTGCTGCAGTTAGAAGTGGAATAAAAAGATTTAATTGAAAAAATGTTAAGCATTCCGGTTTTAGATTAAGTAGTGCCGTAAACGGGTCTAGTTGTATCTGTTGTCGGAACATTTTAGAGGCCATTGCAAAGATTTCTTTCCAGAAAGATTGCACGTCCACCATACATGCAAAAGTGAGTGCCCAAATCTGAACAGCCCCTAAGCCCAGGTTCACACTGGGCTGCGGGAGTGAAGCCGTGCGAGTTCAGCTGAACTTGCACGATTTCACTCCTGCCTGTCAGTCCCGATTTCGGCCGCGATTACAGGGACATCTGTGCAGGTTTCTGCACAGATGTCAATGTAAATCGCGGCCCAAAATCGCAAAAAGTAGTACAGAAACTACTTTTTTAAATCGGTGCAGTGCCGCAGATGCGGTGTCGCACCGATTAGGACGGTGCCATTGCCCGCAATTTGCGGCAAGTATAGCCGATTTGACATGTCAAATCGCATGTCAAATCGCACCAGTGTGAACCTGGGCTAAAGCAAAGAGCTAAATGTGTAGGCGCAAACTTGGCCACTCTAGCAGGTACAAGGTACCACTGTGTCAGGACCTTGTAATTTGTTTCCATCGCCGTGACATTGGGCGAGGATGATTTTATGGTTGACCAAATCTTAGTCCAATCAGCATTATCTAGGATACACCCCAGGTCCTCCTCCCATTTCCGCACATAGGTTGGTTTGTCATAATTGGGGTCTATAAGAAGTTGGGTGTAGAGGGTTGATATCATTCCTCTGGCTAATGGATCTTTTTTACAATTTTTTTCAAAATTAGATAATTGGGTCAGTGGTGTTGCAACTTGTAAAAGTGGAGAAAATAAATGTTTAGTTTGGAGATATCTAAACTGTTCTGTTTCTGGTAAGTCATGTTTCTCTCTGAGTGTAGAAAAAGGTACAATTTTTTTGAAGTGACCAAGTCATGTACCGTCAGTATTCCTGTTTTTGTCCAAGGTTTAAAAGTGTTCGGGAAAATCCATGGCGGATAAAAAGCTGGATTTTTGCGGAAAGATAAGAGGGGATTGTGTTCCGATTGTAATTGGTGTTTACGTTTAAATTTATCCCAAAGGGATTAAAAGTGTTTTGTGATAGGGTTACTTAATTCACGTCGATCTCTGGGCCAAAGCCATAGTATGTTGGAGATCAATAAAGGGTCACTTTCTGAGGCCTCTATCGATACCCATAAGGGAGATTCCTGTGTTGCTTGGTACTTTGAAAGACAAGCTAAGTGAGCAGCATTGTAATAGTTTGCAAAGTTGGGATAGCCTAGTCCACCTTGTGATTTAGGGATTGCTTTTACTTTTTAGTCCAAGTAGTATGTGTGGACGCTACAAGGATGTGTTTCCTCCCTTTTTGAGTACAGTGGTAAGCTCAAGAAAACTTTGGATCTATGAACGTCTAATCATGAGCACACAGTATTGTTATAATATATTATGTTATGATATCAATAAAATATGTAAGATGGAAACAAAGGGCTTTTTGTGTCATCTAGCGAAGACTAACAACAAACAAAGAGAAATTATAATAATGCCAGGATAAGGTTGTCTTTTTAGGACTTGAGCCCTGGTTCACATTGATGCGATTTGGTAAAATCAGCAGCTATTGCCCGCTATGGAACCGTCCGAAACAGTGCGACGCCGACTTTGCGGCTCTGCACTGATTCCCAAAAGTAGTTTCTGTACTACTTTTGGTGATTTTAGGTGCGATTTCAATAGACATCTGTGCAGGAAACCGCACAGATGTCTCTGAAATCGTCGGACTGACATGTACAATTTCAGTCCCGCATCAATGTGAACCAGGGCTCAAACTGGAATTCTTACACAAGAACACTGTAGAAATACCAACAAGTCAGTGATACATATTTCAGCTGGACCCACTAATAAAGTGTAACACTACTCCCGTAGGAGCCGCTTATTAGGATGGGTCCCTTGTTCTTTGCCTCAACCTTTTTAAAAAAAGCCTCAGCCGCTCTAACACACCAAGTGTACAAAGATACAATATGACAGGAAATCACTGAAGGTAATACTTAGTACCCAGTAGTAGCGCTATATCAAAGAAAACAGACACCAAACCAGGTAGTAAAGACAAACTAAATATATTGTCACCCAATATGGCTGGTAACTAGGCAAGCATAAAATGGATTAACAATGATAATAACACAATTTAGGATACAAAGTGATTAACAGTAGGGATGGGCAGAACACCCCCCAGTTCGGTTCGCACCAGGACATGCGAACAGGCAAAAAATTTGTGTGAACATGCGAACCCTATTAAAGTCTATGGCGCACAAACATGAAAAATCAGTGCTCATTTTAAAGGCTTACATGCAAATTATTCCCATAAAAAGTGTATCGGGACCCGATGACTGCCCCAGGGGACATGTATCAATGCAAAAAAAAGTTTTTAAAACAATATTTTTTTTCAGGAGCAGTGATTTTAATAATGCTTAAAGTGAAACAATAAAATTTAAATATTCCTTTAACTATTGTGACTTGGGGGTCCCCTTAGTCTGCCTGTAAAGTGGCACATCTGTCTGAAGTGTTTTACTGTGCCGTAGCAAAATTACATTTCTAAAGGGAAAAATGTTGTTAAAATTGCTCACGGATGTAATGTATTGTCGACTCCCTGTAATATGGATGAAAATCAAGTAAAAAAACGGCGTGGGTTCCCTCATACCAGGCCCTTCGTGTATGGTATGGATATTAAGGGAAACTCCACACCAAAATAAAAAAAAACAATGTGGGCCCCCCCCCAAATCCATACCAGGTCCTTCGGGTCTGGTATGGATTTTAAGGGGAACTCCACGGCCCAAAAAAAATGGCGTGGGGTTCCACCTCAAAATCTTTACCAGACCATTATCCGAGCGAGCAGCCTGGCAGGCCAGGAAAGGGGGAGGAGTGAATGGCCCCCCCTCCTGAACCATACCAGGCCACTTGCCCTGAACATGGGAAGGGTGCTTTGGGGTCCCCCCGGTGGGCCGGTGGTTGTGGGGGTCTGCGGGTGCGGGGTTTATCGGAATCTAGAAGCCCCCTTTAATAAGGGGGCCCCCCAGATCCCGCCTCAATAATGCGAATGGGTATCGGGTACATTGTAGCCCTACCCATTCACCCCAAAAAATGTCAAAAAGTAAAAACCCAGGGCTTTTTTTCAGCAGGAACGCGGGGGAACGCAGTTACGGCACCTCCAGCAATGAATGTATGTAATGGCAAGAAGTGCTGGGGTGTGCTGGAGGGTCTATTTTTGCTTGCTGCTGGGAGATCTATTGTCACTGGTGGGGATCTATTTTTGTGTGGGGGTCTCTCATTGCTGGGTAGATCTATTGTTGCTAGTGGGGGGGTCTTATGTTTCTAGGGGGGAGAAACTGTTGCTGGGAGGGTTCTACTGTTGAGGGAGAGGTCTATTGTTGCTGCCTCCTGGAGGGACTATTGATGAAGTCTGCTGGGACATCTGTTGTTGCTTCAGGGGGTCTATTGTTGCTGGGGTAGTATTTTGTTGCGGGGGGAGTCTTCTATTGTTGTGTGGAGGCTTCATTTTTGCTGGGGTGAGGTCCATTATTGCTGGGGGGGTCTATTGTTGCTCACTGCAGGGGATCTATTTTACTGTCTTTTTGTTATCATTAACAAATTCCATGCAAATCACTTAGTAGCAAAAATGGTACTTGGTTCTGTATTCTCTAAAATGGGTGGAGGTCGGTAGGAGGTGGAACCAAGGAACGGTGCTCAGGGGCGGGTAGGGAGCAGAAACAAAGGGTGAAGGTCGGAGTTCCTGCACCTATTGTCTGAGAAAAAAAACCCTGTAAAAACCACAAAAGTGTCCCGCGATGTCCATCCATCGTCAATCACGTCGCCTGACGGACCCAAAAAATAGTAAAAAAAACTGAAAATACTCCGCCTCCATGGGAGGGCTCCCGCCGACTGCTGTCTTTTCTCTGTGACAGCTGTTATATAGGCAAGGGAGGGGCCACCCGCTGAGGTAACCGAATGACCCCGCCACCCTCTGACGGCACATGACGTCAGAAGGGGCACGGGCTTACTCGGTTACAGCACCAGGTGGCCCCGCCCTTGCTTATATAACAGCTGTCACAGCAAAGAGACAGCAGTCAGCGGGACGCCTTCTATCGAGGCAAAGCTTTTTTTTTTCTATTTTTTCGGGTCCATTGGGCGGCGTGATTGAAGATGGATGGACATCATGGGACACTTTTTTGTTTTGTATATATATATATATTATATATATATATATATATATATATATTGTAATGTTGGGGGTTGTTTAGCTCAAGTGTAGCATCCGCTAGCGAGAACAGTCCCACACAAATGTTTCCTTTTGAGGGCTTGTTGGCCCACTTTTATTAAAGAAAATCAAACAAAGTTCCAGAAATGAAAACAAATGTGGTTTCCCTCGCAGGGGGTTTTCACCATCAACATAAAATGGTAGTATGTTCAGCCTCCTGGCTCACACATGCATAAGTGCTATGAAAATACCGAGCCGCCTGGCTCTCTTCAGCAGCAGCACCACTGCTCAGGCTCCCGCATGGAGCTTTCCTGACTCCTGTCAGCAACCTCAGACTCAGGTCTCTGGGTTTCACAGTGTAGCCTGCACTCTCTAGCTTTTCCAGCTTCTCTAGCTACTTCAGTGGACACCTGCACACTCTGGGTTCTCCCTTGCAAGCCTGGTCTCCTCGGGAGGGTGGAGCCCAGAACCATGGTCAGGTGTCTACAAATAGGCCAGCACACACCTGACCAGTCAGTGTGCTGGTAAATCTCAAAATCTGGACCCAGGACTGGGGATTTCATCCCACCCGGATCTCTAAGAAATCCCCGGGCTCCAGGTCCCAAAGTGGACTTTATTAAAGAATGAGGAGACTGAAATGCCAGTTTCCTCTGTGCATTATAAACTCCCTGGAGCCCCTCAACCTGTCCAGTTGATAATTCTGGGTCACTACACTGGTGGGGTACCACACTACCACATACCCCTCCCCCTTGTTTCGACCCAGAGGGCGGAACACACCAGTCCAACCTCCTCACTTTGACATGACCATGCCAGCTACCACCCACATGGGCCAAATCTTGTCCCATCAGGCGACTTTCTCCACATCCCCCTGCTACGTTTACTCGGGCTCTGCAAAGACACTCCCATATCTTTTTGCATGCACGCTTCCAAAAGCGATGCCTTTCTATTTCCCTTGGACCTATACTAGCCATCTTATCTGTAGGGAGTTTACTAATCTTGGCACCTTTTTGCACCCAAGGTTGATTTCTGAGTTTTAAGGGTCCGATACCATTGAGCTTACCAAGGGCTCCCTCATTTTCCGATAGACCACCCCTTTTCCCTTTATTTAATTTGGAAGGGATCAGATTTTTAAACACTTGTTTAGTGATAAGCGGGGGCTCTTTCATTGGGGTGACACTGGTCCCTCTTCGAGCTCTATGTACGGGCACCCCCTTACTCTCCAAACTTAGCGTCACTTGTTTCCCCATGTACATTGAATGCTTCATTCTGTCAGTTTCATCACTAACATCCTCATAAGACTGCAGCCTCGTCTTAGTCTCCCTCTGAAGGACATCCTGACTGTCTTGCCACGCTGAGGTTTCTAAGTTATGTGATACCTTGCTGCGCTTTGGGCTATTTCCTTCCGACCATTGTTTACCAGGATTCTTCTCAGATCCTAGAAGTTCCTCAAACCTCAGGAAACCTTCCCCAGAATTACCCTCCTGAACCTGTAGGGGGCCTAATTCTGCTGTACCTTTTACCTCTAAGTCAGTCACACCATTTATCTCCACACATTTTTTGGGATTAGCAGCAACCGCATCACCTTGACCATCAGGTCTGCCATCATTTTTTTTACCCATGGTAGCCAAACCATCAAAAATTGCCAATGAGCTGCATTTTTCATCATTGTCAGAAATATTAATGCGTTTGTCATATTTCATTTCACCCATGTTTGGCAGGGCAGTGTCTGGAGAGGAACTGCACCCAGCAGAGTGGTTGTCTACGGCAGCTTCACTATACACAAACCCCACTGGCATGAGATCCTCTGCCTGCAACTGTCCTGACCACTGACCATCATCGCATAAAACAACATTTGAACCTGTGACTACAATCACTTCATTTATTGCTGTGCCATCTGGCACTTCCACCAACACCAGCTCATTTGGCACGGCATCAACCATTACCACATCATTAGGCCCTTTGTGGATCACAGACATGACCTCCTCTGTGCATTCGCCCTTACTTGGCGCTTCCATCTCAAGAGCAACATCATCTGCAGCAGCAAGTGCATCATTGCATATAAGTTGCTCTGCAGGTCCTTCATCTGGCACTGCAGAAATCGTGTCTGCTCCACTCTTACCAACAGAGGCCTTTTTCAACAAAGCCAACAGGTCTTTTGCCCACCTGTCCCAGTCTGTTATCTCTGGGCCCCCAGAGGTACCACACAGTACGGCTCCAACTGCACAAAGAGACCCAGAGGTACAGAATGGCTCAGCAACAGACACATTGCACATGTTACTTTTGTTCAAATCAGACTGTGGAAATACATTTTTAACCAGAGCAGGCTGCAATACCACACTCTCACCACCTTGCTCTGATGGTGCTTCATTAAACGCATGAACACCTTCACACCTGTCATTGCCAGACTGCAATAACCTATTTCCATGAGTGTTTTCAAACATTTCCATTTTAGCATTAACCATTTTGTTATCACCAGGTTCAGGTACCGTCTTATCCCTTAGAGCGGCACCATAGCTGTCCCAGGCAACCTCCGGCTCCAAAACGCAGAGCTCCCTGGGGGTTTCTAGGGACACCACTGTAGCCTTTGTCTCAGTTGCTAGGGGAGATAGCACATCTCTAACTGCACTCACATCAACATTTTTATCTCTAGTGAGCTGCACTAGCCCATTAGCAACTGGACCATCAACTTCAGCCAACACAATATTAGCAGTTTTACCCATCACATTGTCATAATCAAGTTTACCACTTGCCTCCCCACTGGACAGGGCACTGCAGCGAGGCAAGTCCTTTTCTACACAGACAGTGGATCTCCCATTTGGGGTCACTTCCACTCCAATGTGCACAGTCGCATAGCCAGTCTCTTGAATGCATTTATCCGCAACAGTCTTACCCATCACTGTACCAGGGGTTGCCATGTTCACTTGAGTGCGTTGTCTATCCTTTGTTGCACTGTCGCTGGGCAACTCTCCCTGGTGGCCACGGGATGAAACTGCAGCAGCCATTTCTGACTCCATAGCACCCCCTGCAGGCACAACAGGTACTTCCTCACTGTTGCCAGAGGTGACTGAAAACATTTTTAAACAGGAACCTGGGCTTGCTGACAAAGACTTCTGCCCAGTAGCCATATCTCCAGCCATGTTCCATAACCTGGGACAAGAAAAAATTCCATGCCCAAGTTGACCACATTCCAGGCATGGTACATTTCTGCACATATCTTTAGTGGGACGCCACATCTCCACTGTAGCTCCTCCTTCCGGTTCACACCCAATCTCTCGTTGCTAAGGGAGGTGGCACTCTTCCAGCTGTACTTTGCTGACTCTCCCAAACGCGACTTTGCGATCCTTGGAGCATTGTTGCTTTCAACTTGCCACGATCCTCTGTCGGCAATACGTTTCTCACGTGGTCCGCAGACTTGACATTACCACCGTTGTTACGGGCAACCACATACCTCTCGAACTTCTGATCAGCCTTTTGGACACTCCTGGGACTCAAATCAGGCTTCCCAAACATTGTTGCAGACCTTTGTCTGGCCACGTCACCTTGTCTTGGAGACTGAGACAAAGGGCACTTGGAGACAACATGCCCCCACTCTCTGCACCGCACACAGCGCTCTTGCTTCAGAGCCTTAACAGGGCTTCCCCAATTGCATCCTCTTTCAAACTTAGGCCTTTGCCCATTGATAGCTGGCCTGTTTGTACTAGCGTTACCAGGGGCAACCACATGCACTTCCTTTTTAACTGGAGTTGGAGTAGCAAAAAACAGTCTGCAATACTCTCCAGCAGGCTCAAACCCTTGCATCATCTTTGCGGTCACTCCAGCAAACTTTTGCGCTGTCCAGCAAAAATATAGCACTGTCACTTTAAAGCAAGTTGCTTTTCACTTCATGCAAGCTTTCCTCAGCTGCACACAGATTGTGCTGTCTCATGCACACAAACACAGTTCATATAACAGATGAACTTACTTTTCCAGGGATCTCCAGTTCTGCCAGCATTCGAGCCACCACTTGTAATGTTGGGGGTTGTTTAGCTCAAGTGTAGCACCCACTAGCGAGAACAGTCCCACACAAATGTTTCCTTTTGAGGGCTTGTTGGCCCACTTTTATTAAAGAAAATCAAACAAAGTTCCAGAAATGAAAACAAATGTGGTTTCCCTCGCAGGGGGTTTTCACCATCAACATAAAATGGTAGTATGTTCAGCCTCCTGGCTCACACATGCATAAATGCTATGAAAATACCGAGCCGCCTGGCTCTCTTCAGCAGCAGCACCACTGCTCAGGCTCCCGCATGGAGCTTTCCTGACTCCTGTCAGCAACCTCAGACACAGGTCTCTGGGTTTCACAGTGCAGCCTGCACTCTCTAGCTTTTCCAGCTTCTCTAGCTACTTCAGTGGACACCTGCACACTCTGGGTTCTCCCTTGCAAGCCTGGTCTCCTCGGGAGGGTGGAGCCCAGAACCATGGTCAGGTGTCTACAAATAGGCCAGCACACACCTGACCAGTCAGTGTGCTGGTAAATCTCAAAATCTGGACCCAGGACTGGGGATTTCATCCCACCCGGATCTCTAAGAAATCCCCGGGCTCCAGGTCCCAAAGTGGACTTTATTAAAGAATGAGGAGACTGAAATGCCAGTTTCCTCTGTGCATTATAAACTCCCTGGAGCCCCTCAACCTGTCCAGTTGAGAATTCTGGGTCACTACACTGGTGGGGTACCACACTACCACAATATATATATATATATATATATATATATATATATATATATTAATACACTGTCTGCACTGTATATATAGTCTACACTACACTGACTAAACTGTATGTATATATATATATGGCCGCCGTGTAAGCAGCCTTATATAGTTTGGGGCGTGCACCCTGCCTTTGGCCAATCCTGGCTCTCACAGTGCCCTGTGATTGGCCAATGCATGCAGGTTAGGTGCATGCTTTGGCCAATCATAACACATCAATGCACTGCGATCTCGCAGTGCATTATGGAGCATTCGACGGTGCTCAAATTTGCCGCGAACACTCCATAATGTTTGGTTTTCACCTCAAACATCGGGACCATCCCTAATTAACAGTAAGGACTAGGCATTAAATGGTATTTGGCATCTAGATCAGCATAAAAAGTAGCAAGACTACCTAAAGTTCAGCAATTAGCAGTAGTAAAGTTTAATCTACCGAGTACTGGGACTATACTGCCAGAGAGCATTTATGGCATCTACAGTAAAATGCTGCGTATGCTGTTTAGGAAAAGCAAGGCTGCAGAGGTTTCTGGTGGCCAGAAGGGGGTGTACAGCTTTCCTATATGGGCCAGAGATAATGAGTGGGAGCCTCTTGCTAAAGAATTTGCAAACTATGCATCTCCCTTAAATAAGACTTGGGGTGATAAAGTCTCAGATCATTTTGTAGATTTTAGCCTTAAGGGGTTGTATTTAAGTAAAGCAAAGAAGAGGACGGTGTCCACAGTGATATGGTACCCTTTTCATGCTCTCTATATGGAATCACAAAGGAGGGAGAAGGCAGAAGCAGATATTAAGACATTAAAAGACCAGCTAGCAGTTGCTTCGGAGTGTGTACATTCAACTGCTAGTCGGGTTGATGATTTGCAAGTGCGGTGTGCAGCCCTCATGACAAAATCAGTTAATGACTTAAAGTGGATGTAAACCTGATTCATGAAATTTGATCTAAGCACATATATCTGTAGTGTTTTCCTATCGCTCTCCAAAGCACTAAGTCCTGTGTCTTTCTGCTGCTCCGGTCTTCTGTTCTGACAAGTTCTCCATCAACCAAGATAAAACCAGCCTGAAATTTGTGTTGTTGGAGTTTGCTATAAATATATAAGCAGAGAGTTTGTCTTGTTACAGCACAGCTCTGCACATTCCTTCCTTCCTTTGTCTATGTGGAGTGGGGGTGTGCCTTTCCTTCAATCAGCTGTTTTTGCTGTATGCCAAGAATCCACTCCCAGTGCTGAACAGAAAGAGAAAATCTCTAACACGATGTGCACTTTCTAAAGAATATATAAAGCTAAAGACAGCAGATATGCATGTAAAACTTATGTAGGGAGATTTGTTTCACTTCACTGGGTATATGTGAGGGTTTACATCCATGAACACAGCGTCTCCCCGCAGGGATGTAGACCCAAGGGAGGGGGCGAACACGCTGACTAACCCCCAGCCAGAATGGCTCGGATGATGGGGGCAAGCTTACTGAGGAGGAACAGGAAGTCAGAAATTCAGACAAAGAGAAAAACATTTAGAAGGGAAATCGAAGTAAAAAGTAAGTGAACCAACAATGCACTAGCTTAAAGGAACCTATTTAGAAAATAAAAAAACAAACCTTTACAACCCCTTTAAGGAAAAGGAAGGGCCTTTAACCTATTACTAAAGCCAGAGTACATGCCATTGTCACATCCCAAAACTGGGAGTGTGAGGATGTGCTCTCCTTAAATGATAGTGAGGATGAAGAAATAGAGTTTGATATTTCAGATTATGATCTGCTAGTGGGAAACGAAAAATGTGCCAAACCTCTCATTATTAAAGTGGATGTAAACCCACTCTCATCCTTTCTAAACTACTGCCATAGTGCTGATCTATAAGGATATACATGCCTCCTGCATGTATCCTTACCTGTCAAATGTCTCCCCTCTGTCTGTTATTAGAACTGAAAAACTGCAGATTCTGTGGATGGATCTGTTGTCTGGAGCTCGGTGGGTGGAGTCGTGATGTCAGTAGACTCCCCGCCCACCTCAACACTCCCCTTGTCAACATGCATTTTCTCCTGAGTATTCCTTCTGCTATGATCACTAACATCCAGCCAAAATCCAGAAAAGTAACCACATGACTTCAGAAAAGGAGTGGGGGTGGGAATTAAAAAATAATGTCTAAAGCTAGTGCACGAGATATGTAAATAACCTGACACTCAAAGCAAGGGGGCGGAACGGACAAAGGTGTTTCTCTGTTTGTCCGTGTTATTTCACTGAACAATAAAAGAAGATTGCTCAGAGCTGGATTAACTCTGTGTGGCAAGACCTGCCACAAATGATAGGTAATCTTATACTCTACATTGTGACAGCAAAAAAATTAAAAATTCTGGTTTACATACACTTTAAAGTGGTTGTAAACCCACTTTTGCAACTTGCACCTACAGGTAAGCCTAGATTAAGGCTTACCTGTAGGTGCAAGAAATATCTCCTAAACCTACACGGTTTAGGAGATATTTACTAAAATCACAGGCCCCACTGTCTACGGCGCATGCACGCCGTAGACAACGGCGCATTCATGGGGTTAATCCCATTCACAAATTCGGCTAAGTCCCAGCAATGCTTGGGCTTAGCCAAATTTGACGGCTCCCACACGCATGCGCGGAGTCATGTCTTCGCCGCTCCGGCCAATCACAGCGCCAGAGCGGCGCTGTGATTGGCTGGAGCGGCGATACCCGGAAGTAACATTCCGGCTATCGCCGCAGCGATGGCTGCGGCTGGAGAGAGGGACACTGATGAAATCTGCGCCATTTAATCTCAGGGCTCCTTTATTGTCCTTGCTGGGAGGCCTGTGATTAAACAGCAAGATTCATGAAGCCACTACTCTTTTAAGCCAGTTGGGGGAACTAGAGGAGACTAAAACAAAACCTGTCAGGGCAGTAGATAAGGTCAAGGCCAGACAGGAAGAATACAAGCAGAAAATAACTTTTATAGAGAAGAAAGGGAATGTG
This sequence comes from Rana muscosa, assembly GCA_029206835.1. Lineage (NCBI taxonomy): Eukaryota > Metazoa > Chordata > Amphibia > Anura > Ranidae > Rana > Rana muscosa. Next base: position 468,933,359 of record CM055117.1, read on the forward strand.
TGAGAGAAGACAGGAGGTGAAGAGAAAACCAGGCTAGTTATCTCTAGGAAACAAATGTGGGTGGACCTAATAAAGGCAGGAGTACCTAAAGAGGAGATAGATGGGATTTTTACTGCAGAAATGCTGAAGAGGTGGAAACATTAAAGCCCCATACACACTATCAGTTTTCTTGCAGGTTTTTCTCTTCAGGTTTACCAAAACCATGTAGTGCAAGGGCCTGCCTGATTGCATACGAATTGAAACTCTTATGCCGCGTACACACGATCGTGATTCACGGCGGTGAAAACACTGCCTTGAATCACGGCATGAAAAAAAATGAAAAACGAGGGAACGGCATGTTCCCCCAGACACGACCGTTTTTCCCGTCATTTTTTTCTTTGACGAGAAAAACGACCGTCTGTGGGCTCCGCGGCAGTGTCTCCCTATGGGAAAACTGCCGCGGAAAAAAATGATGGAAAAAACGATGAGAAAATTTAGAACATGTTCTAATTTTTCTCGTCGTTTTTTCTGCTGTTTTTCTCAACGAGAAAAACGGCATAAAGCCCACAGACGATCGTTTTTCTCGGCGAAAAAAAAAAAGTCATTTTTCCCGACGGGAAAAATGATCGTGTGTACGCGGCATCAAGGTTTGACCTCATATTAGATGGTTTTGGTAAACCTGAAGAGAAAAACCTGCAAGAAAACTGATAGTGTGTATGGGGCTTTAGTGGTAAAAACTGTCAGGGTTAGAAACACCGGATACCAGAAGATACCGAAGCTGAAGTTACACTTTTGCAAGGAAATCCTTTCCATCACAAAGGAGAAATGATTTATGTAGAAGGTTTGGGAGGGCAAAAGACACCAGCAGTTAGAATACAGGTGAAATTGGCTATTGGCAAGGGACCAGGATTTAGGAGTTACCCGAAAATATTCTTGGGATGGATGAATTTTAAGGTCAGTCTATTCAGACTGAACAGGGTACATTTGCATTCGGGTATCCTGATAAAGAGTATCTGGTTAGGGCGGTGAACACTGTCTACATTCCTCCACCAGAGAAGCCAGTCTGTCTTAAGCAATACAGACTTCCTGTAGGCCACAAAGAAATTGGGGAGACTATTCAAGAACTGTTGAGAGTAGGGATCCTTAGACCTGCTGTAAGTCCTTTCTCTTCTCCCGTGTTCCCAGAAAAGAAGCCTGATGGGATATATAGAATGACTTTGGACTACAGAGGTCTAAACAAAGTGGCACCTCCATTGAAGTCAGCTGTACTGGATATGATCTCTAATGTTGAGGAAAATTGCTAAAGAGGCAGGAGAATATTATGCTGTGATTAATCCTAGCTAATGCTTTATTTTCAATTTTGATAGACCCAGAGTGTCAAGACCAGTTTGCTATGGTGTGGGACGGCCGCCAGTACACTTTCACTGTCCTTTCGCAAGGCTATCTTCATTCTCCAACGATTTATCGTGGACTGATTGCCCAAGATTTAGGTACCCTGAATTTGAAAGTCGCTGTGCTTCACTACATTGATGACATCATGATCTCTGGGACAAAAGAAGATGTAACTGAAGCACTGCACCTGCTGATACAGCACATGGAGAACAGAGGGTGGGCTATCAACAGCGACAAAGTCCAAGGACCTGCCACAGAGGTGAAATTGCTAGGAATGATGTGGACTGGGCCAGAGAGGAAAATTCCAGAGAGTTGTGGGATTCTGGAGATCATTCATCCCACATCTTGGACTGATCCCGAGGCCTATTGTCATGGAGATCCTGCCAGAAACAGGCGCCCCGGACTTCCTGGTCTCCGTTCGCGCGTGCGTCCAGCGGGTGGCGCCAGAGAGACTATTTAAACCTGTCATTTACAGACAGTCCCTGCTGTCTGCTCTACAGCATTGTGTGCTAAACCCTGATCTGAGACCATACCTGTGCTAAAAGACCCGGCTTACCTTGACCAACCTGTTATCTGCCTGCACCCGACCCCGGCTTGTTGTGACTACCCTTTGCCTGCATCCTGTACTTCTGCTGCCCGCCTGATATCTGACCCGGCCTGTTTACTACCCTGTTCCTGGTTCCGATCCAGTTTGCTAAACCGATCCAGTCTGCTGAGCTGTCCCAGATCCAGCCTGCTAAGCTGAACCTGCCTGCTAGCTGATCCTGTCTGCTGTGCTTCTTCCGATCCAGTCTGCGAGACTGATCCAGTCTGATGTGCTACTTCCGATCCAGCCTGCTAGCCGTTCCAGTTCCGGTATTCTGCAAGGAAGCTTCTGGGTGTTTGAATCACCACCTCACCACAGTTGATCCTGCCAGGCACCCGTGCCACTCCTTACTCCTGTGCCAACTGTTACCTTACCAGGGGGCCGGGAGTAGGAGCCGTAAGGGAGGCCGTCCCCTGCAATTCGGGCTCACTACCGTCAGGTACGTGACAGTAGCAGACAGCCATGCCTGAGCCTGAGCAGGGAGCCTCCCCTATGGAAGATCTGTGTCAGCATCTGGCAGATCTAACCGAAGCAGTCAAGGACCTTCAACAAAACTACACCCGGCTGGAAGAACGGTTACTGGTTCTTCCCAACGCTACCGGAACCCAAGGATTTCCCCATACTTCCACCTCTTACTCTGGGACTGAGCCAACCCAAACAATAGTAATGCTTCCTCCAGAACCTAGGGTCCCTGCACCCGAAAGATTTTCCGGAAATCGAAGTAGCTTTAGGGCTTTTCGCAACTCCTGCGAACTATACTTCACCCTCCAGCCACGAACCTTCGCTCTGGAAATCACTAAAGTGGGCTTTGTGGTTTCCCTCCTTACCGGGGACCCCCAAGCCTGGGCCCACCGTCTCCTGGAACGAAAGGACATAGTTCTGACCAACCTTGCCTCCTTCTTTGACGCTATGGCTCAGCTATGCGAGGATCCCCAGCTTTCAGCAACTGCAGAAGCGGCTTTGCGTACCCTTCAGCAGGGACGCAGGGCGGCAGAGGACTACGTGGCTGAGTTTAGGCGGTGGAGCGCAGATACAGACTGGAACGATGCCGCTCTCCATCACCAGTTCCGCATGGGACTCTCTGATTCTCTGAAAGATGAGCTGGCTAGAGTTGGGGTGCCACAGACTTTGAATGCGTTGATCGATTTAACCATACAGATCGATCGACGCCTAAGAGAACGAAGGGCTGAGAGAGCTACAGGGTTTTCTCACCCAACCTGGATGCTCCCAAGGGCTCCAAGTCACCTGCACCCAGTACCCGCTGCATCACCAGCTTCCGCACCCAATGCACCTGAGCCCATGCAGCTTGGGGTTCTTCGTCCTCCCCTTACCCCGGAGGAGCGACAACGTCGTCGGATGAACAATCTGTGTCTGTATTGCGGAGGGCCCGGACATTACGTTAGGAACTGCCCTCTGAAGCTCCGTAAATGTCTCTCTATGATTCCTGAATACACGGGTCCTATAGCCAAGACTGCATCTCACCTGGCCCTTTCAGTCTCATTGCAGCTTTCAGGAAAGACCCTACCAACCCCCGCCATTATTGATTCTGGGGCCTGCAGTTGTTTCATGGACTCTTCATTCGCTGCTAAACATCGGATTCCTCTCCTTCCCAAGACCCATGGACTCTCTGTTCACCTGGCTGATGGGTCTGCTATTAAATCCGGCCCTGTAGTTCTAGAGACTGCTCCTATTTCTGATGTCATTTCCAGCTCCCACCACGAACTGTTACGTATGGACATCATCTCTTCTCCATTATTCCCTGTGATCCTCGGTATGCCCTGGCTGCAAGCTCACAACCCTGCCATCAACTGGGCCACAGGGGAAGTCACCTTTTCATCACCTTACTGCCAGCAGTTCTGTGGCTCTCACGCCCCTCATGGGCCGTCTAACCTGCTCTGCCTGGATTCAGAAGCTGAATTACGTCAGTCTATTCCAGAAGTCTATCATGAGTACCTGGATGTATTCAGTAAACAACGGGCGGAGGTTCTACCACCCCATCGAGCCTACGACTGCCCCATTGAACTATTACCTGGGGCTGAAATCCCATTTGGAAGGATTTTTCTACTAAGGGAATACGTTGACGAGAACCTGAAGAAGGGGTTTATTCGCCCATCCACGTCTCCAGCAGGCACGGGCATCTTTTTTGTCGAGAAAACGGACCATACCCTTCGTCCTTGCGTGGATTACCACGAATTAAATAAAATTACGGTGAAGAACCGTTATCCCCTTCCTTTGATGCCAGAGTTATTCCAGAGACTGGGGGCTGCCATTGTCTTCACCAAGCTTGATCTCCGTGGAGCCTATAATTTGGTCCGCATCAGGGACGGAGATGAGTGGAAGACTGCTTTCCGTACTCGATTTGGGCACTTCGAGTATTTGGTGATGCCTTTCGGGTTGTGCAATGCCCCCGCCACGTTTCAATACTTCATTAATGATGCCCTTCGGGACTTTCTGGACTTATTTGTTATCGTCTATCTAGACGACATATTAATTTTCTCTTCCTCCCTCGAATCCCATCGCAGGCATGTCAAGAGTGTGTTAGCCCGGCTTCGACAACATGGCCTATATGCGAAAGCCGAAAAATGTGCGTTCGAGCAGGGAAGTATACCATTCTTGGGATTAATCATCTCCACTGAGGGCATCGAGATGGACCCCCAGAAGATTGCTGCAATCCTAGACTGGCCAGTCCCTACAGACAAGAAGGGAATCCAACGTTTTGTCGGTTTTGCCAATTTTTACCGCAAGTTCATCAGAGGATTCTCGGCCATCATTGCACCAATCACTCAATTAACCCAACAGGGGAACCGCTTCCATTGGTCCTCCGAGGCCCAAAAGGCCTTTGAGGCCCTTAAGGGACTTTTTACCTCTGCCTCCGTCTTAAAGCATCCGGATTCCTCTTTGCCATTCGTCCTCGAGGTAGACGCATCCGAAATCGCTGTAGGGGCAATATTGTCCCAGAGACAAGGAACCAAGGCCCTGCTTCACCCAGTGGCCTTCTTCTCACGCAAGTTGCCAACAGCAGAGAGGAACTACGATGTGGGGGATCGGGAGTTGCTGGCGATTAAGTCTGCACTAGAAGAATGGCGCTATCTGCTGGAGGGAGCTGCCCATCCAATTCTGATATTTACTGACCATAAGAACCTGGAATATCTGAGATCCGCAAAGAGACTGAAACCACGACAGGCCAGATGGGCGCTCTTTTTCTCCAGGTTTTCGTTCCATGTCACGTATCGTCCAGGCTCCAAGAACACTAAGCCTGACGCCTTGTCTCGGATGTTTCACAAACCCAAAGAAGTTTCTCTTCCGGATACCATCCTTGCCCCTGGGAATTTCCTCTTGCTTCAGGAAAACCTGCTCTCCAGACTTAAACAAGCCTCCGCAGGGCAGTTGCCCTCTCCTGAATTGGAACTGCAGGTTAAGGACGGGTTGCTCTGGCATAAGGACAAGATCTATATCCCCGAGGATCTACGAGTATCTGTCCTGGAACTCTGCCACGACCATGCATTAGCCGGGCACTTTGGCATAGCGAAGACCACCGACTTGGTACAGCGTACCTTTTGGTGGCCTCAATAACGGGAAGATTGTAAAGAATTTGTGGAGTCCTGCACTACCTGCATCAGGAACAAGACTCATAGAACCAAGGCCTGGGGCTTATTAAGACCTTTGCCTGTTCCAGACAGACCATGGAGGATGTTATCCATAGACTTCATTGTCGAGTTACCTCCAGCAGAAGATCATACCACTATCTTTGTGATAGTCAATCGTCTGTCCAAAATGGCACACTTTATTCCTATGAAAGGCACTCCCTCTGCCCCTGAAACAGCACAGGCATTTATCAAGGAAATCGTCAGACTCCACGGGGTACCAGCCAACATTGTTTCAGATCGAGGGGTACAGTTCACCTCCCGCTTCTGGAGGTCCCTCTGTAAGGCCTTGGATATAGAACTGTCATTCTCTTCCGCCTATCACCCCCAGACCAATGGACAGACTGAGAGGACTAACCAAACTCTGGAGCAGTACCTGCGCTGCTTCTCCTCTTTTACACAAGATAACTGGATTTCCCTGCTTCCTTTGGCCGAATTCGCCTACAACAACTCCATCCACTCCGCCACCAAGCAGACCCCGTTCTTTGCCAACTTTGGTTTTCACCCTTCATTCCTACCCAATTCTCTTCCCGAATGTGCGGTGCCAGCAGTACAGGAGAAAATACATTTCTTTTCCACCAATAACCAACTTTTGCAGGAAACTATGACCAGGACCCAGGAACACAACAAATTAACTTTTGACAAGAAGAGACGGGGTGAGTTGGTACTGGTACCCGATGACCTGGTGTGGCTGTCTACAGTGAACTTGAGGATGGCATGCCATTCAAAGAAATTGGGTCCCAAGTTCCTAGGACCTTTTCCGGTTAAAAGGAAAATCAATGAAGTGGCTTTTGAACTGGAACTCCCGGATTCACTGAAGATCCACCCAGTATTCCATGTGTCACTGTTGAAACCATCTATTTCCAATCCCTTTCCTGGCCGAAGCTCTGTTACCCCTGACCCTGTTATTATAGACGGGGAAGAGGAGTTTGAAGTAGAGGCTATCCTGGATTACAGGAGGAGAAGGAACCAGAACCAGTTTTTGATAAAGTGGAAGGGGTATGGACCCGAAGAGAATTCTTGGGAGCCCGAGGGGAACATCCACACTAAGAGTCTGGTACAGTCCTTTAAAAGGTCTCACCCTGAAAAGTTCGCCCGGATGGGCATCCGGAGGCTGCCCCTTGGGGGGGGCAATGTCACGGAGATCCTGCCAGAAACAGGCGCCCCGGACTTCCTGGTCTCCGTTCGCGCGTGCGTCCAGCGGGTGGCGCCAGAGAGACTATTTAAACCTGTCATTTACAGACAGTCCCTGCTGTCTGCTCTACAGCGTTGTGTGCTAAACCCTGATCTGAGACCATACCTGTGCTAAAAGACCCGGCTTACCTTGACCAACCTGTTATCTGCCTGCACCCGACCCCGTCTTGTTGTGACTACCCTTTGCCTGCATCCTGTACTTCTGCTGCCCTGAAAAGTTTTTTGCCTGCATCCTGTACTCACCCTGAAAAGTTCGCCCGGATGGGCATCCGGAGGCTGCCCCTTGGGGGGGGGCAATGTCATGGAGATCCTGCCAGAAACAGGCGCCCCGGACTTCCTGGTCTCCGTTCGCGCGTGCGTCCAGCGGGTGGCGCCAGAGAGACTATTTAAACCTGTCATTTACAGACAGTCCCTGCTGTCTGCTCTACAGCGTTGTGTGCTAAACCCTGATCTGAGACCATACCTGTGCTAAAAGACCCGGCTTACCTTGACCAACCTGTTATCTGCCTGCACCCGACCCCGGCTTGTTGTGACTACCCTTTGCCTGCATCCTGTACTTCTGCTGCCCGCCTGATATCTGACCCGGCCTGTTTACTACCCTGTTCCTGGTTCCGATCCAGTTTGCTAAACCGATCCAGTCTGCTGAGCTGTCCCAGATCCAGCCTGCTAAGCTGAACCTGCCTGCTAGCTGATCCTGTCTGCTGTGCTTCTTCCGATCCAGTCTGCGAGACTGATCCAGTCTGATGTGCTACTTCCGATCCAGCCTGCTAGCCGTTCCAGTTCCGGTATTCTGCAAGGAAGCTTCCGGGTGTTTGAATCACCACCTCACCACAGTTGATCCTGCCAGGCACCCGTGCCACTCCTTACTCCTGTGCCAACTGTTACCTTACCAGGGGGCCGGGAGTGGGAGCCGTAAGGGAGGCCGTAACCTGCAATTCGGGCTCACTACCATCAGGTACGTGACACCTATATACAATGTTACCAGGAAAAAGACTGAGTTATCATGGGGTTCAGAGCAGCGGACCACATTCCTTGCTGCTAAAGAAGCCATTTTGCAGCATCAGGGATTTGGACCCGTGAAACAAGGAGTACTATTTCAGCTGGATGTATTGGAGCAGGATGGTACCATATTTTGGAGTCTGTGGCAGCCAAATAAAAAGAAAGGCCTGAGACCAATACCCATTGGATTTTGGTCCAAACAACTGACAGGGGCATAGAAGAGATACACGCCCCTAGAGAAGTACCTGTTTGGGGCCTACACAGCACTTCAACATGTAGAGACCATTACAGGAAAGGATACAATCATCATACATACTGCATTGCCAATAGCAGGATGGGTGAGAGATAATGGATTGACCACTAGAGCAGCTGTAGCCCAGAACCAGACACTGATGAAATGGAAGTGGTACCTTCAAGAAAGAGGGGGTATTGCAGCTGGGGATGTCAGAGACATTTCAAAACAGTTGGCAGGGCTTGTTACTTTTACCAACACCCAGCCAGAAGAAGAAATTCCTGTGCTGCAGTCTTCCCCCATTCACGAGGCTCCACTCTTTGAGTCTCTGTCAGAAGACATGAAAGAGTCAGCATGGTTCACTGATGGTTCAGCCATAGTCACCTTGTCTGGGCGTAAATGAACAGCTGCAGCCTACAACCCGGGCAAAGTCCTGCAGGAGTCTGGAATTGGAGGGTCCAGTCAGTATGCAGAGTTGAAAGCTGTAGTGATGTAGTGATGACTCTTCAGGAGGATCCTTCTTCCCATGTCACTATCTACACTGACAGCTTGGCGGTCTTTAACCACTTAACGACCGCCCACTGTAAATATACGTCGGCAGAATGGCACCGACAGGCAGAATCACGTATATGTACGTGATTGCCTTTGTATAGTTGGGGGGTCCGATCGGACCCCCCTTCTTTACAGTGAGCGGTCGTTTTACCTTCGGGAGCGATCCGGCATGAGGGGACGGCCGTTCGATTCCGGCCACCCCCTCTCGATCGCTCCCGGCGAATGAGAGCTTCCCCTGCCTGTGTACTTGTTTACACAGGCTGGAGGAAGTGATGTCATCTCTCCTGCGGCGCTCACATATACCGAGCGCCGTACAGGAGAAGATGCAGGTTAGTGCACACAACACTACACTGACACCAGGACACATAGGTACATAAATCGCCCCCCCAGGCACCCCCAGACACCCCCAGATCACCCCCCAGATCACCCCCCAGCCCCCAGTCACAGTGTCACTGATTGCAGTGACCATTTATTTAGTGATCACTGCAATCAGTGACATTTGTGACTGTAAAAGTGTCAGTACATTTAGTTTTAGGTCCAGTGTAGCCCCCTAACCCCCCCTAATAAAGGTTTAACCCCCTGATCACCCCCCAGATAACCCTTTCACCCCCTAGTACCGCCGTCGCTAAGCGATCATTTTTCTGATCGATGTCTTAGCGTCGGTGATGCTGATCGGTAGCCAGTATTTTTTTTTTAGGTTCGCCGCAGGTTTTTATAGCGTCGGGTACCCCCATATATTACCTAATAAAGGTTTAACCCCCTTGATCGCCCCCCAGGTAACCCTTTCACCCCCTATCACCACTGTCACTAAGCGATAATTTTTCTGATCGCTGTCTTAGCGTCGGTGATGCAGATCGGTAGCCAGTAATTTTTTTTAGGTTCGCCGCAGGTTTTTATAGCGTTGGGTACCCCCATATATTACCTAATAAAGGTTTAACCCCCTTGATCGCCCCCCAGGTAACCCTTTCATCCCCTATCACCACGGTCACTAAGCGATAATTTTTCTGATCGATGTTTTAGCGTCGGCAATGCTGATCGGTAGCCAGTAATTTTTTTTAGGTTCGCCGCAGGTTTTTATAGCGTCGGGTACTCCCATATATTACCTAATAAAGGTTTAACCCCCTTGATCACCCCCCAGGTAACCCTTTCACCCCCTAGCACCGCCTTCACTAAGCGATCATTTTTCTGATCGATGTCTTAGCGTCGGTGATGCTGATCGGTAGCCAGTAATGTTTTTTAGGTTCGCCGCAGGTTTTTATAGCGTCGGGTACCCCCATATATTACCTAATAAAGGTTTAACCCCCTTGATCGCCCCCCAGGTAACCCTTTCACCCCCTATCACCACTGTCACTAAGCGATAATTTTTCTGATCGCTGTCTTAGCATCGGTGATGCAGATCGGTAGCCAGTAATTTGTTTTAGGTTCGCTGCAGGTTTTTATAGCGCCAGGTACCCCAATATATTACCTAATAAAGGTTTAACCCCCTTGATCGCCCCCCAGGTAACCCTTTCACCCCCTATCACCACTGTCGCTAAGCGATCATTTTTCTGATCGCTGTCTTAGCGTCGGTGATGCAGATCGGTAGCCAGTAATTTTTTTTAGGTTCGCCCCAGGTTTTTATAGCGTCAGGTACCCCCATATAATTATCTAATAAAGGTTTAACCCCCTGATCGCCCCCCAGGTAACCCTTTCACCCCCTATCACCACTGTCGCTAAGCGATCGTTTTTATGATCGTTGTCTTAGTGTCGGTGATGCAGATCGGTAGCCAGTAATTTTTTTTTAGGTTCGCCGTCAGGTTTTTATATAGCGTCAGGTACCCCCATATATTACCTAATAAAGGTTTTAACCCCCTAATTGCCCCTAGTTAACCCTTTCACCAGTAATCACCATATAAGTGTTACGGGTGACGCTGGATAGTTAGTTTGCTTTTTATAGTGTCAGGGCACCCGCCGTATATAACCCAATAAAGGTTTAACCCCCTGATCGCCCGGCGGGTGATATCAATTAGGTTTTAGCGTCAGAGAGGGTCTGCGTCACACCCCAGGCAGCGTCAGGTTAGTGGCAGTAACGCTAACACCCACGCGTGAAGCATACACCCCCCTTAGTGGTATAGTATCTGAACAGATCAATATCTGATCTGATCAGATCTATACTAGCGTCCCCAGCAGTTTAGGGTTCCCAAAAATGCAGTGTTAGCGGAATCAGCCCAGATACCTGCTAGCACCTGCGTTTTGCCCCTCCGTCCAGCCCAGGCCACCCAAGTGCAGTATCGATCGATCACTGTCACTTGCAAAACACAACACACATAACTGCAGCGTTCGCAGAGACAGGCCTGATCCCTGCGACTCCAGTGCTGTAGGAGGTGATTTCGCCACCACAGTTAAAAAAAAAAAAGCATATATGCCAAAGCATTGGGGCAGCAGGGGCGGAGGAGCGATTTTGCTCCTAATGCCGCGTACATACAGTCGAAATTCCGACGGAGGCTTGCCCGTGGAAAAGTCTGACCATGTGTACGCGGCATAACTTTTGCGGGAAGATGCCCCCATGCTTCGGCATATATAAATGGTGCATGTATGCCCATCATTAGAAGTAGGTGGATGAAGGGCGGTATTCTAATGGTGGGCATACCCACCGATCAATCTTTTTTTTTCGTTCAGCCAACAGGCTGCATGAAAAAAAAGATTACAATACATGTCCAACAAGGACCAGCAACGTACTGGTATGTTGCTGGATTTTGAATGTTTATACCAGAATGATGCCTGCGGGTTTAGGTATCATCTTGGTATCATTCTTTTCAGCCAGCGGCCGGCTTTCATGTAAAAGCAATCCTAGTGGCTAATTAGCCTCTGGACTGCTTTTACAAGCAGTGGGAGGGAATAACCCCCCCCGGATATAAAAAGTGCCATTGGGAAATTGGGAAAGCATTTTATCACACCGATCTTGGTGTGGTCAGATGCTTTGAGGGCAGAGGAAAGATCTAGGGTCCAATAGACCCCAGTTTTTTCAAAAAAGAGTACCTGTCATTACCTATAGCTATCATAGGGGATATTTACATTCCCTGAAATAACAATAAAAATGATAAAAAAAATAAATAAATATGGAAGCAACAGTTTAAAAATAAAATAAAAAAGCAAAATTAATAATAAAAAAATAAATAAAAATAAAAAAGCACCCCTGTCCTGCCCTGCTCTTGCCCAATGGCGAACGCAAGCATCGGTCTGGCGTCATATGTAAACAGCAATTGCACCATGCATGTGAGGTATCACCGCGAAGGTCAGATCGAGGGCAGTAATTTTAGCAGTAGACCTCCTCTGTAAATCTAACGGGGTAACCTGTAAAGGCTTTTAAAAATGTATGTAGTTTGTCGCCAATGCGCGTTTGTGCGAAATTTTAAAGCATGTCGTGTTTGGTATCTATGTACTCGGCCTAAGATCATCTTTTTTATTTCATCAAACATTTGGGCAATATAGTGTGTTTTAGTGCATTAAAATTAAAAAAAGTGTATTTTTTCCCCAAAAAATGCGTTTGAAAAATCGCTGCGCAAATACTGTGTAGAAAAAAAAATGCAACACCCACCATTTTATTCTGTAGGGCCTTTGTTTTAAAAATATATATAATGTTTGGGGGTTCAACATAATTTTCTTGCAAAAAAAAATATGTTTTCATGTAAACAAAAAGTGTCAAAAAGGGCTTTGTCTTCAAGTGGATAGAAGAGTGGATGTAAGCTTCCTAATGTTGTGTATAAAATGCCAGAACAGTTCAAAACCCCCCCAAATTACCCCATTTTGGAAAGTAGACACCCCAAGCTATATACTGAGAGGCATGTCGAGTCCATGGAATATTTTATATGTTGACACAAGTTGCGGAAAAAAGACAATTTTTTTTTTTTTTTTGCACAAAGTTGTCACTAAATGATATATTGCTCAAACATGCCATGGGCATATGTGGAATTACACCCCAAAATACATTCTGTTGCTTCTCCTGAGTACGGGGATACCACATGTGTGAGACTTTTTGGGAGCCTAGCCGCGTACGGGACCCCAAAAACCAATCACCGCCTTCAGGCTTTCTAAGGGTGTAAATTTTTGATTTCACTTCTCACTGCCTATCACAGTTTCGGAGGCCATGGAATGCCCAGATGGCACAAACCCCCCCCCAAATGACCCCATTTTGGAAAGTAGACACCCCAAGCTATTTGCTGAGAGGTATTGTGAGTATTTTGCAGATCTCGCTTTTTGTCACAAAGTTTTGAAAATTGAAAAAAAAAAAGAAAAAAAAAAAAAAAAGGTTCTTTCTTCATTTTCAAAAACAAATGAGAGCTGTAAAATACTCACCATGCCTCTCAGCAAACAGCTTGGGGTGTCTACTTTCCAAAATGGGGTCATTTGGGGGGGTTTTGTGCTATTTTGGCATTTTATGGCCTTCGAAACTGTGATAGGTAGTGAGGAGTCAAATCAAAAATTTGTGCCTAGAAATCCTGAAGGCGGTGATTGGTTTTCGGGGTCCCGTACGCGGCTAGGCTCCTAAAAAGTCCCACACATGTGGTATCCCTGTACTCAGGAGAAGCAGCAAAATTTATTTTGGGGTGCAATTCCACATATAACCATGGCATGTGTGAGCAATATATCATTTAGTGACAACTTTTTGTAATTTTTTTTTTTTTTGTCATTATTCAATCACTTGGGACAAAAAAAAAAATATTCAATGGGCTCAACAGGCCTCTCAGCAATTTCCTTGGGGTGTCTACTTTCTAAAATGGGGTCATTTGGGGGGGGGGGGTTGTGCTATTTTGGCATTTTATGGCCTTCAAAACTGTGATAGGTAGTGAGGAGTGAAATCAAAAATTTACACCCTTAGAAATCCTGAAGAAGGTGCTTGGTTTCCGGGGTCCCGTACGTGGCTAGGCTCCTAAAAAGTCCCACACATGTGGTATTCCCGTACTCAGGAGAAGCAGCAGAATGTATTTTGGGGTGCAATTCCACATATAACCATGGCATGTGTGAGCAATATATCATTTAGTGACAACTTTTTGTAATTTTTTTTTTTTTTGTCATTATTCAATCACTTGGGACAAAAAAAAAAATATTCAATGGGCTCAACATGCCTCTCAGCAATTTCCTTGGGGTGTCTACTTTCTAAAATGGGGTCATTTGGGGGGGTTTTGTACTGCCCTGCCATTTTAGCACCTCAAGAAATGAGATAGGCAGTCATAAATTTAAAGCTGTGTAAATTCCAGAAAATGTACCCTAGTTTGTAAACGCTATAACTTTTGCGCAAACCGATAAATATACGCTTATTGACATTTTTTTTACTAAAGACATGTGGCTGAATACATTTTGGCCTAAATGTATGACTAAAATTGAGTTTATTCGATTTTTCTTATAACAAAAAGTAGAAAATATCATTTTTTTTCAAAATTTTCGGTCTTTTTCCGTTTATATCGCAAAAAATAAAAATCGCAGAGGCAATCAAATACCATTAAAAGAAAGCTCTATTTGTGGGAAGAAAAGGACGCAAATTTCGTTTGGGTACAACATTGCATGTCCGCACAATTTACAGTTAAAGCAGCGCAGTGCAAAATTCTGAATTCACCTCTGGTCCTTTAGCTACCAAATGGTCCGGGGCTTAAGTGGTTAAAGGACTAACAACTTGGATGCCCACGTGGAAGTCCAATGAATGGATGATTCATGGAAAGGTGGTGTGGGGAGGCAAGGAAGTCTGGGACTACATCTGGAAGGAAGCTCACTACCACACCATAAAAGTGGGTCATGTTTATGCACATGTGCCCATGGTCCCAGACTTTGAGAACTATAACAGAGTGGCAGATGAAATTGTCAAAGTGAAAGCAGTTGTGCCAATTGATCCTGTCTTGATGAATTTGGCCAACTGGGCCCACAAGCAATCTGGACATTTGGGGCCGAAAGCAACATATGAATGGACACAGCAGAGAGGATTGCCTATATCCATGGACATGATAAAGACTGTAATAGGGAACTGTACAGTGTGTGGAGAAGTGCAACAATGGCCATTGTAAAAGTTCTCCACAAGGTCGATTAAGAGGGGTGAGAGGCCTGCAGAGATCTGGCAGATTGACTTCATTGGTTCCCTGCCCCGGGGAAACAATGGACTGAGATATTGTTGCACTGCAGTGGACACCTATTCAGGACTTTTGTTTGTTCATCCTTGCAAATGTGCAGATCAAGCTGCAATGCTTCAACTGCTCCAGAAACTTGACGTTACTCATGGTTGTCCCAAACAAGTCCAAAGTGATAACGTTTCACATTTCACTGGATCAACAGTACAGCAGTGGGCCAAAGACTCTGGAGTGTACTGGTTGTGCCACATCCCATACCATCCACAGGTTTCATTGAAAGATACAAGCTATTGAAGGACCAGATATGCAAGCTTACACCCACACATACACTAAGGGGATGGGATCGGGTCCTCACACAGGCACTTATGTTTTTAAATTTTAGGCCAATAGCCAAGAGCACACCATATGAGAGGATGGCTGGGGCTGAGGTACAGATTCCACAGCTGTAGTGCAGAGTTCAGTATTTACATAAGGTTCCTGAAAGAACAGGGCTTAACAGGTACCATGTTACTGCTTCCCATGACATAGAAACCAAGAGTGACGTATCTGAAGCCAATCTAGGAATGAGAGGAAATCTGGCAGGAAGGTTGGAAGTTATATTTACATTGTCAGATGAGCTTCAGGATAATGTCTGGGACTCTGATTGGTTAGTGGATACTTCTCAGCAAGAGTGGAAAGTGAGGCTGTATAACCTCAAACCTTCCAAAATAAACAGCAGCGATCTTCTGGGAAATAAAAGTTTATTTCCTCTCCTCACTATTGATGTTATTTGGGAGGGTCAGAAGTGGTTACAGGCAGGTGGCAAAGTATTGGTCAAAGATCCCATGTGGCAGAGATGTTCTGAGCCCTCTTCTGGTAATAATGTGGCTTACAACAGTGGGCAGGACTCAGAAAGCCTGGGAAAGAGTCTAGACACAGTTAACCCCTTACCATCCTGGGCAGCCTGAACTAACTACATAGCTGCACAATGCAATTAACACAACAGCAGAAATATATTCAATGATACCACACAAGCACCTGCTTACTGTTGTGGAATTCTAGGCTGCTGTTTGCAGAGCACACAGCCTATAATTCCTGTGCTATCTAAGCACACATCAGATTTAATCTTTTTGAAGTAATGCTATGGTTAAATTAAGTTTGCTAAAGTCCACTCATCGTTCATCCCCATTCATTCAAGGAAACCACCAACACAGGTCTTCTTATCAGGCCATTCCAGCAAAGACTCTGTTAAGCCGACGCCTACTCATAGGCTTTTATTAAACTCAAAAGATCTCAAGACAGGAGGTGATTGGCTGCAGCAACCAATCCCCTCCCCATGGGCGGGAACCTCATAGGATGTTCCCTCACATGAAAATGACAACACTTGGACATTCCTTCCAACAGGATATGTCATACATGAATATAATAACGTAAGATGGCTTAAGTTATCGTTGATAGGAATTCCTATTCTGCGCTATTCCATAGAATAACGCATAATAAGATTATACTATTATTGAATGGGGGAGGGAGGCTATCTGCAGACGCACGCTACGAATTCCAACCAATGTTGATCAGGCACAGCCGAGACAAGAGCGCGCATTTGCCCATAACCAATGATGTCATTGCAGAGTGAGGATACCCCTCCTCAACGATCGTCCATGCTAATGCACAGAGGGCCCCCGTTGGCGGACATATCCGCACCCTGCAAACATCACACTCCAACCTCAAAACCTTTTCCCCTATCAGACGGGATTCAACCAGCCTCAGACTACCCCAATCAGCTCTTTTAGAGCGGGTTGCGGAAGTACTAACACTGGGTGACACTATGACAATACATATTAAATACATCTCCATAAAAATCTCCACAACAGTCCTCCCTTTTTTGTCATATGCACCCTATGTGTCCCTCGATGAGAGTTGATCTGCTTCTTACACCTGGAAATCAATCAGTTATTAGTCCATAAAAAGGAAAACACGGCTTGACATGTAGACTCTACTCTTCAGGGGCATGACTTATAAAGGAGGACACGACATGGTGAGCTGTAGTAATCGCCGATCCGTCTGTGATTCTCTGTCTTGTATGTGGGTCCGGCTTCGGGGCGTCTCATCAAGGAAACTCTGGTCACGCGTCAAATCAGGCAACAGGAGCCTCTCGTCACGACATAGAAAGAATAGAAATAAAACTACATGAGTATATATATTCCCACTTTCTTTAACCACGATCCGCTGTAAAATAAAAAAATAGATCCCCAAAGATTCCCAGACCCTTAAAAAAGGACTCCCAACCTTCAATTAGCTACAGCTCTGGCTTCAACAATTACATGAAGAACCCTATCCTTAACGGATGAGAATTGTTCAATTGTATCCCAAGCCCGAGCCGCCCCCACCTTGTACATGCAGGACCCCATGCCCAGACCTGGTCGGGATTGGTGAACAAATCCCTACTAGCTGTCCCTGCCATTCTTAATTTCCTGCGCCATCAGATCCTCGCGATCGGCCGCGACCTAAAATGTTGGGACAGCTTCACCATCGCGCATGAACCTCTTGCTTTGGGGGAATTACCTTTATAAGCTGCAGATCCGCATAAACACCAAACTAAAGTTCAAACACACTTGTGGGCTGCCTAGATACCCAAACCGACAAGAGACAGAGCCATTAAAACTAAAACCAATTTTACCCTCTAAAAATACATCGTTAGGTTCCATTGACAAGTGTCTGTCTGGAGTCTTCACTAGTTTGTCAAAACTCCTCATACCCATAATAACATCATAAATGACATGTACCGCTGTCATCGCTGGGGACTAAAACTCCTCATACCCATAATAACATCATAAATGTCATATACCGCTGTCATCGCTGGGGACTAAAACTCCTCATACCCATAATAACATCATAAATGTCATGTACCGCTGTCATCGCTGAGGACTAAAACTCGGCGAAGACTCAGAACAGACCATCGGTCCTGTTCGCTTTCTGAGCTAGTCAGGACATACACTTTAAATAATAACTTGGGATGCTTTTCACCGTTACCCTCGCTAAAATTTACTAAACAACAAAAATATAAATAAACAAAGATACTCCTCATTCTTTGGTGTGGTTGAGCCGCTTCTTGCAGTGGCTGGCGTGGTCTCATCCCTCAAGCTTCTTTACAACGACCCAGTCACCTGGTTGGAAAGAATGTAAACTGATTATTAAGTCAGGGTCCGGGAGGGAATCGTGAAAACCTTTTGGTGGACATTTTGAAGTTCATGTCACAACGATCGCACCCACCCCATCAGCCGAGAATATAAGTGACAGCTAATGAGGAGAGTACGACCCTGATTTTGATTGACCTCCAAACAACCCTCATATGACAATAACCCAGACATCGGGACTGTGGTCACTGCATAACCTGTGCGTGGCTTACAATACCTGAAACCATTGACAAGGTTCTTAGCCTCTGGGATGGGAACCGACTTCACCAGACTGCTGCTTGCCGATTCAAATTCTATTAAAGAAAGACAGTCTTGGCACAAACTTGGTTAGAATTACAGAGGTTATTATTAGTTTGAAAAAAAAACTGTCACTCTTACATTTATCATTCTCCCCCCTTTTCTTCCTCATTACAGACTGAAGGAAGAAATGTGTGGTGCAGGAAAAAACAAACAATGAAATAGCCTATGATACTTTTACCGCCTTAGACTCATATTTATCCATATGTACCGCTGTCTACATACACCTGTTCTCTGTGTACAAACTCCTTGGACCTGAAAAATACTTATAAGCAAAATCATTACTCTATCCTTCATATTTAACCTGCAAAGAATGGTAAAACAATAATGACATTCCTGTACATTGGTAAATTGTCAATGACATTCTTTCAAAACCGATTCAAACAAAACCCTTTGTAACCCTTACTTTTCCCGTTCCTACAAAAATACAACAGCCGCGACGCATTGAAGGATTGCCGCGGTAAGTTCGAACATATTCACGTTACTACATACAAACATTCCGATACAAACGTGGGGGAAATACTTCCCAGTTTCCAAAACCACAAATGAAAAAAACAAAAACAGCCAGAATTCTACCTTCACTCTTTCAGCAATAGGAAAAAATACAATGGGAATATGAGAGCAACTCGAGAAGCTTGCATGGACCAGCCATACAAGGTTCAAACAAACGGGCATGAGCCACCATTCCTCATCATTACAGATTTCTGAAGCCGCAGCTCAACTACATCCATTCCAGAGGGATACCCAAAATAGTATCCTTGGACCACCTATGTTAATCTTTTTGGGGTTCAAAGGCCTTTGCCCCAAAACTAGGCTTTGTGCACTGTGTGACCGTCTGACTATGGGAAGCCTCCATTCCTTCCCTTTTCACAGACCTCCTTGTGTCCATGGCGATTCGAATCGGCTTATCGTCTTAAACCTGCGTCCAGGTTAAACCGTTGCACCCATTTTCGGAGATCACCGCCCGGTGTCTTCTTATACGGTGAATTGCAGAACTACAACCACTATATGGTCAAGTCCTCCAACTAGAAACCCTAACCGAGGTGTCAACTCTATGGCTTGTTGTCCCAACACTTTTGGAACTACAGCAACAACCACAGATCAACCCCCGAATTAGGCCTCTACCCCTCACAGTGTATGCATACACAAGCGTTTTCCGCTATACACCCATACACTGCGTTGTCAGACTAAACCTCACAGAACAATTACGCCAGTTTACCACCTGCAGAACAATGTGGCTTCTCTCTGTATCTAGATGATAAAATAATGGTGATGCCGACTGTTTTTCTCTCTACCCAAAACTGTATTACACAGTACAAAACTTCACAAAACTGGAACAAAATATAAAAGACTTTTAAACGCCAAAATGCTTTCCATTTTCCTTCCAAACACAAATCTCATTCAGACAACCCCAAGCTCCTCCCACTAACTTTCTGCTGATATATAAATGCTGAAAAGAAACTTCCGGTTATGCTCAGCTCTTAAAAAACCAAACTGGTTTATTTACATATCAATTGTTCAGGAAGAGGGAGGGGGAGGGGGGAGCCCAGCCACATTGCTGTGTCTATCAAGACTCCAAAAAAATCCATGGCTACACATTATATATTTCAACAATTTAAAACCTTGTCAAGAAGATGGTGGAATAAAACCCCCCTTTGCAAATGGGAGGGTCCTGACCCAAACATCCCCTGCAAGCAAAACCACAAGTTGACTCAAATGCAAAACTCCTGCAAAAAGATGGCTCTAGGGGTTTCGACCAAAACCCCCACTCCTCCTCTACAGGCTATACAATACAAGCTTCAAAACATATGAATTGCCTTCTGGGAAGGAAATATTTAAACATAAAAACACATCATTGTACAAAAACTCTGTTAGTCTTACAATCCATCAAAATTCAGTGTAAAGTGAAGTTTTTCATATACTGCAAAGCCAGCCGACCCTGCAATAGCTCACATCTACTTAAATGAAAACAGAGAAATCCCCAACCTAACATCATGTGCATGGAGTTTGCATGTCCTCCCTGTGTCTGCGTTGGCCTCCTCCCACACTCCAACTGCTGGTAGGTCAGCCAGATCCTATCCATAAATAGGCCCCAGCATGTGCGTGTGTCCGCAAGCGCGTCGTGGCCCCTCAGGGTAAGACCGCGCTATTTTAAGATACCACTCAACTCAAAAGGCGATGCTTAGAAAAGCAATTTAAACCAGCAAATTCATTAAACAAAAACCAGTCTCTCAGTATGTCCCCCTGGTGTCTCACTACTCTCCCCAGCAGTGCACAGGTCAAACTGTAAACGCATAAAACATAAGAAAACTGCGCCGATCAACAAATGCCAATACAGCATATTCAGGAGTCGTGTTTGCCAAACTGGAACTTCCTATCTCAAACTGTAAACGTCTCTCAAAATGGCCGACAAGCCAGGACTACAAAATGGTGGATGACCCACCACAGCACCTCATGGACAACAAAAATTGCGCCATTGACGCATGCAATTTTTTCCCGCCAATAACCCGCATGGGGCGTCACAATGAACACCACATGGGTTCCCCCACACAAAGACAAACACAAATGGCCTCCAGCAGGTTAAAAAGGCCGCACTACCCAATTCGCACTAAACATCAAAAACTGAGAAATTCTATCAGCAACATAGCTGACGAATGCCACATGGTATAGTGCCCAAAAGAAAGGTGTCTAGCCTGTGAGTATCATATAAGGGAAGGTGCCAAGAAAAACTGTGCCTCAAAATAGCAGACAAACCTGCAAGGCTAACAAAAACCAATAATGGCGCCATTGCTTTTTCCCGCCAAAACCAGCATCTCTTTAAAAGAAAATCAAAAATGTTTCTCTCCACAAAGACTGACTACACCATTGAAACTTTCCTAAATTATCATCAAAATCCACTGAAAAAGGTGTTAGCTACACTCTACAAGGACCACATGTACACTTACAAACTTAGCCTCCCTTTGGCCAACTAAACAGCACATTCAATAAATGTGAGTTACATGACAATATTAAAAACATATTCATTTCTCTAAGTTCATATACTCTGAGATATTCACCACGTCTCTACCTAAAGTTCACACACACAGTGGCCTCAGCCTGGCCACTTGGCAGGAACTTCCAACACAAAAACCAAACACTTAATATTTTTACACTTATGGGGACATGTGTCTTTGTCCCCTATAAAGGCAAAAATCACAATCTATTCATTTCTATTTTTCATAGAAATCACAAACACTACACACATACAGTATATTGTTGCTTGTAACATTTGCTTAGAGTGTCTTTCCCTCAGGGCACAGCCATTGCAACACAAAACAGTGGGCAAGCCCTTCCCCCATTCAAGCACATGGCAGCCAAGCAATCTACTTTACAAACTTCTCAGTGCACTAAATACCACATCTATACCTTCATTTCATACACAATATACAGTCTATATTTCTCGCTTAGTTACACTCTTACAGCCCACAGTTTCCATCAGATCATCTCTCAGGGCCCTCCCACTACAAAACTCCTGCATGCTAGTTACAGAAAGTCACCAACTTTTACCATTGTAACTGAGATGCTTCCTGCCCCACCCCCACTAAACCTCATGGCTCAAGGACCAGGACAATGCAGCAGCCATTGCTGGCAGCCAACTGCTCAATAGATCGCACGATCTAATCACACAGGCACATGCAGGCATACCCACACACAATCAAATTCACAGGCATACGATCCATGACAAAATCACACACACACATGCGATTCGCAGACATACACACGCACACATACACACGCTGCAAACTTGAAACATTATTTCAAAAAGACAAAAAATTTTCTTTTAAAGAGTAGAGCCCCCCACATCGGAACGTAGATCCACACTTCCCCCCATCTCGATCCGATGTCCAAAGGGACTCCATCTATTCCCAAAATCCTGGCCCGCCATCTGTTGTGGAATTCTAGGCTGCTGTTTGCAGAGCACACAGCCTATAATTCCTGTGCTATCTAAGCACACATCAGATTTAATCTTTTTGAAGTAATGCTATGGTTAAATTAAGTTTGCTAAAGTCCACTCACCGTTCATCCCCATTCATTCAAGGAAACCACCAACACAGGTCTTCTTATCAGGCCATTCCAGCAAAGACTCTGTTAAGCCGACGCCTACTCATAGGCTTTTATTAAACTCAAAAGATCTCAAGACAGGAGGTGATTGGCTGCAGCAACCAATCCCCTCCCCATGGGCGGGAACCTCATAGGATGTTCCCTCACATGAAAATGACAACACTTGGACATTCCTTCCAACAGGATATGTCATACATGAATATAATAACGTAAGATGGCTTAAGTTATCGTTGATAGGAATTCCTATTCTGCGCTATTCCATAGAATAACGCATAATAAGATTATACTATTATTGAATGGGGGAGGGAGGCTATCTGCAGACGCACGCTACGAATTCCAACCAATGTTGATCAGGCACAGCCGAGACAAGAGCGCGCATTTGCCCATAACCAATGATGTCATTGCAGAGTGAGGATACCCCTCCTCAACGATCGTCCATGCTAATGCACAGAGGGCCCCCGTTGGCGGACATATCCGCACCCTGCAAACATCACACTCCAACCTCAAAACCTTTTCCCCTATCAGACGGGATTCAACCAGCCTCAGACTACCCCAATCAGCTCTTTTAGAGTGGGTTGCGGAAGTACTAACACTGGGTGACACTATGACAATACATATTAAATACATCTCCATAAAAATCTCCACAACATTACACACCTCTTGAAGACCCAGATCTGTCTTTTTGCAGTTGGATTCCGGTTTTATACCAAGGATAGTAAGACCCATAGTGGTTACGCAGTTGTCACTCAGGAGGGCACTCTGTATCTGGGGTCATCGCATCCTTCTGCCTCAGCTGAAGAAGCAGAGCTCCATACCTTAGCAAAAGCCTGTGAGCTATCAAAAGAGCATCCATTTATACAGATAGCACTTGTGATGTGCTTTTGGGGTGGTGTATGATTTTGGTTTCATTTGGAGGTCTAGAAGTTTTTTCACTTCAACAGGTAAGCAAATCAGGCATGATAGATGTGATGGACCCCCTGTCCCCAACAGGACTATGTCCACCATAAATGCTTCCTTTGTCCAGTACCAGCACTATCCAAGACCCCTTAGTTCACCCAGTCATTAGCCATAACTCACTGTAGGGTGAAAAACATCAAACTGTTTATTCAAACACAGGTACATAGGTATACACTCAGGAAACAACTCCCCTCTCCCTTTGATTCAGGGCGGGGTAAAATGTCCAATCAGCAGGGAGAATTGTTGGAGGGATTCACCCCTCACCTCTCCACCCTGCCCCCAGTCCACATGCCAGGAACACAAATAGAAAACATCCATCCCATAATACATTTCTCCTAAGGCAGACAGACACAACAGAACAATGGGACACAGCCACACCCCAAACGATCCCAGCAAACAGTCCACAACAGCATGAGACAATATATGCATATATACAATTTTCCAGTGTGGCTGTACAGCGAGTCCGACTAGCACAGATCAGACTGGGGTTCTCGATCACCCAGTGCCCCTAATGGACACAGGGTGATTTACACATAGGAGAGGCTGGGGGATCTGGACACAGAGTTTCCAGAGCTCTTCAAGGTAAACTGGGTTCCACAAGCCTCCCACCCAAAGTGACTCCCGTAGATAATTGCCTGTCTTCAGCTTTTCAGCTTTTTGCTGAGATAGCCATAATAAAAGTTAAAGCACATGCTAGAGCAAACAAACCAGAAGCTGGAGGAAATCATAAAGCAGGCCAGGTGGTCAAGAATGATACATTAGAAGAATGGGATGTTCCCCCAGTGGGGTTTTTGGGCAGCTGAATTCAAAAATTGATAACAATGTATGTATAAAAGGTTGGTTTATTAAAATTCAAGGAAAAGGGATGGTGGTACAAGTTAAGATAAGAGCTCTGGTAACATGTAATTAAACACAATTGCAAACACTGAAAATTGTCATACAGCTTGACACATTGTGTATGGAAGCATGTAGCAATTACTAATGCGTTTCGACCCTTTTCATGGGTCTTCTTCAGAGGGTCGGTGTTGCTATAAAGAGGTATACAAGGTAAGTTTCAAAGGTTTTCACCTGAGTTATACAAAATTTAAAAGTATATAAATAACATAATCACCAATTTATTGTGTGTAGACAATAGACATTTTTTACCAGGATTTCCACTAGGACAGGGATATGCAATTAGCGGACCTCCAGCTGTTGCCAAACTACAAGTCCCATGAGGCATAGCGAGACTCTGACAGCAGCAAGCATGACACCCAGAGGCAGAGGCATGATGGGACTTGTAGTTTTGCAACAGCTGGAGGTCCGCTAATTGCATATCCCTGCACTAGGAGATGCCCCAGAGTCCCAGAATACCTTACTGGCCGTGTGGATTCCCCACGTGCTGGAATATCGCTGGGGAAGACTGCAACTTACAAGAGTTCACCACATGGGATGAGAATCCCCAAATGGGGGGAGGGGCCCAGGAAGGGGCTGACACCTGCGGCAAAGCATTTGCAGCATGATTACACAGTGCATAGCATTGTGTCATTTATAAAACATATAAAGCATTAAAGTATTGAGCAGACAGAAATATACATCCTCTCAGTTGGGTATGCCGCCTAAATTGTTCAAATATATATTAATGTATGTATGTTAATTGTTTATTAGTTAATATACAGATCAATCAAGTGGTAGTTGTAGTCACTTATGTGTCAGGTAAAAATGTGATAAAACAATATGTGTGATGGTGAATAGTGTGAAAGTGAAATGTTGATGTCAATAATAATGAGTGTGATAATGTGAAACAATAAATACAGGATAGTGTAAAAGGAGTGTGATGTAAATGGGAAATTAAACTGATGTGTGTGTAGAAAAAAGCCTCCCTGACCTATGTGTTAACTATACCCCTATCCCTCCCCCCCACACATCTCCCCCCAAAAGTCCCCAACCCACTTCCCTATACCCCCCCGCCCCCCCACAAATTAGCTGACTCCCCACCCCCAAAAACATACACATGAAATGAAATAAGGAGGACAAAGAACATCCCATTCTTCTGACTACCGGGGTGAGCAGCAACATCCTTCTCCCATTGTGTCTTTCCCATTCCACAAGAATGTTACATTACACCCCTGGACACTTGCATTTGTAACTCACAGACTCCATCCCTAGTTCTGGCCCAGTAGCACTTTTAATAATAATGTAGCAAGGTCCCAGGCCTCCTTTGATCTAATGAGAACCTCCAGGGCCAGGGATAGCTGACATCCTTCTGTATGTAGTGGATTGTGAGGCATGGTCGGTGTATAGTTGTTAAAGTTATTGGGTGCCAGACACTTCTTGGATGCAAAAGAAAGTTTATTTCTCTTAACAAACCTTTTTGGGGAGAGAGGGTTAGGGCCAGGACATCCTTAGGTAGTTGCAAGATTATTTGGCAGACTCTGAGACTTCAATAGAAGGACAGTAATGCAGGGAAAGACATCCAGCAAGATGCCACATCTACATGTGTATGAATGCTGTCTCCTATGGCAACAGTCTTTAACAGTTCCTAACACAAACGCAACAGTTCCTTTCTATTCCACTACAATCACTCCCTGTAGTTCTTCAGCACACTGAGCTCCCAGTCTCTCACTAGACCCACTGATTCACTGCCACTGAATCCCTTGTGCTCCTCCAATCTTCACAATGGTATCTTCCTCCAGCGTCATCCCCGCTTCTCTGCTGGGTCCCTAGCTTGGCACTCAAGATCAGTGTTGGTCATCTTACTTTAAAAAAGTAATTAGTTACAGTTACAAATTACTTCTGGCAAAAAGTAATTGTGTTAGTAACTCAGTTACTACATTGAAAAAGTAATTAGTCCTTAGCAAAGTAACTGACTTTTTTTTTGAGGGCACATAGCACATCGGGTCATGGGGCACATAGCACATCAGGGCACATAGCACATCAGGGCACATAGCACATCAGGGCATGGGGCACATAGCACATGAGGGCACATAGCACATCAGGGCAGTGTTGTCAACCTACCAGATTGAAATTTACTGGCACGACAACCGAAATTTACTGGCACAGCCATGTTTTTACTGAAATTACACAAAAGTTACTAAATGACATTTTTAGGTGCAAATTTCAGTATTTAGGCTACAAACAAGTACGCTATGCAAATAGCAATGTGATTTAAGGTAGATATTAAGGTAAAAAACACCCCCTGCCTTCACCCCCCTCTGCGGTGCCACAATCTCCCCCTGTCTCCAATCTCCCCCAGGCCCCCTGCCTCCAATCACCCCTGCCTCCATCCCCCTCTGCGGTGCCACCAACAACCCCTGTCTCCACCCCCCACCCTCTGCAGTGCCACCATCCCCCTCTGTGTTGCCTCCAATCACCCCCTGCCTCCAATCTCTCCCTGCCTCCATTGCCCCCTGCCTCCATCCCACTCTGTGGTGCCACCATCACCCCCTGCCTCCAATCTCCCCCTGCCTCCATTTAACCCCCTGCCTCCATCGTCCCCCTCTGTGGTGCCACCATCACCCCCTGCCTCCATCAGATCCCCTCTGCCACCGTCACCTGATGTAACTGTCGGCTGGGTTGTCTGTCACTCTGTCCGTCCCCGACTCCCCTGTGAACTTTGTATTGCCTGGATGCAGCAGGCACCTCCATTCCGCCGCGTGCTGCTCAGCCTCCGAGTCCTGACTCCTGCTCCAGTGCTGTGCTCCTCCATCCTCCTGGTTAGTTACAGATTTAAAATTCTGGTGCGCGCGCGCCTAGCGGGATGTCCTAATACATCACTCGCCGGCGCCACGCGGCACAGCCTCTGTGAAATCCGCCGGCCGAATACAGCATATGCTCGGCTCGACAAGCTCCGGAACTGCGCATGCGCAATTCCAAGCCGATCCGATCTTGGCTATTTTTACTGGCACATTACCGCAACTACGGACATTTACGTACGGGGGGTGCCCGTTTTTACGAACTGTTAGTAAAAATACGGATGGTTGGCAACACTGCATCAGGGCATGGGGCACATAGCACATCAGGGCATGGGGCACATAGCACATCAGGGCATGGGGAACATAGCATATCAGGGCACATAGCACATCAGGGCATGGGGCACATAGCACATCAGGGCATGGGGCACATAGCACATCAGGGCATGGGGCACATAGCACATTAGGGCATGGGGCACATAGCACATCAGGGCATGGGGCACATAGCACATCAGGGCATGGGGCACAAAGCACATCAGGGCATGGGGCACATAGCACATCAGGGCACATACCACATCAGGGCATGGGGCACAGGGCACATAGCACATGAGGGCACATCAGGACATGTGGCACATAGCACATCAGGGTGGGGCACATAGCAAATCAGGGCAGGGCACATAGCACATTGTTTACCAGCCATGCAGAGTAGCGCAGGAAGCATGTGTAATAAGTTCTCTCTCATGTCACGGCACTGACGGCAGTCACGCTACTCCCCAGAGGCCCCTCCTCTCTTCTCGTCCATCCCAGATGATGTCACAAGCAAATGGGGATAGACGAGAAGAGAGGAGGGGCCGCGGGGAGCAGCGTGACTGTACTCAGTGCCGTGACATGAGAGAGACCCGGTCATAGAGGAGAGGAGGAATTACACTACTGCCATCTAGTGGCGGTAGATGTAATTGGGGTAACGCCACCCAAGTAATGGTAACTGTGTTACCATGAGGGGAAGAGTAATCAGTTAGATTACTCGTTACCCTCTAAAGTAACTGCGTTAAGTAACTTAGTTTATTCTGACTCAGTTACTCACATCACTGCTCAAGATACATCTCAAGCTTCACCCCCACTGGCCTGCTCAGTCCCTGGCTTGACACACAAGGCTGCTCTGCAAGCGGCACCTCCGCTGGCTGGGTCTCTGGCTTGATTCCCACTGAAGTTTCCCAATTCTTCACTGTCTCCGTTTGGTGAGGATACTGCTCCGGTGCTTGTTTCAGTTACTCACTGTGGTCCTGGTAATAAGGCTGATAGTCCCTTACTGGCGATAGCTTCCCCTCTACCTCCGACCACGACAGGTTCTCCAGCCGACAGAACCATCACTTTTGGTTGGACTGCAAGCCGCAGTCCCAACCCTGTGCTACTCTCTTGGTTCTGGATAGGCCCTCAGACAGCCTAGCAGCCAGATGTGCCCGGGATAGGCCCCATCTCCGGCCTAGCAACCCGGGCAATAC
Source organism: Rana muscosa (assembly GCA_029206835.1). Taxonomy (NCBI): domain Eukaryota; kingdom Metazoa; phylum Chordata; class Amphibia; order Anura; family Ranidae; genus Rana; species Rana muscosa. The sequence continues at coordinate 468,961,733 of CM055117.1, forward strand.
AACACAAGTCCACCCAGACAGTGGTCCAGGTGGCACAGAACACAGATCACCTAACCTCACCTGAATATATAGGCTCTCCCAGCAGGCCAACCCCTGCCCATTGGCTGAGATACCCCATATACCCATAACCTGACCTTGCATTGCCCTTCTCGTATCTAGTACCACCAAGTACCCAGCCACCTAGTGGTAGAAGAGAAAAGTGCAACAAGGCCAAACTTAGGGAGAAATTAAAGCGGTTGTATACCGCAAAACTTTTTTTTTTTTTTGGCCAACCTGCATACTAGATCTCGCTTTTTGTCACAAAGTTTTGAAAATTGAAAAAAAATATATATATATATTTTCTTTCTTCATTTTCAAAAACAAATGAGAGCTGTAAAATACTCACCATGCCTCTCAGCAAATAGCTTGGGGCGTCTACTTTCCAAAATGGGGTCATTTGGGGGGGTTTTGTGCTATTTTGGCATTTTATGGCCTTCCAAACTGTGATAGGTAGTGAGGAGTGAAATCAAAAATTTGCGCCCTTAGAAATCCTGAAGGCGGTGCTTGGTTTTCGGGGGCCCGTACGCGGCTAGGCTCCCAAAAAGTCCCACACATGTGGTATCCCCGTACTCAGGAGAAGCTACAGAATGTATTTTGGGGTGTAATTCCACATATAACCATGGCATGTGTGAGCAATATATCATTTAGTGACAACTTTTTGTATTTTTTTTTTTGTCATTATTCAATCACTTGAGACAAAAAAATAGGATTTTTATAACAGCTTACCTGTAAAATCCTTTTCTTGGAGTACATCACGGGACACAGAGCGACATAGTCATTACTAATGGGTTATATAGTTACCTTCAGGTGCTGGCACTGGCAACTTCCAAAACCGGAAGTACCCTCCCCTATATAAGCCCCTCCCATCCGGGAGCACCTCAGTTTTGTAGCAAAGCAATAAGTGTCCCCAAAGAGGGGCGGGAGCTCTGTGTCCCGTGATGTACTCCAAGAAAAGGATTTTACAGGTAAGCTGTTATAAAAATCCTATTTTCTTTCTCGTACATCACGGGACACAGAGCGACATAGTCATTACTAATGGGATGTCCTAAAGCAATGCCAAATGAGGGGGGGGATACACCATATATAAGCGGAGCGCTATCAGACATGAGGATCTTTTGCGGCCTGCAACACACTGCGCCCAAAGGCGACATCCTCCTGACTTCTAACGTCCACCTGGTAGAACCTAGTAAACGTGTGTACTGAAGACCATGTTGCGGCCTTACAGACTTGAGCCAGGGAGGCCTGGTGATGCACTGCCCATGAAGTTCCAACTGCTCTCGTGGAGTGCGCCCTAACTTTGAACGGAGGCGGTCTACTTCTCAAGCTATAGGCTTGTATTATGACCTGTCGAATCCACTTGGCTAAAGTAGATTTTGACGCTGCCTGACCCTTTCTGGGGCCTTCCGGCAGAATAAACAAAGTATCCGTTCTGCGAATCTGAGCAGTGGCTTTTAGATAAGCTTTAACTGCTCTTACTACATCCAAAGAATGCAATAACTTTTCCTCTACCGAAGTAGGCTTGGGGAAAAAAGAAGGAAGAACCACATCTTGGTTCAAATGAAAACTCAATACCACCTTAGGAAGAAAGGCTGGATGAGGACGTAACACTACTCTGTCCTTATGGATAACCAGATATGGCTCCTTACAGGACATGGCTGCTAATTCCGATACTCTTTTAGCCGAACAAATGGCTACTAGAAAAATCAATTTCCTGGTGAGAAGCACTAAGGAAATATGCTGTAATGGTTCAAATGGTTGTTTCTGTAGAACCGACAGAACCAAGTTTAGATCCCATGGACATATGGGAATATTAACCGGAGGACTAATACGCATCACTCCTTGTATAAAGGCTTTGACTAGTGAATGCGAAGCCAAGGGCCTTTGAAAAAATATTGACAAGGCCGAAATCTGACCTTTGATAGTACTCAAGGCAAGCTTCCTATCTACAGCCCATTGTAGGAAGTCCAGAATTCTACCTATTACGTATTTACGTGGATGCCATTTCCTGGCCTCACACCAGGCGATGTACGCCTTCCAGATTCTATAGTAGATCTGCCTGGATACCGGTTTCCTGGCATTGATCATGGTAGACACCACAGCATTAGAGAGCCCTCTCCTTTTTAGAATGTGGGCTTCAATAGCCAGGCCGTCAAACCTAGGGCTGGTAAGGAAGGGTGGTATATCGGTCCCTGCGAAAGCAGGTCCGGACGATGTGGGAGGGTCCAAGGACTCCCCACAGACATTTTTACAATCTCCGCGTACCATGCTCTTCGGGGCCACGCTGGAGCCACCAGAATCACTGGTTTCTTTTCTACCCTGATTCTGCGGAGTAATCGAGGTAACAATTGTGGCGGTGGGAATGCATATATCAGCTTGAACTGATCCCAAGGGAACACTAGGGCATCCGAGCCGCACGCTAGGGGATCCCTTGTCCAAGAGACCAACCTGTCCACTTTCGTGTTGAACCTGGATGCTAGTAGATCTACATCCGGTGTTCCCCACCGCTGACATATTGTCCGGAAAACCTCGGGATGAAGGGACCATTCCCCTGGGCATAATTGTTGGCGACTTAGAAAGTCCGCCTTCCAATTCTCCACCCCTGGAATGAATACCGCAGATATGGCTGGGACATATCTTTCTGCCCATCTCAGGATGTAATTTACTTCCCTTTGGGCTGCACGACTCCTGGTGCCCCCCTGACGATTGATATATGCCACTGCTGTGGCATTGTCTGACTGAACTCTGACAGGGGACCCTTGGAGTTTGGATGTCCATGCTACTAGGGCATACCGGGCTGCTCGTATCTCTAAGAGATTGATGGGCAGGGCCTTTTCCGCATCCGACCATCTGCCCTGGAGAGACCATTGCTCCAGTACTGCTCCCCAGCCTAAAAGGCTGGCATCTGTAGTGACCACCTTCCAAGAAATCGGACTGAAGGATTTCCCTCTTTCCAGATTCCGGGGAACCAACCACCAACGGAGGCTTCTGCGAACGGAAGGGGACAAGGACATTGGTACGTCCAGAGCCTGAACTTTTTTGTTCCAGGCTGACAGTATGGCCCTTTGCAACTTCCTTGAATGGAACTGACCGTAGGGTACTGCTTCGAATGATGCCACCATTTTTCCCAGCAGCCTCATGCACAGGCGTATGGATGGCTGTCTTTTTGAACCCACTAAGTGGATCAAATCTCTCAAAGACGACCCCTTTTCTCGAGGCAAGAAAAATTTTCTCTGGTCTGAATCCAGCCTTAGCCCCAAGTATTCCAGACTTTTGACTGGTTTTAGGGCTGACTTGTCTCGGTTGATAATCCAACCGTGCTATTCCAGATACTTGATTGTCTCGTGAACAACCACTTCTAGTTTTTCCACTGAGTGGTCTATCAGCAACAAGTCGTCTAGATATGCCATTATCGTTACACCTCGTGTTCTTAGATTGGCCAATAATGGGGCCAGAATTTTTGTGAACACTCTTGGTGCTGTGGCCAGACCGAAGGGTAAGGCTCTGAACTGAAAATGGCGCCCTTCTATCGCAAAGCGTAGAAATTTTTGGTGGGCTGGAAAGATGGGGATGTGCAAATACGCATCTTTGATGTCGATCGAGGCTAACCATTCCTCCCCTTGTAGGGCAGTGGCTACCGATCGGATCGACTCCATCCGGAAAGTCCTGATATGTAGGAATTTGTTTAGCCCTTTTAGATTTAATATGGGCCTCACGTCCCCGTTTGGCTTCGGAACTGTAAAGAGGTTTGAGTAAAACCCGAACCCCCATTCTTCCAGGGGGACCTCTATAATTACTGCTTGAAGCAATAATTGTTCCAGTGCCAACAGGAGGGATCCTCTCTTCTGGGGATCCCTTGGCACGTTCGACCTTATAAAGCGGGAAGGAGGGGAGTTTTTTAACTCCAATTTGTATCCCAGATTTACTGCGGAGAGCACCCATCTGTCTCGGATCGTGTCCCGCCAGGTTTCTGTGAACAACTGAAGTCTTCCCCCCACCCGATTGGGTGGGGGCAACCCTTCATGCATTTGACTTTGGGGGAGGTTTTGTACCTCTCCTGCTCCAGGGCTTCTTGTTACCCTGCAACTGTCCCTGATTTTTACCTCCGGGATTTGACCGGGGAGGCCGTCGGAACTGTTTCACAGCCGATGTCCTAGGGACTGGAGAAGCCGGCCTCTTAAAAGAGGGACCTCTAACTCTATTTTTGACCGGCAAGAGTGTACTTTTACCGCTGGAAATTCTCTGGATATACTTGTCCAGGTCTTCCCCGAATAAGCGCTCCCCATGAAATGGGAAGCTGACCAGCAATTTTTTACAGGGAGCTTCAGCAGACCAGTTTTTGAGCCATAGAAGCCTGCGCATATGTACTACAGACAGCATAAGGCGGGAGGCCTGATGGATTGAATCCTTTATAGCGTCCACCGCAAAGCATAAGGCTCTAGGTAGATCAGCTAGAGCAAGAGCCTGCTGATCTGGCACGTCCCTTAAGACCTGTTTCAACTGATCCTTCACTGCTTGGCAGACCCCTATAGCTGCCACTGCTGGTTGTGTCACCAATCCTGCTGTAGAAAAAGCAGATTTCAATAAGGACTCCAATTTTTTATCTATTGGGTCCTTGAACATTTGGACATTTTCCACCGGACATGTCAGTGATTTATTCACACAAGAGATGGCTGCGTCCACTGTAGGGACCTTCCATTTTCTGACGAACTTATCCTCCATAGGATAGACCACCGGAAATCTCTTGGGGGGAGTAAATATTTTGTCAGGATGCTCCCAATCCTGGTAAATGAGCCCCTCCAGTAAAGGATGGATCGGAAAAGAACAAACAGTCTGGGGAGCTTTTAGCGACCCCAACGAGGAGACAGAAGAGGAGGATGGCTCCGCAAGTGGCATTTTAAATGCTGATCGGACCATATTAGTCAGGGACTGCACCCATAACCTCTCAGCATGTGATGCTGAGAACGGCTCCTCCACTGTTGATTCCTCTACAACTGAATCAACCTCATCCTGATCCCCCTCAGGTAGGTCGTTCTCTGTATGGGACTGTTGCTCTGTTAACAGGCACTCTGAGGGAGGAGACGGAGATCGAGCGCTTTTCTCCTGTGACAGGGAAGCAGCAATTAGTGCTGACAATCTCTCTTCCAGCCCTCCCAGAGCTGAGGAAAAAACCTCCTCTGTTACATACACAGGAGCAGGTAAACTGGGGACAGCCACAGTACCAGGTACTCCTGGGGGTGCCCTACGGTCACTAACCTCTGATTCTTCAGGGGAGACTGGTGCAGCCAAAGCATGCCCAAGATCCTCAGAGCCCGATGGAGACCCCCTATTCCTCCTGGAATTTCTAGTCCCGGAGTTTTTAGACGGCATATTCCTAAGCCACAAAGCTGAGGTATTCCAGCCGAAAATACACCAGTTACTGATAATAGTCTAGCATAAATGCTGCTATAATAAACAGTTGGTGTCTACTAATGTGCCTTTCTAGGGGATGCCTGTATCAACCGCTTGCTGTATGCCTTTAAATGTTGCCAGCTCTGTCTCTGTACTTCATAGCCAGCTTACTGCAATAATGTGGCTTTTTAAAAACCTGCTGGGACGCCCGCACATGCGCAGAAGCGCTGCGGCGCGCACAGAGCGTCATCCCCCAGGCCCCGCCCCTTTTTCCGGCCACCTCTATATATAGAGGCGCGTGCAGCCGCACGCGCGCGGCCACGTGCGCCTCGGCGCTAATTTTCAAACATGGAAACCAGGGACAGGAGCCAGGGCCCCCTTTGCCGCAGGCCGGGGGATAGACGAACACTGCAACATGGCAGAGGAAACAGTTTCCTGTAGGAGAACTCACCAGCTGCCTGGACTTTGCTCTCTGAGAAGAAACTAGTCCATATGACAAGAAAAACATTCCACAGCGGCCTCTAGTGGACAAACACAGGTACCGCAGTTTAATATACTAAACATATATAAAAAAACCTTTTTTTTTTTTTTTTTTTTCTTGACCACCATTAAAAATTATTACATTTTTTTTAGTAGTTACAGGCATGCACAGATATTAGCGGGAATACCGTTAGGTAACAGACAGAAAGACAAATTAGGCTTGGGGGTCCCCCAATAGAACCAAGTTCCTGGGGGCCCCCACTTACCTGTTCCCCGCCGCAGGACTTTGTTTGGTCCACAAAAGCCCAAACTTCACCTATCACGGCAGGCATTGTAATCAAACCTTCAGGGACCGGGTTCCCAAGGATTCCACTCCCCTGGACCTGTATAGCACCCTGCACAGAAAACATCTTGGTCGTGGGTATGACCAGAGCTCTGGATCCCAGGGTCCAGCTCTCCTAAGAGAAGCATTACAGGCAGAACCTTGCTCTTCTCTGCAAGGCCCGGGTACCGACCGTTTAGCTATGAAGCTTTTTTGGTCGGATCCGGAATAGCTTACTGAGGCCCAAAAGAACCTGTACGCAAGCTCAGTGAAAAACACATGTTTCTTCTTGGCCAACACCTTAGACACTGGCAAAAAAACTGAGGTGCTCCCGGATGGGAGGGGCTTATATAGGGGAGGGTACTTCCGGTTTTGGAAGTTGCCAGTGCCAGCACCTGACGGTAACTATATAACCCATTAGTAATGACTATGTCGCTCTGTGTCCCGTGATGTACGAGAAAGAAAATAAAATATATTCAATGGGCTCAACATGCCTCTCAGCAATTTCCTTGGGGTGTCTACTTTCCAAAATTGGGTCATTTGGGGGGGTTTTGTACTGCCCTGCCATTTTAGCACCTCAAGAAATGAGATAGGCAGTCATAAATTAAAAGCTGTGTAAATTCCAGAAAATGTACCCTAGTTTGTAGACACTATAACTTTTGCGCAAACCAATAAATATACGCTTATTGACATTTTTTTTACTAAAGACATGTGGCTGAATACATTTTGGCCTAAATGTATGACTAAAATTGAGTTTATTCGATTTTTCTTATAACAAAAAGTAGAAAATATCATCTTTTTTCAAAATTTTCGGTCTTTTTCCGTTTATATCGCAAAAAATAAAAATCGCAGAGGCAATCAAATACCATTAAAAGAAAGCTCTATTTGTGGGAAGAAAAGGACGCAAATTTCGTTTCGGTACAACATTGCGTGTCTGCACAATTTACAGTTAAAGCAGCGCAGTGCAAAATTCTGAAAACAGCTCTGGTCCTTTAGCTACAAAATGGTCCGGGGCTTAAGTGGTTAAACAGTACTTTGGAAAAATGGTTGGCTTTTATGTCTGCCAGTCATTCTTCTCCCATGATGACGATGATGCAAATAAAGCAGTTATGCCTGCCTTAATAAATGAGCACTGGATAGCACCAGGGTTCACCACAGTTGCTATAAATTATACCACTTCTTGTTTTACTTGCTACCAAAGGTGTTAACAAAAGCTGAATATTCATTTCAGAGATTACAAACTGATCTAACCAGATGCCCAAGTTAGGATCTTATGAGTTTGCACTTCTGTGTGAACATGTTTTGTGGATGCCTAGAAGTATGGCCAGTGGCAAATGCTACGGCAAAGGCCACTGTAACAAAAAAAAACCAATGGTTATCACAAGCAGTTTGGAATGCATGGAGTCCCAGAAACTATAGAGTGACAGAGGAACTAACTTTATGGGAGAGATTTTACAAAAAGTTTTAAGGGCATTGAGAATATAAGAAATGATTCACACCCCATACTGTCCACAATGAAGTGGAAAAGTAGAAAGACCTAATGGAGTGTAGCGGCCACCCCCACACCCCGTCTTCTTTAGCCTAGGGGTATGTCACGCGACAGGGGTGAGGTGCGCTACGGCCCATGTCCTCCCCACTACTTGCGGGCGAGGTGAAGGCCAATACCTAATGTTTCCTCGGGCCGGTGTCCTGAACATGTACCGAGTCTGTCGTGCAGAAACCACCAAACCACCCTTTGCTCCCATTAACAGAGTCCATACACCGATCACAGTCCAACGGTTAGATTTATTTCGTATCTTCAGTTACAGAGCAATGCGATGGCATGATACGGTGGAATGAGCAGGTCGAGGCACTATACTGATCTGGGTCCCTACACCCCCTATGCTATGACCAAGGGTTGTAGGAGTCTCGACATGAATACCTCCGTTGCGCTGCGGGCCTCTATCAGGGGAAGATGTCCTCCAAGGGAGTTACTGTAGGCCCATCCGTCACCGGGTTGACACTACACCGGGTCTTCGAACGAGTGACTTCCCCAGCCTCCTCACCTCAGATGCGGGTCCCCTCGCAAGGGGCACCCTGGAGCAACTCCACCCTCGCGGGACCCAGTCGGAGTCACCGGGTCCCAGGCCTCCTCAATAGTACCTCACCCCAGGCTGAAGGTGCCTGGGATGGACTCCATCTTTGTCCCGGCCAGGCCTAGGGCGCCTGGGCCGGAACCTTGAACCGCCCGCACCCAGGCTGAAGGTGCCTGGGTGCGTGAAGAGATGATCCCCGAAGAAGACCTCGTGGCGAGGGTGTCTCCCCCTTTTATCTCCTCCCGTCGACACCACGGCGGGTTCCCCGCCCCGGCCGTACCATCTCCAGGAAGCGACAAAGAAGGGTAGCACTGCGGTAGTGATTCTACCCCGAGCCAGTAGGTACACTGACACCCACTGGTCGAACAGAATATTACACCACCCAATCCTCCACGAATAAGAAAAAGGGGTCTGAACCCTAACATAATTTCACACTTGGGTCACACTACTCCCCAAGTGTACCCCACTAAATTGAGGACCCCGCTACACACTCCCCCCTGTGATTTGACGCTGGTCACCAGCGTCAGGTGCACACCCATGTCTCCCAAAGAGTGGTGACATGAAGTGGGCCCCAGAGGCTATCCCTCAAATTTCTGGATACTAAATGTGCCAAGACCTGCTCAAAAGGAAAAGGGGAAATATAAAACGATAAACATTTGTATAAAACATCTGTTCTGTGCACATGTACAATCCCTTCCATCGCTGTCTAAGAACCACCCCACTCTCAGTAGTCTTGACCGATGAATCTCCTGCAGAAGGGAAACAACAAAAAGAAAACACATCCTAACACTCTGTGTTAACTTGGCATGAGTGGGTCCGTCAGCCGAGAGACCCGCTCACTCCAATAAGTAAGTAATGCATATGTAAAATTTTCAAACATTCGTTGCGCAACACTGCCACCTGGTGACAGAGCCGCGGTAATGACACTTGGTGAGATCTTCATTCTTCCTGCTTTCCTACTCTGACTCTACCCCAAAAGTCTCTGCCTTTGGCACATGAAGAAAAGGGAGAAAAAAACCACAACAGCTCCCAAGTCTCCAGTGAGTAAAAGAAAAGCCCAAATCAAAACAAAAGTAGGGCACAGTTCTAGGCGCCTGGGAATGTCTCATCCAGAAAGTTTCAACAGCAACAAGATAGGAGCTCACTCCTCCTATAAGTAGAACCTTGGATCCGGCAGAAACAGAGGCTTCAGGTGCCCGTCAAACACTTCCACTGAGTACTCGACATCCTCTCCTTCTTTCCTACAGATGAGCACCTTAACAGCATGAATATGGCGCCCAAGTCTCCAATCAGCTCTGCAGTCCTTGAACTTTTTAGACACAGGCGGCGAACATGACAGGTATCGCCTGGCATGGGGTACTTTAAGCTTTTCCCATACAAACTCGTCATACCACCTTGGTCGCAGGACCTCAACTTCATACAATAAGTCCCGGGGCAAGTAGGGGTACTCCCACCCATATTCACGGGCGACTCTCTGGGAGAAAAGTCTCTGCAATCTGGCTAGAGGCGGCATCACATCTCGCTCACCTTCTCCTGGCTGTACGATGGCCTCCGGGTGCCGAGGTACCTTCACCATCTCAGGTTGCTTGGTCTTTGGTGCCCGCAACGAAGCACGCTGCGTCCTCACCATCAAAGCGGATGATGTAGTTGAGTGAGGAAAGTTGGTCGAAGGGTTAGATTTCCTCTGGAACTCCGGGGTCTGCGCCCGGAGCGTATTATCTTCTATGGACATGGGGGAATCCTGTGGTTTACTCAGCACAGGTAGCGGGCGTCTGTCCCAGCCCTTCCGTTGAAACAGCTCGTCTATTTCCCCGTCATCCCCACAGTCTGACAACGACTCTAGGTCGGAGGTGTCATACATCTCGGCGGGAAGGTAGTCTCTAGTAGACGGAAGGCTACCCTCCCTTTCGGGCTCCACCGGCTGTGAACTCCCGACACCTCCAACCAACACCGCAGTCCCAGCCCCTAGCTCACCTGGACCTACTGAAGAACTGGGATGTCCGGGACTCTCTTCTCTACCGGCGCCATCCAGGCCAGGCAAGCGGCGGGGTGAAGCTCGACCACGACCACAGGAGGCCTGCACCAGGCCTATCTTCCTCTTCGGGGGTGGCAGCAGGGAGTCTGTGGTGACCGAAGCAGTGTCTTCGGATTTTTCTCTCTCAATCTCTGGTTGGGCAGTCACTTCGCCCTGGTCAGCGCGTACGGGGACCTCCGCAGAGGCCTGGATCTCTCCCTCCGGAGTGGCGGTTCCTGTGATGCAATTGAGGCGTAGGGCCCCGGGCCTTTCCGTGTATGGTTCAACCTCAAAAAGGAACTCCTTGCAGGCCTCACATCGCCCGAATGGCTGTAGTTGGACCACCAGTCCCGAGCATCCGGGACAGATCACACCGAGCGCCTCCGTGTCTCTGCATGAATACAGAGCCAACTGTCCTCGGGGCCTAAGTCTTATCCCCGTGTCTGTCAGGGGAGCAGCAAATGCAGTCATCTTCGTGGGGTAAGGTACCGGTATCCACGGGGAGCTTGAGGCCATCCCGACCACTTGCTGTTCCATCACGCGCTGACCACGCGCCGGAGTCTCCACGTGTATCTCCACACGTGGCCAGACTCCTCCCACAACTTGTACGTTTTCGCGGGCTTCCGCCAGCCTCCACCCACGAATTGTACAGTCATGGGGTGCCTCGTGGCGCAGTGCATTAACAGTCCCCACATGTAGTACTTCACACGGCTGGACCTTTCCCTTTCTACGCTCCTCTGCGTGGGCCTTTCCCGACTTAGGGTCATGTCCACAACTCCGAGCAGGGATGCACTCTGGCCAATCACTTGGCCGACCCGCTCGGAACTCTTCCGGGCAGCAAAGTTCAAACACAGACGCTCTCAGTTCCATCGCCAAGACACACAATATCCCGGACGACGAGCCCCCACGTGTAGCGGCCACCCCCACACCCCGTCTTCTTTAGCCTAGGGGTATGTCACGCGACAGGGGTGAGGTGCGCTACGGCCCATGTCCTCCCCACTACTTGCGGGCGAGGTGAAGGCCAATACCTAATGTTTCCTCGGGCCGGTGTCCTGAACATGTACCGAGTCTGTCGTGCAGAAACCACCAAACCACCCTTTGCTCCCATTAACAGAGTCCATACACCGATCACAGTCCAACGGTTAGATTTATTTCGTATCTTCAGTTACAGAGCAATGCGATGGCATGATACGGTGGAATGAGCAGGTCGAGGCACTATACTGATCTGGGTCCCTACACCCCCTATGCTATGACCAAGGGTTGTAGGAGTCTCGACATGAATACCTCCGTTGCGCTGCGGGCCTCTATCAGGGGAAGATGTCCTCCAAGGGAGTTACTGTAGGCCCATCCGTCACCGGGTTGACACTACACCGGGTCTTCGAACGAGTGACCTCCCCAGCCTCCTCACCTCAGATGCGGGTCCCCTCGCAAGGGGCACCCTGGAGCAACTCCACCCTCGCGGGACCCAGTCGGAGTCACCGGGTCCCAGGCCTCCTCAATAGTACCTCACCCCAGGCTGAAGGTGCCTGGGATGGACTCCATCTTCGTCCCGGCCAGGCCTAGGGCGCCTGGGCCGGAACCTTGAACCGCCCGCACCCAGGCTGAAGGTGCCTGGGTGCGTGAAGAGATGATCCCCGAAGAAGACCTCATGGCGAGGGCGTCTCCCCCTTTTATCTCCTCCCGTCGACACCACGGCGGGTTCCCCGCCCCGGCCGTACCATCTCCAGGAAGCGACAAAGAAGGGTAGCACTGCGGTAGTGATTCTACCCCGAGCCAGTAGGTACACTGACACCCACTGGTCGAAGAGAATATTACACCACCCAATCCTCCACGAATAAGAAAAAGGGGTCTGAACCCTAACATAATTACACACTTGGGTCACACTACTCCCCAAGTGTACCCCACTAAATTGAGGACCCCGCTACAGGAGTTTGGAAAAAGAAATAAAAAAAAAAAAGGAAAAATAAAATAGTAAATTGATGTCAGAAACTAGAAAACTGTGGCCTGAATGTCTTCTAATTAGACATGTGCAGGATGAAAAAAATAGTTTCACTTCGATTCATTATTTAAATAATTTTGTTTAGTTAAATTTGTCTCGGTCTAATTGAATTCAATTTGACCGAATTTGGAAAGTTTGAATTGAATTTGAATTTATTCTATTCGAATTTCGGAAGACGGTTACATTGTTTCTATTTTATTCTAGTCTATTTTATTGTTTTCTATTCTAATCGATTCTATTCAAATTTATTCTATTTGAAATATGAATTTCGGAAGAAGGTTATATTCTTTTTACTTTTTTCTATACTATTCTATTCTATTGTTTTTTCTATTCTATTCCATTCTTTTATTTTTTAGTCTATTCTTTTCTATTCAATTCAAAATAAAATTTCGGAAGATGGTTCTATTTTTTCTATTTTGTTCTATTCTATTTTTTTTTCTATTCTATTCTATTTTTTTCTATTCCAGTTCTTTTCTATTCTATTCTAAACTGTTTTATTCTAATGCAAATTCATTCTATTTTAAATTCGAAAGATGGCTATATTCTATTAGATGGGAGGACCCCCACCATGCCAACATTCAATAGCTATAAAGAAAGGGTTGAAAGAGTAATAATAACTCTGTCAAAAAAAGGCGGACTTTGTGGGCACAACACGAGGCAGTAAATATAAAAAATGTATCTTTTTAAAAAAAATAAAATAAATTACACATAAATATGACAAAAAACAACACCCTTTTCTAGACAAGGTCAACAGATACCCATTAGAACAGACATGGAGACATGGAGCCTTTCAAAGCATTTATGAAGAGTCCATAAATATGCGGAAAACGGTATATGTATGTAGCAATACCCCCTAGAGGGTCGCTGGTTAGTTTTGAGTTTTGCACGTTACCCCTTCAGCTTCGTTGTCCAGATTGAAAGTCTGTAGTAATGCAATGTCCACACAGATGTAAAACCTCAAACAGTTAGGCTTTATTTTTCTTATGTAGTAAACGTTGAGAAGTAGAAGGCATAGAAGAGTAGGGGAAGGTTCAGGCACTCGCCACAAAATATAACAGTTTCAGATCAAAGTCACTCACAACTCTCAATGTTAGAGTGGGTATTGGTCACCCAGATAGTTCCCTCTCACATGGCCTAGCAGCCGGGATGACATATGAACCAGCAACAGGGCAGTCTCTGCCACAGACTGCCCAAGATGAAGCAGGTCTCTGCCACAGACCTTTTGAAGTTGAGCAAATGGATAGTCCAGGAATCCTCTGCCACCGGATTTTAAAGTCCCAAACTTCCAGCCGTACAGTTAAAGGGCCTTTAAGCCAATCCGGCGAACTGCAGGGCTTGTAATATAGCGGATCCCTCCTGGCCAAAGTTACCAGGCCTCACCCGAGACAGCAGCACTTTGCCGGTCTCCTCCAGGGCAGGTCCTCCCCAGGTCTCCTTCACCAAGATAGCTTCCTCCCCATGTGGACAGACAGCTTGGGATCCCCTCTCCGACTGTGGGCCCCAGCCAGACAAGCTGGGCCTACTAGATAGTGATGCAGCCCAGAGACCAGGACCACACACACATACCTCGCACCCGGAGGGCTGCGGGGCGGGAACCAACCCCAATCAATGGTGTCTGCCCCTTAAGTATCCCCTCCCAGCAGGCACAGCGGGTCGACCACTTCCACTGTACCACTGCCGAGAAGGGCCACTCAATGCACCGTGGTTTGCCAGTGTTCCAACAGGTGCCTGAGGTGGTATCGCCATCTACAGGCAATAAGGGAAAATGCTATCGGGCAAACCACAGCTAGTGCAGAGGTAAAATTAAATGCAATTCAGCCGTCTGAGCCCAACTACTGTCTCAGACATCCCTCTATATTTTTAAATAGCGTCCCAACCTTTTGAGGAGGGCGCTACATACACCCCCCTCTCAAAAAGACAATGTCCCCAGTGGCAAAAAAAAACAAACAAAACCTCAAGCCTGAGGTTTTGGTGCCGGAACCAAAAAAAACAGGGAAGGGAAGAGAAAAAGAAAGAGATAAACAGTATGCAATAAAAGAGAATGGTATAACTTTCCATATATAACATCTAGATATATTACACATTATATATATACACTACCACCCATCACTGCCTGTCTAATCCCACCCCATTCTCCGATGGTCTTGACAGCAAATCCAGTACCTAAGAGAAGACAAAAAAAAAACATACATAGCAACCACATCATCCTAAACTATCAGATATCTGTACACAGAAGTCAAACTGTATCCCCGTGAGAATGCAGTTTTCCTTCTTTAAGTTTAAGTTGCTGAGCTAGCAATAAAAGTCTTTCCCTAATTCAGCAAAGCACTGCCACCTAGTGTTAGAGGCATCAATATGTCCTTTTTAAGCAGGGGTTGAATTACAAACACACAAGGAAAACCACTGTTGAACGCGGCGTTCCTCAACAACCCTATTCTATCTGACTAAACCCCCAAAGTTCAGGTGGAGGAAGAAAAACTGTCCTTCAGAGATTTAAAAAAAAACTTTCTCTGTCTTTTATTTTTTATTTTTTTCAGAACAACAATGTTTTAGAGCGGAGAAAAAAGTCACCTTTATCAGAGCATTCTCCACTTGTAGGAAAACAGGAGGCAAATAACAAAGTCAAGTTGTCTTTTTTAAAAATGTCATATGTAGAAACTTGGATCAGGTAGAGTCACAGATTTCCACTGTTTGTCCAGGGTGATAATAAAGTAAACTGCATCCTCCCTTCCTGGACAGCGGAGTACAACCCAATCGGCGTGGATGTGCCGGCCATGGCCCCAGTCCAAACGGCACCCCTTGAATCGATTGGTCATGGTAACCGAGTGTTCAAAGTTGCTAAACGGCTTGGGTACTTTAAGATAGTCCCAGATGGCATCCCCGTACCATTGCTTGCGGCGAGCTTCAATCTCTAGCATAAGTTCTTTGGGTACGTAGGGGAACTCCAAGCCGTACTCAGTAGCTACCCGCTTCATTAAGATCCACAGTAGGCGGGCGAGATTAGGTAGAGTCCCAGGTTTTCCCGTCCCAGGCAGTACATACGAGTCTGGCGACCTCCGGACCAAGGACGTGGCAAATTGAGACCAGGGCCCGTCATTGGGTACAGTCTCCTTCTTTACAACAGGGGTAGGGGTTTCCACCCGGGGTGTGGCGTCCCCAGAACTCATGGGTGAACCCTCTTGAAGGCTGCGGGGCGGGATAATACGTTTCTGATTGTCCCACCCTTTTTCCAGAAATATAGCCTCAATCAACTCATCATCCCCCACATCTGAGGAGGATTCCAATTCCAAGGAATCCAACTCCTCGGCAGGTAAATAGTTACGGGGAATAACAGTCACTTTATCCCCAGCCTCCTTACCGGTTCCTGACGTGGATTTCCCGGAGACTTCGCCGCTCACGAGGTCCGGTTCCGGCAGGTGCTGGGGTAGGCTTCGACCGCGGCCGCAGGAGGCCTTAACATAGCCCACCTTCCGTTTTGTGGGTGGGATGGAGACACAGGTAGTGGCAGTGGCAGCGTCCGCTGCGAAGTCCGCTGGTGGCTCCATAGTTGTGGCGACATCCACTCCGGACTCCCTTGCCGCGGCATCTGCAGTGCGCGCGGGCGGAACCGCAGGGGCGAAGGCGGCCTCCTCAGAAGTGACGGTGCCTGTAATCTAGTCCACCCGATAAGCGCGGGGTGGATCGGAGGGTTGTTCCACTTCAAAAAGAAATTCCCTGCAGGATAGGCATCGCCCAAAGAGGCGCAACTGTATGGCCAGTCCGTTACATCCAGGGCAGAGCATGCCCAGGGCCTCCACATTCCGACTGGTGTATAGCGTAAAGCGGCCCCGGGCTTGAGTCAGATCCCCGTATCAGTAAGCGGGGCTCCAATCTGAGCAGCGTCCATGGTAGTAGGCATATGGAGCATCCTGGGTCCCATTATAGCTGGGGCCCATAAAACCGACGACATGCTGCTCTTCTTGCTCAGACCACAATCTCTGCCCTTGGCGCCAAATACACCCAAGGGTAGCAGGCTGGTGGCGGGAACTCCTCCCAGTTAGTTATTTTTGCACATAGCTCGCGGGCTTTCTTCTTTTCGGCCCCACCCACGAACTACGCAGCTAACAAAGCAATCTGTGCCCCATGACCCCTTCTTCTCTCGGTAAAAGCACAGTCCAACACTTTCTCAATGGCAGACTTTCCAAATAGCAAAAGAACAGTAATCCGGTTGTCAGAGGCAACGGCAAATATCCCGGACGAGCCCCCACGTGTAGCAATACCCCCTAGGGGGCCGCTGGTTAGTTTTAGGTTTTGCACATTACCTCTTCAGCTTCGTTGTCCGGGTAGGAAAATCTGTAGTAATGCAATGTCCACACAGATGTAAAACCTCAAACAGTTAGGCTTTATTTTTCTTATGCAGTAAACGTTGAGAAGTAGAAGGCATAGAAGAGTAGGGGAAGGTTCAGGCACTCGCCACAAAATATAACAGTTTCAGATCAAAGTCACTCACTGCTCTCAATGTTAGAGTGGGTATTGGTCACCCGGATAGTCCCCTCTCACATGGCCTAGCAGCCGGGATGACACACGAACCAGCAACAGGGCAGTCTCTGCCACAGACTGCCCAAGATGAAGCAGGTCTCTGCCACAGACCTTTTGAAGTTGAGCAAATGGATAGTCCAGGAATCCTCTGCCACAGGATTTTAAAGTCCCAAACTTCCAGCCGTACAGTTAAAGGGCCTTTAAGCCAATCTGGCAAACTGCAGGGCTTGTAATATAGCGGATCCCTCCTGGCCAAAGTTACTAGGCCTCACCAGAGACAGCAGCACTTTGCCGGTCCCCTCCAGGGCAGGTCCTTCCCTGGTCTCCTTCACCAAGATAGCTTCCTCCCCATGTGGACGGACAGCTTGGGATCCCCTCTCTGACTGTAGGCCCCAGCCAGACTAGCTGGGCCTACTAGATAGCGATGCAGCCTCGGGCCAACGTGGCCCTGAGACCAGGACCACACACACATACCTCGCGCCGGAGGGCTGCGGGGCGGGATCTGACCCCAATCAATGGCGTCTGCCTCTTGAGTATCCCCTCCCAGCAGGCACACCGGGTCGACCACTCCCACTGTACCGCTGCCGAGAAGGGCAACTCAATGCACCATGGTTTGCCCGTGTTCCAACAGGTGCCTGAGGTGGCAACGCCACCTACAGGCAATAAGGGAAAATGCTATTGGGCAAACCACAGCTAGAACAGAGGTAAAATTAAATGCAATTCAACCGTCTGAGCCCAACTACTGGCTCAGACATCCCTCTATATTTTTTGGGGAGGGCGCTACATGTATATATCAAAGGGTTAGGTCCATGAGCTCCTCCGTGCTTGCTTGCCAACGCGTTTCACATTTAATTGCTTCCCCAGGACATAATGGGTAGGTGAGGAAAGGAAGGTGTGCCAAACTAAGTGCAGTATTGAAGTATTTAATGACAAATAATAAAATAGCCAAATGGCTACTCACAGGGTGATGAAGTTATTAAGGCATATCAGTGTAGAAGATAGAGCAGGTCCGGTGTCATCAATAGCAGTCCGCGGGGAGATGTAGGTCCCAGATGGAGGAGAGACTGAAGGCAGGTCTGTAGTGTCAGCAGGGAACGTCCTGGGCATCAAGGCACTGTAGTCGTGCGTGGTGTGTTCCTGTAGTGATGGATGGAAGACCAGGGAGATGCGCTTCAGCGTGCGCTTCAGCGTGGAGCGCAGCGTGCCATCAGACCGGAAGTGACGTGGTACGGGGAACGGACCAATAGGATGACGCGTTTCTCAGCATCCGCTGTTTCATCAGATCCATGGGGGACATGGTGATAGGTGGACATTATAAGGCAGAGAGGGGTGCTGTGATTGGCTAAGAGCACACATGCATTTGAGAGGGGGCGCTGTGATTGGTCACAACAGGAGATACATGTCATGTAATTATATGGAGATGTAATTATATGGAGATGTGAGCGTCAGATCGAGGATTCTGCATGAATACAAAAAATATTATATAATGGGATCATGTGAAAAATATATATGATATATGATAATTATTATGTCATTTAAAAAAGGTTTGTCATTTAAAAAAGGGGGAAGCGCTGTAATGGTAGATAAGGGGAATAAACAGTGGCGGTGCGTCCATAGAGGGCGCCGGAGCGCCGCCCCCTCTCGCTCCCGCACCGCCACTGAAAGACAATACACAGATTCATGCATTGCATGAATCTGTGTATTGTCACTGCTGCCACGCTGCCCACTATACATATGGCCGGCCTCCTGGTGAGCGCCGGCCATATGAATTAGAGCGGCGGCCGGCGGTGGGTGTAACTTGGGTGTCACCAACATACCGAGAGTCCGGAAGGAACGGGCTGTCTTTAGCCGGCCGGCTACAATACACCACACGCCTTTTATTTTTCAACTAATTGTAAGTGCAATTTTAATCTTATTAAATGCAATTTTTAAACTGGATTACGCTATGGTGGCTTTCTTTTCCATTGGCAATTTGAATCCGGGCTTTATCCATGTCCTGTCAGAGGAGAGGAGACCGATGTGTGTTCCCATTAAAGAGGAACACACATCGGTCTCCTCCCCCAGTCAGTCCCCTCCCCCTACAGTTAGAATCACTCACTAGGGAACATATTAAGCCCTTGATCGCCCCCTAGTGTTAACCCCTTCCCTGCCAGTCACATTTACACAGTAATCAGTGCAGTTTTATAGCACTAATCGCTGTGTAAATGTGAATGGTCCCAAAAATGTGTCAAAAGTGTCTGATCTGTCCGTCGCAATGTCACGGTCACAATAAAAATCGCAGATCGCCAGCCATTACTAGTAGGGATGAGCCGAACACCCCCCCGTTCGGTTCGCACCAGAACCTTCGAACGGACCGAAAGTTCGCGCAAACTTTAGAACCCTATTAAATACAATGAACGCGAACGTTCGAAATCTAAAGTGCTAATAATAATGACTAATATGCATGTTATTGTCCTAAAAAGGTTTGGGGTACCGGGTCCTGCCCCAGGGGACATGTATCAATGCAAAAATAATTTTAAAAAACTGTAGTTTTTTCGGGAGCAGTGATTTTAATGATGCATAAAGTGAAAAAAAAGGTGAAATATTCCATTAAACATCGTACCTGGGGGGGTGTCTAAATTATGCCTGTGAAGTGGCACGTGTTCCCCGTGTTTAGAACTGTCCCTGCACAAAATGACATTTCTAAACGAAAAAAAGCCATTTAAAACTGCTTGCGGCTTTAATGTAATGTCTGGTCCCGGCAATATGGATGAAAATCATTGAGAAAAATGGCATGGCTACCCCCCACCCCAGCCCATTACCAGCCCCCTTGGGTCTTGTATGGATATTAAGGGGAACCCCGCAACAAAAATAAAAAAAGGCCCTATATACTCTGAACAGCAGTATACAGGCGCTG
Organism: Rana muscosa; assembly: GCA_029206835.1. NCBI lineage: Eukaryota > Metazoa > Chordata > Amphibia > Anura > Ranidae > Rana > Rana muscosa. The sequence goes on from CM055117.1 coordinate 468,981,464, forward strand.
CAAACAAGACAGGGACTGAAGGTTTGTTCTTAAGTAAAATCTGTTTGTAATTTGGAACAGGTACATTTTTTAAGTGTAGCTCTAGCCAAAAAATCTATTTTTAAGCTTTTTGGAGAACATAGGGAAGGGTTATCACCCCTGTAACATTTGTTTTGCTGTCTGTGCACCTGTTCAGAACATTTCACCTCACTTTCCATCCCAATGACAAATGTTTTTGGAAAATTTGTTTTTTTTATTGAAACAAGGATTGGTGATAAAGCATCAGTAGAGAGGAGACACCTTTTTCTCATATTAACTCTTACAGGAGAGAATTTCCCTTCCTAGGGGTAGATTTCCTCTCACTTCCTGTTGTCTCCTTCCGTTTGCAAGTAGGAGTCGTTTGTAAGTTGGATGTTTGAAAGTAGGGGCCTGCCATATATACTCTGCAGAAATTTGCCCCTTAGGTGTTGGTGTTGCCACAACACTGTAAGCCCTCACAGTTACTCTTGGTGGGCGCTGGAACGCTCTGCTGTCAACCATTATATCAGGAATTGTAATTACATGCCATTGTTGAACAGTGGTAGGAAAAATTGGGCCTTTGGTGGTGGTGCTGGTGCCACAACACTGTAAGCCCTCACAGTTACTCTTAGTGGGCGCATGAATGGGCCCTGCTGTGAATTATTAGATCAAGAATTGTAATTGCATGCCCCTGTTGAACAGGGGCTGAAAAATTGGGCCTTTGGTGGTGGCGGTGGTGCTGGTGCCACAAGACTGTAAGTCCTCACAGTTACTCTTGGTGGGCACAGGAATGGGCCCAGCTGTGAAATATTAGATCAAGAATTGTAATTACATGCCCCTGTTGAACAGGGTCAGAAAAATTGGGCCTTAGGCGCTGGTGCTGGTGCCACAACACTGCAACCCCTCACAGATACTGTACTTAGAGCGCAGCAATGAGCCCTGTTGCAAAGTATTGCATCAAAAATTGTAATTACACGCCCCTGTTAAACAGGGGCTGAAAAATTGGGCCTTAGCCACTGGTGGCGGTGCCCAGAACCAAAAATGTTCTTTCAAGCTATCAGCTTGATTATTGAGGAGGAAGAGGATAGTCACTCAGCATAACAGGATAGTCACTCTGCATCAACATAGGCAGTCTTGAAGGGATCTGACATTTCAAAGAAAATTATTCTGTTACATCAGCATCAGGTGCTTGGTAGCTGGTGGTTATCCAAGACTGATTCATTTTTATGAAGGTCAGTCGATCGACCGAGTCGGTTGACAGGTGCACCCTGTGATCGGTTACAAAGCCTCCAGCAGCACTGAATGTGCGTTCCGAAAGAACGCTGGATGCAGGACAGGCCAGTATCTCAATTGCATACTGTGCAAGCTCTGGCCAGTGATCCATCCTCAAGACCCAATAACCCAGAGGATTTTCGGTGGGAAAGGTGTCCAAGTCTGATCTTGCCCCTAGGTATTCCTGCACCATGAAAACCAGATGCTGGCGATGGTTGCTGGAATCGATCATACCTTGGGGTTGCGGACTAAAAAATTGTCTGAACGCGTCGGTCAGACGGCCACCTTCTCCACCGCTCCTTCTTTGACTGACCGAAGCCTCAGCAACACGTTGTCCAGGACCAGGAATTTGTAACCTCCCAGTCTCTGGGAACGCATTGCACAGACCTTTCTGAAAGGCCTCCTGAAGATGCCTCATCCTCTGCTCCCTCTGCGACGGCAAGATAAGGTCCACAACCTTACCCTTGTAACGTGGATCAAGGAGGGTTGCCAGCCAGTAATGATCCCTCTCCTTGATCGCACGAATACGAGGATCCTTACGTAGGCTTTGCAGGATCAGGGAGGCCATGCAGCGTAGGTTTGCTGAGGCATTCAGTGCCGAGTCCTCTGGGTCACTGAGGACGACATGATCCGCAGCCACCTCCTCCCAGCCACGTACAAGTCCATGGGTGTCTTGGGACTGTAATTGATCCCTTGAAGACTGCTGCTGATGCTGAGTGCTAGTCTCCACCTCCATGCTGCTCCTCCACCTCCTCCTCCTCCTCCTCCTCGTCCTCTTCCTGTGTGATAGCCGGGCCAGCAGGAACACTGTCTGGATAAAGGGGGCCTTGAGAGGTAAGGAAGTCCTCCTCTTCCTGCCTCTGTTTTGCCTCAAGTGCCCTGTCCATTATTCCACGCAGCGTGTGCTCCAACAGGTGGACAAGAGGGATAGTGTCACTGATGCATGCACTGTCACTGCTCACCATCCTAGTGGCCTCCTCAAATGGTGCCAGGACAGTGCATGCATCCCTGATCATGGCCCACTGGCATGGGGAAAAAAATCCAAGCTCCCCTGACCCTGTCCTGTGCCATATTGCAACAGATACTCATTGATGGCCCTCGTAGAGTTCAACCTGGTGGGCATGTCACAGATTAGGCGGTTCTTGGGCAGGTTGCAATCCTTTTGCAGCTCAGCCAGCCGAGCACTGGCATTATATGACCGGCGGAAATGCCCACAGAGTTTCCTGGCCTGCTTCAGGACCTCCTGTAAGCCCGGGTACCTGCCCAAGAACCGCTGCACCACCAAGTTAAGGACATGAGCCAAACAGGGCACATGGGTCAGTTGTCCCTGTCAGAGGGCGGAGAGGAGGTTGGTGCCATTGTCGGAAACCACCTTTCCTGGCTTAAGCTGGCGTGGCGTCAACCACCTCTGAGCTTGCCCCTGCAGAGCTGACAGAATCTCTGCCCCAGTGTGGCTCCTGTCCCCCAAGCACACCAGCTCAAGCACCGCATGGCATCTTTTTGCCTGCATACTAGCGTAGCCCCTTGAATGCTTACGGAGCACCGCTGGTTCCGAGGACAAATCAGCACAGGAAGAGGCCATAGAGGAAGAAGAGGAGGGGGTGGAGGAGAGAGGTGTGTCAGAATCACCAGTAGTAACATTTTGGAGGCGTGGTGGCGGAACAACCTCCAACACTACTGCACCTTGTCCTGCATCCTTCCCAGCTGCCGGCAGAGTCACCCAATGCGCCGTGAAAGATAGGTAACGTCCCTGTCCATGCCTGCTGGACCATTAGTCAGTGGTAATATGCACCTTACCGCTGACCGCTCTGTCCTGCAAGGCCAAGACATTGCCTTCCACATGCCGGTAGAGAGACGGAATTGCCTTCCGTGAGAAAAAGTGGCGTTTGGGAACCTGCCTCTGAGGAACCGCACATTCCACAAACTCACAGAAGGGGGCAGAGTCTACCAACTGAAAAGGCAGCAGTTGAAGTGCTAGCAATTTAGCCAAGCTAGCATTCAACCGCTGGGCATGTGGATGGCTGGGAGTGAACTTCTTGCGGCGGTGCAGCAGCTGGGGCAGGGAAATTTGCCTGGTACAATCGGACATCGGTGTACCGATAGCAGATTGTCCGCAAGTACTTGGCTGTGACACACCTAATTCTACACCTTCATTCCTCTCAGTGCAGGTTTCAGAGAGGACTGAAGGTATAGTGGGGTTGGAGATCCCAGCTGATGAGGAGCAAGGAGAGGTCCGCCTTGTTCTTTGGTGTGGGTCTTTTAGGTGTGCTTGCCAACGGACTGCATGGCAGGTCTACATATGTCTGGTCAAGCACGTGATGCCCAAGTGGCTGATGTTTTGGCCATGCAAGATACGCTTTAGACATATGTTGCAAATGGCAATGGTGCGATCTGCTGCACACATCTGAAAAAAGGCCCACACCAAAGAACTTTTGGAATAACGCGCAGAGACAGCAGCGCCCTGCACATGCAGAGCTCTGCGGTGTGATGCAGGTGGTGTACTGCCCTTAAGCTGGCCCCTGGAGGGCATCCTGCCTCGTTGGAGATGTGCCTCATCCTCCTCCTCCTCCTCTCTCCTATCAGGCACCCACGTGGAGTCAGTGACCTCATCATCCCCTCCCTCCTCATCACTGGAGCCAATCTGGCAGTATGCTGCAGCTGGGGGAACATGACTGCCAGATAGCTGACCTTGTTGGGCACCCCCTCTCTCTGGGCTCACGTTACTACCCCCTCTCTCTGAGCTCACGTTACTGCCTTCCTCCAGCTGTGTTCCATCATCGGAGCCTTCAAAACGCTGGGCATCCTCCTGGAGCATGTACCCAACACTGTGGTCAAACAGTTCGGGGGACTCCTCAGGAGGACATGGTGGGGCTAGGGAAGGAGTGACTGATGCCATTGAGCCAAGGGAAGAGGCCGCTTTGGCAGCTGCTTTGCCAGACAAAGTACCCTGAGCCTGGGTAAAGAGAGGATGAGGAGGAGGAGGACGGCTTGGTCAACTACTCTACCAAGTCTTCGGCATGTTGCGGCTCAACATGGCCAGCTGCCGAAAAGAAGGACAAGCGTTTCCCACGGCCACGTGCTGATGAGGATGCACCGTGTCCACGACCAGCATCACTGTTGCCTCTAGACACAGAGCCTGCTTGCCCTCTTTTATTGCCTCGTGACTGTCTGCCTCTCATTGTTTGCCTTCCAGACATACTAATGGCTTGCTGTGGTGTTAGTATGGGAAAAGCAGCAATTGTTTTCAGTTAGTTTTAGGTAAAAACTGTGCAGAGGACACAGTACACTGAAAATACTTGCAGCTCTCTGCTTGTGGTTTTATTATGAGAACACCACTATAATAGTCACTAACTGTATTCAGGTGAGCTTTAGGTGAATGCTATGCAAAGCACACAGTAGTACACTAAGTGAAACACTAACTGTCTGCAGCTAGCACAATCACCGGCCTGCCTTTCACTGTATAGAGAATATCTGTATTCAGGTGAGCTTTAGGTGATCGCTATGCAAAGCACACAGTAGTACACTAAGTGAAACACTGACTGTCTGCAGCTAGCACAATCACCGGCCTGCCTGTCACAGTATAGAGAATAACTGTATTCAGGTGAGCTTTAGGTGATCGCTATGCAAAGCACACAGTAGTACACTAGGTGAAACACTGACAGTCTGCAGCTAGCACAATCACCGGCCTGCCTGTCACAGTATAGAGAATAACTGTATTCAGGTGAGCTTTAGGTGATCGCTATGCAAAGCACACAGTAGTACACTAAGTGAAACGCTGACTGTCTGCAGCTAGCACAATCACCGGCCTGCCTGTCACAGTATAGAGAATAACTGTATTCAGGTGAGCTTTAGGTGATCGCTATGCAAAGCACACAGTAGTACACTAAGTGAAACACTGACTGTCTGCAGCTAGCACAATCACCGGCCTGCCTGTCACAGTATAGAGAATAACTGTATTCAGGTGAGCTTTAGGTGAACGCTATGCAAAGCACACAGTAGTACACTAAGTGAAACACTGACTGTCTGCAGCTAGCACAATCACCTGCCTGCCTGTCACAGTATAGAGACTAACAGGAACGGATCTAGCTAAACTTAATACAGTGTATAAATATATATGCAACACCTAGGATGCATATATATCCTCTACACACTGTAACAGCAGCTAATTGACTCGCCTGCCTGCTCTATCTAACTCAATATAAATGACACTGTCTCTCTCTCTGTAACTCTCTCTTTCACAAACGCCAACACACTACACAAGGCCAACTTCCAGGTGGCCTTATATAGTGTGGGGAGTGTACCTACTCCTCTAAGCCATGATTGGCCAAAGCCACCCTTGCTTTGTCCAATTACGGCTCTCTGTACAGACGGCGCTGTGATTGGCCAAGCATGCGGGTCATAGTGTATGCTTGGCCAATCATCAGCCAGCAATGCACTGCGATGCCGCAGTGAATTATGGGCCGTGATGCGCCACTCGAATTTGGCGTGAACGGCCCATAACGTTCGATCTTCGTCGAACGATCGAACAGCCGATGTTCGAGTCGAACGTGTGTTCGACTCGAACACGAAGCTCATCCCTAATTACTAGTAAAAAATAAAAATGCCATAAATCTATCCCCTATTTTGTAGATGCTATAACTTTTGCGCAAACCAATCAATAAACGCTTATTGTGATTTTTTTTACCAAAAATATGTAGAAGAATACGTATCAGTCTAAATTGAGGAATTTTTTTTTTTTTTCAATTGTGATATTTATTAAATCAAAAAGTAAAAAATGTGTTTTTTTTTCAAAATTGTCGCTCTTCGCATGCCGAGTCTCTTGACAGACACGCTAAATTCTCCTTCATCTGGAGTATATGGAGGCATTACTCTACTTCGGATAAACTAAGGAACAAGCTTCTGCCCGCGATTGTCCCCTGAGAGTCTAACTATCCCTGCACTTCATGCTCCTCATCATAGTGTGATACATCCCCACTGGACCGCAGCTCGCTGTCACTCTATCCAAAAACTAAAGTGACATCCTAGTCAATATTATAAGTCTTGTCAGCATGGCATCAGGGTCATTGTTTCTAGTTACAATGGCAAATGTAATTTTAGATTGAAATGTCAGTGGTTTGTTGTGCAGTAGAACAACGCATTTTTAAATTCAAGCATTTAGTCCCATATGGCGGCCTGATTTTTGGAACAGCGCAGGATGGCAAACGTGCTTGTTTGATGCAAGGATTATAAACTACTTTTCCTACCAGTGTTTCTATATTTGTAGAACTAAGAAACAGTTAAACAATGGAAATCAGTCTTGCCTAAATTTTTATTGCCTTAGAAACAGTAAGACACCTGAAATAAGTAAACTAAACTTTAATTCTTACTAAACAGGAGGACTTTTTGCTTTCAGTTCCTTGTTGACGAATTGTGTATAAGGACATGTCATGAAAAGGAGCCTTTGTAAATACAAGACATGGCTGTAAGACCGACAACTGAAGCCGCTTCCAGGACAATTTGATCCACCCCAATAAAAATGACTGTGAATGTTTCCTAGTTACTGTCTAAACACAGACAACTGTCCAAGCTTTTCAAACGGTAAACACCATCATGTGAAGCTGCTCTAAAAGTAGCCCACAGCAGTCCTGTGACTATTACAGACATTCTAGGCTGTTCCACTCGCTATACAAAGAATGTAAAATAACAGATGGCTCAGAATAGTCAAGTAAAGACTATAATAAACAATAGGAGATAATCTGTCCCAAAAAAAATGCATTTCAAAATTGTGGGACACGAATAAAAGTTTGTTTCAATTTCTTTTGCGGATTTTAAGGGAGCAGATATTTACCGATTGCTAAACCTAAATTGCAAATCACTAAATAAAATATAATTCAAAAGTATATCTAGAGGCCTTTCATAGCAATGTAATATTTTTCACTGCGTTCACATGTGCTTTTCTGCAAGTATGATTTATCGGTCAGACAAAAGAATTCTAGTGCACAATCTAGACACTCAGAAACAAAGGATGCAAGTTCTCAGAGTTCTCAAGCCATACCAAAATCCAAATGAGGTCCTAAAAACAACTCTGAAGCCTCGTACACACGGCCGAAAATCTCGTCAAGAAAAAACACGTTGTTTTTCTTGACAAGATTCTTGGACAAGAAACTTGTCCCGGCCGAGTGTACAGACGCTCAATTCAAAGAACCCGCGGTTCTTTGAATGGAGCGAACGCGGTGACGTCATCGACTACAACGAGCGTGCGCTCGTCACATTCGATGCCGTCGCCGCCATCTTGCTACACCCTATCTATGCCTAGGAAGCTACCGCGCATGCGTCAAAGTCATTTCGAGCATGCGCTGGCTTCCCGGAGGACAGGTAAGTGTACACACACACAATTTTCTCGTTGAGAAACAGGCTGACGAGAATCTCGACGAGAAAATAGAGAGCAGGTTCTCTATATTTCTCGTCGAGATTCTTGCCGGTTTTCTTGACGAGAAACCATACACACGAACGATTTTCTCGGCAAGAAAGCTCTCTCTGCAGTTTTCTTGTAGTTTCTTGCCGAGAAACTCGTTCGTGTGTACGAGGCTTGACACTAAAATATTGTAGATGTGTGTGTGTGTGTGTGTATATACTGTGTATGTATATATATATATATATATATGTAGCACCCTGGTGTTTAGGCAGGGTTGCTCTTAAATTTACCTGCCAGGTATAGTTACCTTGGCTAATTGTGAGGATCAATTGATTTCACTCTAATGCCCCATACACACGATCATTTTTCATGCCGTTAAAAATGCCATTAAAAAAAATGGCCATTAAAAATGATCGTGTGTATGCTCCAGAGCATTTTTAACGACGTGAAAAACGGGCATTAAAAATTTCGAACATGCTCTCTTTTTTCACGTCGTTTTTCATGGCGTTTTTTTTAACGACATGAAAAACGATAGTGTGTATGCTTTAACGACGTGAAAAAAAATGCGCATGCTCAGAATCAAGTATGAGACGGGAGCGCTCGTTCTGGTAAAACTAGCGTTCGTAATGGAGATAGCACATTCGTCATGCTGTAACGGACTGAAAAGCACTAGACTGAAAAGAGCGAATCGTCTCTCAACAAACTTTACTAACATGAAGGGTGGCGCCATTCGAACGGAACTTCCCCTTTATAGTGCCGTCGTACGTGGTGTACGTCACTGCGCTTTTCTTGAGCATTTTTTAAAATGATGGTGTGTACGCAAGACAGGCTTGAGAGGAAACAAGAAAAAAAATGACAAGAAAAACGTCAGTTTTAAAAATGACATTAAAAATGATCGTGTGTATGGGGCATAATGCCCCATACACACGATCATTTTTCATGCCGTTAAAAATGCCATTAAAAAAAATGGCCATTAAAAATGATCGTGTGTATGCTCCAGAGCATTTTTAACGACGTGAAAAACGGACATTAAAAATTTCGAACATGCTCTCTTTTTTCACGTCGTTTTTCATGTCGTTTTTTTTAACGACGTGAAAAACTATAGTGTGTATGCTTTAACGACGTGAAAAAAAATGTGCATGCTCAGAATCAAGTATGAGACGGGAGCGCTCGTTCTGGTAAAACTAGCGTTCGTAATGGAGATAGCACATTCGTCATGCTGTAACGGACTGAAAAGCACTAGACTGAAAAGAGCGAATCGTCTCTCAACAAACTTTACTAACATGAAGGGTGGTGCCATTCGAACGGAACTTCCCCTTTATAGTGCCGTCGTACGTGGTGTACGTCACTGCGCTTTTCTTGAACATTTTTTAAAATGATGGTGTGTACGCAAGACAGGCTTGAGAGGAAACAAGAAAAAAAATGACAAGAAAAACGTCAGTTTTAAAAATGACATTAAAAATGATCGTGTGTATGGGGCATAAGTCTGTAATTGCTGCGTTTCTCTCTTTTGTCACTAGGTGGCTGGGTATCTGGTGGCATTAGATATGAGAATGGCAATGCAAGGTCAGATTATATGTATATGGGGTATCCCAGCCAATGGGCAGGGGTTTTCTTAAATCCCTTGGCCTGCTGAGAGAACCTATATATTTGGGTGGAGTGGAGTCAGGTTATCACTGTTCTGTGCCACCTGGACGTCTGTCTGGGTGGACGTGTGTTGTATTTGCCGGACTGCTAGGCCGGAGTTTGGGCCTATCCCGGGCACATCTGGCTGCTAGGCTGTCTGAGGGCCTATCCAGAAGCAGGAGAGCAGTGCAGGGTTGGGATTGCGGCTTGCAGTCCAACCAAATGTGATGGTTCTGCCGGCCGGAGAACCTGTCGTGGTCGAAGGTAGAGGGGAAGATGTCGCCACTAAGGGACCAACCACCTTTTTACAAGGGACCACAATGAGTAACTGAAGCAAGTACCGGAGCAGTATTCTCACCAATCGGGGATGGTGAAGAATCGGGAAACTTCAGTGGGTATCAAGCCAGGGACCCAGCCAGCAGAGGTGACGCTTGCAGAGTAGCCTTGTGTGTTAACAAGGCAAAGTTTGGTTTGGTATGGCGCACTTTGGAAAGGGCTGTATAGAGATCTATAACGAAGGAGAGGAGGGGGGAGGGGTAATGCACTGGGTGGAGTTGTGAAAGTTCAGTTATTAATAGTAAATATGTATGTCCATGTATGGAGGAAAAGTTTAGGGCGAGAGTTGCTGAAATTAATTAGATGGCTGCCAGTTCAGATTGGAAGCTAGAAGAGGCTCTGGAACAGACAAGACGAAAAGGGAACGGCGCCCTCTAAATGCAGCAAGTAAAAACATTTTTTTATTATAAAAAGGTTAAAATACACTCACATTTGAGCAGTGGTAATCGAGCGTGTCAGGGGTTGACAGGAACTTCATCCGCAGATCCTCAGGGGTGATGGTGGTTTCACGGGCAGTTGGGCTGGAGTCCTCGATCCTGTGTCTCTTCCTGCACTGGATGTTGAGCAGCGCCGGCCGGAAACTTCGATCTGGACTGTGTATGCTCCGTGCGGTCCTGGGGTCATCACTTCCGGGTCAGAGGTATGCGGGAGGTGCTTCGACTAGCCTGATGAAGGGACACGCATGTCCCGAACGCGAAGCACCTCCCGCATACCTCTGACCCGGAAGTGATGACCCCAGGACTTGCAACTACCAAAGGGTGTCCTGGCCCTATCCCTCTCTCCCACAGTTCTGTTAAGAGAAATAAAATCTTTTGCATTCAAGATGTGTCTGGCGCCCAATGAATCTAACACCTTTGCACCCACTATGCCTCACAACCCACCATATACAGAAGGATGTCAGCTATCTCAGGTCCTGGAGGTTCTCATCAGACCAAAGAAGGCTGGGGACCTTGCTACATATATATATATATATATATATATATATATATATATATATATATATATATATAATTTTATATACTTTGTTAAAATTGCTCAACAAAATTTAAGGAACACTTTTTAAGCAGAGTATAGCATCAAGTCAATTAAACTCTTTGGATATTGTTAAGTAACAGAGGTGGTTGTTAATCAGTTTCAGCTTCTTTGGTGTTAATGAAATTAACAACAGGTGCACTAGATGGGCAACAATGAGACAATCTCCAAAACAGGAATGGTTTTACAGGAAGAGGCCACTGACATTTTTTTCCATACTCATCTTTTCGGACTGTTTTTCTTAGTTTTGCATTTGGCTAGGGTTAGTGTCACTAATGATAGCATGAGGCGATACCTTGCCCCTATAGAGGTTACACAGGCTATCCAACTCCTTCAGGATGGCACATCAATATGTGCCATTGCCAGAAGGCATGTTACTCTAGGAGAGCTGGACAGGGCCGTAGATGGTCCTTAACCCATCAGCAGGACCGATATCTGCTCCTTTGTGCAAGGATGAGTACTGCCAAAGCCCTACAAAATGACCTCCAGCAGGCCACTGGTGTGAATGTCTCTGACCAAAGAATCAGAAACAGACTTTATGAGGGTGTCCTGAGGGCCCCACGTCCTCTAGTGGAACCTGTGCTCACTACCTGGCACTGTGGAGCTCTATTGGCATTTTCCATTGAACGCCAGAATTGTCAGGTCCACCACTGCCGCCCTGTGCTTTGCAAAGATGAGAGCAGGTTCACCCTCAGCACATGTGACAGCCATGAAGAACGTTATGCTGCCTGTAACATGGTTCAACATGACCAGTTTGGTGTTGGGTCAGTGTTGGTCTGGGGAGGCATATCTATGGAGGGACACACAGACCTCTACAGGCTAGACAATGGCACCCTGACTGTTATTAGGTATCGGGATGAAATCCTTGGACCCATTGTCAGAACTTATGTTGGTGCAGTGGGTCCTGGGTACCTCCTCATGCACGACAATGCCCGGCCTCATGTGGTGAGAGTATGCAGCCAGTTCCTGGAGGATGAAGCAATTGATACAGATGAAGGCCCCCACGCTCGCCTGACCTAAATCCAATAAAACCCCTTTGGGACATTATGTTTCGGTCCATCCGACACTGCCAGGTTGCACCTCAATTTGGTTCAGGAGCTCAGTGATGCCCTGGTCCAGATATGGGAGGAAATACCCCAGGACACAATCCGTCGTCTCATTTGGAGCATGCCCCAACGTTGTCAGGTGTGCATACAAGCATGTGGTGGCCATACAAACTATGGAGTACCATTTTGAGTTGCTGCAATGAAATTTCAGCAAAATGGACTAGCCTGCTGCATCATTTTTTCACTTTGATTTTCGGGGTGTCTTTGAATTCAGCCCTCTTTTGGTTGATTATTTTCATTTCAATCAAACGATGTGGCATCCTTTTGTTCCTAACACATTACCCAGTCCATATCAGTATAGATATCTAGCTTGATATTTTTCCCCATTGAGATCTGATGTGTTTTTAAAGTGTTCCTTGAATTTTTTTGAGCAATGTGTGTATAGTGTGTGCATGTATGTATGTATATATAGATATATATATGTACATATATATATATCTATATATATATATGTAGCAATACTCCCGGAGGAGCTGCTTTGGGTTGTTCAGTCCGTTACTTTGCCTCTCAACCCCAAAGAACTATCCCAGCCCCTCTGGCACACCTAGCAATATAAATAATGGAAGAACCCAATAATAATAATAATTCACAACACAGTTCCGTTCTTCAAGTTTACTTAGAGCAGATTAAAGTTTAGATTAATATTAGTCAACCAAGGCCTGTATAAGTAGCTAGGGCTTGGTTGAAACAGTAAAAAACAGTCAATAACACTATGCAACAAATAAAGAGTAAATAACAATACACACAGATTAAATGGACTCCCCAACAAAGCTATTGATGTATGTAGAATGCTATGGCTAAAGGGGAAACCCCAGGCCAGCCTATAGTACCTCCAATACACACAGTGAAGTAATTTAAACACCCGTGGTGTGTCCCCTTTAAGAGCAACAACAGTAATGTTCTATGAGGAAAGCTTTGCGTTTGTTCTCTTCACCGGCATGTAGGAGCTCTGTGGACAGGGGTCCCTCAATATAACAGGGTGATGAGAAGGAATGTGAAGTAGCTGGTACTCTGAGGTAACACTCCTTTATGTGATTCAGATAATCAGTGTCTGTGCACAGTATCCAGGTGTGTTATCTTATAGAAGGCAATAGGGTTCCTGGGCAAAGCCTCCTCACCAATCCTATACGCAATCAGCAGTCCTCACAGAGCGATCGACAGATTCTCCTGGCTGTAGGTTTGTGTCGCGATGGCGTTCAGTCTCTGAGCTGTTGAAACAGTCTCTTCCGTGACATTCCACGCTGTTGTACAGCATCCTTCTGGAGCAGGCAGGTTCTGTTCCTCTGGGCTGGAGCTGCAGACTGTGTGCCCCTTGGTAGGCCGCAATCCCCCCCCCCCCCCCCCGTGCACAGCAACAGAGGGATTGCTCTCCTGAGGGGATCCAGGAAAAAGTCTTCTGGCCTAGTCCCTCAGTGTCTTTTATAATCCCTTCCATCGAGGGATGACCTTAGTGAGCTGTTTCCCCAGCACTTGGACACTACCCCAGTGTTTATCCCCCCAGCAGAAGCGCTGGCTGCGGGGCAGAGTGCCACTGGCCCCTGCCCAGCCCTCAGTATGTTTTTGGAGGCTTTGGGGGACAGCCCCTGTCAGAAGTCACCCCAGTGGCTGGTCACAGAACCTGGAGGAGAGAAAACCCTTCCCCCTCTCCAGCGGCTGAACTCTACCTTTGTATATGTCCCCCCAGCAGAAGCGCTGGCTACGGGGCAGAGGATTATTCAGCTCCCCCCAATACCTGCAACCCAGCCCCAGATCACGGGAGTGCGAACAGCTGTTCCCACTCTGCAGCGGCTGTTTTTATTCACAGGAGACCGTATGTGCGATTTTGCTCCCCAGCGCCAGAGACGTACTTTTCCTTTTCCTGTTTGCCTGGGGTGGAAGTTTGTGACTAACGCAGGTCCAGACCAGTTGGGGGTCAGGAACCTGGTTAGTCTGTTTTTAAAAGGGGAGAAATGTGACAGAACCCCCTGTCACTGTGTGTTTTGGAAGGGACTGTGGGCTGGCCTTCTACCCACAGACTATGGCCCAGAAGAGACTGAGAGACTTGCGGACAAGCTGGCATTGAGATAATGTCGTGTAATGCTACATCCCTTCTCCCCCATCCCCCCCTCTTCTTGCTGTGTTTTAATTGTGTTGGGTCTGGACTGGAGACATCTCTCCGCAGGGGATGTGTATTGAGGGTCTGCCTGCTTACCATAATCCCTTTATGTTTCAATGTACAAGTGTTGAGTTCCCATTGGTTCTTCCTTGTCCCCTACCCCCCTCTATGACAATGCTAAGGGGAGTGTCCCTAACTGTGTGTGAAAGTGTATGTTTTGTATTTAATAAACAGTTGATGCTCTGCATGTTTAACCCTCAACACCTGTGTGGCTTGTCTCGTGATTGAGGGGTTAAGGGCTGGTTATGGCGAATCTGCAGACTGCGGGTGCGTTTGGAGGACAGGAGACACAGGTCTGGCGGATGTGCCCACCTGGGGTATCCGAGATCCGTCACACTCCCCCTGGTGGATTTCATCAGCCTGGAGAGGTACCTGCTACACACTCCCCCCACCAAAGAATCTTTGGTCCCAGAGGGAAGTAAAAAGTCCGTAACCTGTTACATGCTTTTTAAATACAAGCGGAGAAAACAAGTTAGTGTGCACAAGAAATCAGACAGTTTGCACTTGAATAAAACCCTGCCAGAGGAATCTCCCACCAATGAACATGAGAAGGATAGTTGTCCTGCCTACAGGCCACCTTAACTGGAATGGCCCAGCTAGATGTGCCAGGGGGTGAATTGGGGTTGTCCTCCACTAAAGGTGTGGTGGAAGGACCAGGCGTCTCAAGAGTCCTGTTTGAGGTGAAAACAGCTTCCTCAGAACTTTCACCCAGCATGTCATAAGTCAGTCTCTTAGGTAGGTGAATAGCTCTTCGCTCTCTCTGTTCTTATGGCTCTGGCATTACAGGCACACTGGACTTGGCCTCGTCCACAGCTTCTTCTTCATCCTGCATATCAGCCTCAATTCCCTCTTCATTGAATGATTGGAAATCTTCGGGGTCTGCTGTCAGCAGGGAAGATTGAGTGTCTTTCAACTCTTCAAAAGACGGACTTTGAGGAACAAACTCAGGGGCCTCTGGTCTGAGAATCTTAGCGTCTGTCACGTTAGGAGGAGACGAAGGGGGGGGGGTGGCAAACCCTGGCATTTGAGGTGGCTACAACCAGTCTATCCCCATCTCTTCATCTTAGCTGTCCTCATCATCTACAGCGAGGGGTACAGACTGAGATCTAGTGACCGGTCGGGATCTCTGAGAGGCCATGGGTGTGGACTGTGAATCTAGCTGTGGTGGAAAACAAACTGCTTCGGATAGGGGCAGTAGTTGGTTGCGATACCAAGTCTTCAGCGGGCCTGTGCTCCTCTCTGGTCGGATTTGATACACTGGGAGTCCTGGCAGCTGCTTGCAAATGACATAGGGCTGTGACTTCCAGCGATCATCCAACTTGTGCTTTCCAGGGACACCCAGATTCCTTAGCAGTACCCTGTCACCTGGTTGCAAATCTTGCACTCGTACTCTGAGGTCAAAGTTCCTTTTATTTAAAAACGGACACGAAGGCCTGGGAAGGAGAGGTGTGTCAAACTCTGAGAGACTCGGAGGAGGCATACGTCTCTAACCCTACTGCAGCCACGAAGAGAGTTTGGTTGGGGGCACAAGCAATGTCTACTCAGCTAGCTCTTCAGCTTGCTGAAAATAAACGTTTTTTCCTACAGCAATCACACTTTGAGGAAGGGGAATCAACTGGCCACATGCTTGCCCTACTGGCGAAAACGCAGAGGTCTACCTCATTGGTTCCAATTCTTTCTGACTCTCAGGGGGTAACCCACACCCAGACCTCTATGGTAATGCAAATTTTCAGGTATTTTTATGCTGATCTATATACCTCAAAGGTACAACCCACGGAGGGTGACATATTGGAATTTTTGGGGGAGTGCGAGTTGCCTCGCTTGTCTGCTTCGGACGCGGCCCTGCTGGATGCCCCCTTATCGGAGAATGAATTGGCCACTGCATTAGAACAGACTCAAAATAACAAGTCTCCGGGGGCAGATGGCATTCCGTCCGAGGTATACAAGCGTTATGCGGCTACACTGCTACCTGTACTTGTAAAGGTCTATAATGAAGCGCTTAGAGAGGGTGTACTTCCTAATTCAATGAATGAAGCTGTTATAATAGTTCTACTGAAACCCGGTAAGGACGCATCGCAGCCTGACTCATATAGACCTATCTCGTTGCTTACGACCGACGTCAAGTTATTGGCGTGGGTGTTGGCGACGAGATTGTCAAAGGTGGTTCACAAACTGGTACATGAGGACCAGTCGGGATTCATACCTACCAGGTCCACTGCCCAAAATATAAGGCGACTTTTCCTAAACTTACAGCTGCCGGTGGAAAACACTGGTAATAGAGCCATTTTCTCGCTGGACGCAGCCAAGGCCTTTGACAGTGTCGAGTGGCCTTATCTGTGGAAAGTGCTAGAACATGCAGGGTTAGGTGCCAACTTCATTAATTGGGTTAAACTGTTGTATGCTAATCCTTCAGCTAGAGTCAGGGTTAATGGGGATATCTCTAACCCACTCCCATTGTTTCGAGGGACTAGACAGGGGTGTCCACTTTCCCCCCTGCTGTTTGCCCTGGCAATGGAAACTCTTGCTGCAAGAGTTAGGGGGGACAATACGATCGTGAGGTTCAAGCGTGCCACGGGGATAGACGTTATCTCCCTGTACGCAGACGATACCCTTCTATATCTGGGCGACACGCAGGGCTCCTTGTCTGCGCTTATGCAGCGCATTAAGTCCTTTGTTGCATTATCTGGCTTCTCCATTAATTGGAATAAGTCGGTGCTAATGCCATTAGACCCCCTAATTGCACCCCTCCCGGAGTGCGCATCGATGATACAAATAGTGTCGTCCTTCCGCTATCTGGGGATACAGGTGTCCCCAGACGTCTCTCAGTACATTCCTCTCAATCTCGTCCCGTTACTTGCTAAATTTCGGACCAAGTGCAGTGCCTGGTGTAAACTACCCTTATCGGTAGTTGGGAGGGTGAACCTCATAAAAATGGTGTGGGCACCTCAATTATTATACATAAGCCATAATTCCCCGGTGTGGATTCCACGCTATTGGTTTGATAGGATCGACTCCCAATTTAGAGAACTGATTTGGCGCAAGAAAAGGGTGAGGATTAGATTATCTACTCTACAATATAATAAAGACGAGGGGGGATTGGCGGTTCGCCATGCCAGGGCCTATTTTTTAGCAGCTCAATTACAGCAGCTGGGAGGTTGGGGACTGGTAAACACGTCGGACCCTATTCGCAGACTTCTGGCCACCTCGTCAGACGAGGCCCCGGCGTTGTCTGGCTTGGAGGCTGGTCATGCACATTTATTGAGTGGGACCCCCTCATTGCTCCTACTAAAAACCCTATGGAGCTCTGTTAAAAGATTATTGGGAATTAAGGGATTCTTATCGCTCACCTACATCTGGCATAATCTCCACTATAGAGAACTGTACAAACTTACAGGATTCGGGCAGTGGGAAGCAGCAGGGATCAGATACTTAGCACAGCTATACAATGACAGGGTCCTAAAATCCTTTTTAGAAATCCAGGCTGAATTTGGTATACCCCGCTCTAATTTTTTTAAGTACCTGCAGCTGCGACACGCACTACAGGTACAATCTAGACAAGGACTGCTTAGACTAACCGACCACGCCATAATTCAGGGGATCTTCATGGAAGGAGAAAAGAAGGGGATGATCTCAAGAGGCTACCACATTTTGCTCAATGCACTTCAAGATCCATCTAGTTTACCATGTAGAGAGAAATGGGAGGAAGATATAGGGCCTATTGATGGGGAAACGTGGAAGACCTGTCTGATGGCAGCTCCGATGGTATCGGTGTCTCCCTCTCAGAAGCTATCTCACTTATACTTGCTGCACAGGGTATACAGAACTCCGGCCAGGCTACATGACTGGGGACTCAGAGACTCCCCACTGTGTCCTAAGTGCATGAGGGATCATGGAGACCTCATGCATATGTTTTGGAAATGCCCCAAACTATTCCGCTATTGGACTGAGGTATTAGAGGTGATTACACAGGTATTAACCTATGCGATTCCAAGAACTCCCGCTGTATGTCTGCTGGGTGCCCTGGATGAGGAACTTATATCGCCACTGGTCTTTACGGCGGTAATCCGTTTACTATATATGGCACGCAAACTGATAGCTCAGCTTTGGATTATCCCCAGGGTACCCACCAGAAAACAGTGGATTGATCAGGTGAACAAACTTTTAATTAGGGAAAAACTAACATACCAACATAGGAATGCTCCGCGCAAGTTTAACTCAATGTGGCAGGCGTGGCTTGATATACCGGGATTAGCACCCCACCAATTGGTTAAAGACAGATTACTGCAATGCTAAAGGTTAGGCCAAACAATGGGGGGTAGAGGTTACATAGATAGTGATGGACACTGTGGAATCAAGTGGAGAGACGGTGGGAGTGGGGCGTCCGCGTGGAATGTGCACATCAGTGTAATCTACGCTTACTGTTACATGCTACCATTGGGGGGGAGGGGGGAGAAGAGAGAGTGATTATATGCAAGATATGTGCCTTATTATATCCTTGTTTTTTGTTTAATTTGTTTTGTTTTTGTGTGATGTTTGAAGGAGTAATTTTGTGGATACATACACCAAGTTTCTTTTTTTTACACTGGGAGTGGTGACTTGAATATATGTACTATGCGGCATTAATTCTTATGTCATATCTCTGCTTTATTCGGGAACCCTCTTCTTGTAATTTTTTGATGTACATTGTGTATGGCAGGTTTTATATCATTCAATAAAAACTTTTCTGATTTAAAAAAAAGTTCCTTTTATTCCTTTGTCCTCGGGCATCTGAGGTAGCTTGGGCCTTGTCATAGGCAGTCTTCAGACTTTTCAGCAGGTGGTCTGTGCAACCTCTGTGGGAGGTTGCTGAAGTATGATCTAAGGACATGCCAAAGGCCAGATCTACTGGCAACCGTGCCTCCCGTCCAAACATTACACGATAAGGGGAGTATCCTGTGGCATTGTTTGCGGTTTTGTTATAAGCGTGCACAATAGCGGCTACATGCTTACTCCAGTGCTGCTTTTTCTTCGAATTTAAGATCCCAAGCATATCCAGGAGGGTTTTATTGAACCTCTCTGGCTTAAGATCTCCTTGAGGATGGTATGGGGTGGTTCTGGACTTCTTAATGCCTAACAAGTCTAAATGTCTCTTGATGAGGCTGCTTTCAAAATCTCTCCCTTGATCAGAATGGATAAGTTGAGGCAGGCCATAGTGTACAAATAACTTCTCCACTAAGATCTTGGCCACCGTGGGTGCTTGTTGATCCTTTGTGGGAAATGCCTGGGCATACCTAGTGAAGTGGTCAGTCACTACCAGGATATTTCCCTGTCCACTCAGATCAGGCTCCAAGCACAGAAAGTCAATGCACACCAGCTCCATGGGTCCCTGACTCTGAAGATGGCCCATTGGGGAGTCTCGGTGAGGCAAAGTTTTTCTTTGGATGCATCTGATGCAGGAGTGGCAATAGCCCTTGACTTCAGCCCGCTTGCAGGGCCAGTAGAATCGGTCCCTCACCAGGTGGAAAGTCCTCTCGGGCCTTAGGTGGCCATGGTTGTCGTGAAGAGAAGTTAATATTGTCTCCCTGTGTTTTTCCGGTAGATATAGCTGGCATTTTCCTTCGAGATCATCCAAGGGGCCCCTTCGGTAGACCACCCCTTGATGCAGCTGCAACTGATCCCACTCTTGGTGCAGTAGACGGGCCTCCTTCGGGGAGTCAGTGAGGAGCATGTCAGGGTGTTTGTTCTCCAGGGCCTTCAATGCCAAGCTACAGAGAAGATCTTCCAACTGGTCCCTTCGCAAATCCTTCTTAGAAAGCTTTGGCAGACCTTCATCCCCGACTTGGGTGACATTGCAATAACATTTGGGGACACCAGCAGCTGAAACTCCAATGTCTTCGGCCCTGGATACTCCTCCAGCTTGGTGTTCTGCTCCTTGGCACCAGGCTCGTACCCCTTCAGGCGTCAGCCGGTCCCATTCTTCTTTGGGGTCACTGGAGCAATGGGGCCTTCTTGAAAGAGCGTCTGCGTCCTTGTTCCCAACCCCCGGTCAATACTTCAGGCTGAAAGTAAACCCCGATAGAGCAGCCAACCATCTGTGACCTGTGGCATCCAACTTGGCAGTGGTGAGGATGTAGGTGAGAAGATTATTGTCGGTCTTAATCACAAACTCCGCTCCATATAGATAATCCCTCAGTTTATCCACTAGTGCCCACTTCAAGGCCAGAAACTTGAGTTTGTGTGTGGGGTAGTTCTTCTCAGCGGGTGCCAAGCTCCGACTCACATAGGCAACAGGCCGTAGGTGGCTGTCGTGTTCTTGATACAGCACCCCGCCTAACTCATCTCGACTGGCGTTAACGTGTAGTTCATATGGCTTGGTTGTGTCTGCATAGGTCAGAACTGGAGCAGTTGTTAAGCTCCATTTCAGCTACCTAAAGGCCTCTTCACATTGGGCAGTCCACTATTCCTGAATGGACTCTCTGGGTTTTCTGGGCCCTCCAGCTGGTCTGACAGGTTTTTTCGGGTCATCAATTTCCTCCTCACTTTTCAGTATCTCATTAAGTGGGCGGGCTATCTTAGCGAATCCCTCAACGAATCTTCTGCAATAGGAGCAGAATCCCAGAAATGACCTGAGTTCAGTCACATTAGTGGGCTTCGGCCAGGAAGTGACGGCTTCCAGTTTCTGGGGGTCAGTGGTCACTCCGTTGGCAGACACGATGTGACCAAGGTAGTTGACCGAGGGTTGATAAAACTGGCACTTCTCCAAAGACAGCTTCAACCCCTCATCATAGAGTCTTTTCAGGACCTTCTCCAGGCGCTCTTCATGCTCCTCCAAGGTCTTCCCAAAGATGATGATGTCATCTAAGTACACCAACACCTCTATCAGGTTCATGTCACCCACGGTCTTCTCCATGAGCCTTTGGAAAGTGGCTGGGGCACCGGACAAACCCTGAGGTATGCGGTCAAACACAAAGAACCCCACTGGGGTAATAAAAGCGTTTTTCTCTCTATCCTGAGGATGCATGGGGATTTGATAGTACAAGGAAAATAGCGGCACCTCCAAGCGTAGCAGAACAGTAATTTAATCAAATTAAACATAAAAACAAGCATTAGGAATCACACTCACAAAGGAGCAATTAAAATGGGCTTATCTGTACTGTGGATCATTCGCGCTGTACCAGGGGGCTGCTGTATACCAGATGTATGGGGTCTCTGTGTAGTCTCCTGGCTGTGATGGTGGTGGTGGAACCCAGCTCTTCAAGTCTAGTACGCTGAACCACTTGGCCCCTGACAGGCTCTGTAAAGCGTGGGGTGGTGTACTGGTCGGGAATGGTCCTTCTGTTCAGCGTTCTATAGTCGATACAAAGCCTCAGTGACCCATTCTTCTTCCGTACCACCACTATCAGAGAAGCGTATGAACTCTGGGACTCTCGGATGATACCAGCTTTCTTCAATTCTGCCAATTGTTCACGCAGATCTTCCAATTCCCCTAAGGGAATCCATCGGACTCTCTCTCTGAACGGCTTGTCTTCTTGCAGACGGATCTGGTGTTGAACGCTCTTTGCACACCCCACATCGAATTCATTCTTTGAGAATGCGGCCTGCCATCTCAAAAAACAGAGTTTTGGCTCTTTCTTTCCATTCCGGAGAGAGAGGAGTGTTCTTTGGATAGAATTCCTCGACGGGGATCTCATCCTTTTTTCCCCCACCAAATCAGATGGCGAGATTAGGGTAGCTGGATTCACTTGTCCCAGCAACATCCGAGCCGGCATCTTCACTGGCTTGGCCGTTATGTTACGGACACTTACCGATATCCTCCCGTGGCTTCTTTGCAATGCTTTGGTTGAAATTATTTCGGGAATCATCTCCACTCCCATGTCTTCTTTTTTGTCTGTCTGCTTCGAGGACGATGAAAGGGCCTGGTTGTTTCCAGTTCAGCTTGACAGATGCCCGTAAACAGGTCACTTCACCAGGCTGTAATACCTCCTCTCTCTGGTCCAAACGCCAGATCTTTCCCCCTCCTTCAGATGGGGCCTTCTGTTCTTGCGCCAGGCGCTGAAACGCTTGTCTCAACATGGGGTGCACACTTGTAGTCGAAGTGCCCTGCTCTTGGACAAGAGGTGTCAACAGTCTTTTAACAAGATCAGTATTAGTCCCTATGATGAGAGAACTTTTACTAGCCCCTGGTGGGCGAGGACAGACCACTGCCAAAGTGTCAAAGGTCTCATTTTTCCCTCTACGGAGGGATTAAAGGTAAGCTGTACTGGTAGATAGCCATCATAAGGGAGTCCCAATGCCCCATATCTCTAGCTCTTCTAACTTCTGTAATGGCAAGTGTTTGAGGTGCCTGTCATAGAAGTTTCTGTAGAGGAGGGTCACTTGAGCTCCAGTATCCAGGAGGGCCTTGGTGTGAATTCCATCCACTTGGATGGAGACTACAGGAGAAGGTCCCACTAGCTTGGCAGGGAAGTGGCAGGCTTGGCCTGTTCGGTGGCTTGTGTCCGCGCTCCTTTCTTGCGGAAGTTCTGACCTGGCTTGAGTCTCTGTTGAACTCTGGGGGTCTGGTGTGCATTGACTCCCCGACGCCGGGTAGCATGGGCCAAAGGAAATGGGACACTGGGTCGCTCGGAGGCAACAACGGGAGCCCTCTGCAAGGGGTTGGACTCCCGCTGCGGTCTCTTTGCATCATTGTTTTTTATGGAGCTAGCTAATGTAGATGGGCACCTGGTTTACTCCTTCAACGGGGCCCTCTGGAGTTTCCCGCCAGCTTTTGGTGCTGTGCTTCAGGCTTCACTGGGCTTGGGCATACTCATCGATGATGTCCAGCTCCTCTGCAATTGAAGCAGACTTCATTATTCATCGGTCTCTGGTCAGGAGCAGTAGATGGATTCAGAGGCACTCCTGTCTCTGTCACACCCTCACCAGTTGCCTTGGTGACTTTCACTGCCAACAAGGTCATCATCTCCATTATCTGTGCCATTTGGGACTTCAGGGTGGCTATTTCAGAGTTTTGCTCCACTGCCCTCACAGACCCGACTTCAGCCAGAGATGTAGAGGCTGGACGAACAGCTACTCGCTTGTCATCGAACATGGTCTCTTCTTCTCTCACTACTTTGATGAGAGGGTATTTTAGGGACATAACACCCGCAGAGGTCTTCAACTGAAGCCAGACTGGGTCAGAGCGTAGGGCCCCCTTTAGGATATGCTGTATTCTGGCCTGGTCTATGGCAGAAGGCATCAGCCCTTATTTTAGCACAATCTGGTATAGCATCTTGTTCAGCCGTCTGATGTATTCAGACAGGCATTCACCTTGGCATTGGAGGGCATGTTCAAATTGATAGATCAGGTCAGCTGCTTTCTCTGTCCGCCCAAACTCCTCCTGTAGCATGGCCAGGTAGTCATAAGCCGTACAGGTTGTTTTACTAAATCTCAAGTTCCTGATAGCCTCAGCAGCGGCTCCCTGCAAACTTTCACTGATGTGTTGCTTCTTTTGGGCCTCTGGCAGGTCCCACTCTTCTAGGGCCTGCATAGCCTGTTCCATCCAGACTTCATATTCTTCATTTCCAGTGGGCACAGACTGTTTTCCAGAGAATGTCCTCAGCTTCCCCGGTATCCAGCCCCAGAACACACTGGATTGCCCTTCTGATATTTTGATGGCGGCCCGATTATGGCCAGTGGTGACAGGGAGGGAACTTTTTCTGTATTTGATTCGGCTTGAGTGGAGCTGGTAGGACCCTCATCTGGAACCTTCAGGTGGATTATACAAAGCTCCATCTTGTTGGCCAATTGCACACTGGCACCTTTGAAGCTTTCAGGGACTCCTTGTTTCCACTCTAATAGTGCATAGGTGCGGGAGGTCCCACAGTCTGTTATGACAGCAATCACCCAAGCCTTCCTGTGCAGGGATAGCGTCTTCACAGCTTGGTTGATTTGTTCCTAGCAATATAATTAATGGAATAACCCAATAATAATTCACAACACAGTTCCGTTCTTCAAGTTTACTTGGAGCAGAGTAAAGTTTAGAATAATATTAGTGAACCAAGGCCTGTATAAGTAGCCAGGGCTTGGTTGAAACAGTAAAAAACAGTCAATAACACTATGCAACAAATAAAGAGTAAATAACAATACACACAGATTAAATTGACTCCCCAACCAAGCTATTGATGTATGTAGAATGCTATGGCTAAAGGGGAAACCCCAGGCCAGCCTATAGTACCTCCAATACACACAGTGAAGTAATTTAAACACCTGTGGTGTGTCCCCTTTAAGAGCAGCAACAGTAATGTTCTATGAGGAAAGCTTTGTGTTTGTTCTCTTCACTGGCATGTAGGAGCTCTGTGGACAGGGGTCCCTCAATATAACAGGGTGATGAGAAGGAATGTGAAGTAGCTGGTACTGTGAGGTAACACTCCTCTATGTGATCCAGATAATCGGTGTATGTTCACAGTATCCAGGTGTGTTATCTTATAGAAGGCAATAGGGTTCCTGGGCAAAGCCCCCTCACCAATCCTATACACAATCAGCAGTCCTCCACAGAGCAATCAACCGATTCTCCTGGCTGCAGGTGTGTCACAATGGCGTTCAGTCTCTGAGCTGTTGAAACGGTCTCTTCCGTGACATTCCGCGCTGTTGTAGAGCATCCTTCTGGAGCAGGCAGGTTCTGTTCCTCTGGGCTGGAGCTGCAGACTGTGTGCCCCTTGGTAGGCTGCAATCCCCCTCCTGCACAGCAACAGAGGGATTGCTCTCCTGAGGGGATCCAGGAAAAAGCCTTCTGGCCTAGTCCCTCAGTGTCTTTTATAATCCCTCCCACAATCCTTTTGCTCTCTGCAATGCAGCCTGGGGTTTTCAGTCCTGCTCCCCTTTCCAGTCCATCAGGCTGCTTTGTGCTGGACTTCCTGTCCCACAGTGCTTTGCTGCTGCCTGATGATTAGCTCTCTGTCTTTTCCAGTAGGGAGGTTCCTAAACAAGCAGTTCTGAGTGTCTCTGTGTGTGTGAGAAGAGAGGAAGGGGGGGTGAAGAAAAACCCACGCAGCTGCTAGCAGGCAGCTCTCCCCTTGTTGGATTTCATCAGCCTGGAGAGGTACCTGCTACATATATATATATATATATATTGTGAGGGGGTTAGCTCGGCAGCGGGTGTGTGTGACCCCCGGGATGGGCTCCCCACACAAAAACAGGCCCAGCAAACGGAGGTTGTGGTTTTCAAAATCAAAAAAAGGTGCGGTTTATTTTCTATTTACAGTGACAAAACACAGCAAAGCCAAAAGAAACATAAACAAAATAAATCCTGGTCAACTTGACCTCTGACTAAACATACAGGTTTCCTAACTAACAACTGGGATCAGCCTAGTGCTGTCCTAGTCCCTAAGTCCCTGGTTTTAAATGTCCAAGCAAATAGCCACACAGGCTTTGTCTCACCGCACAGGGGTTCACTCTCCCTAGACAGTCCACACAGGTCTGGTTCCAGGCATGAGCTAACATCTAATGAAGCTGGGAGTTCTTATAGAGGCCTAAATGAGCTGACAAGCTTCAGCTGGTCTCATCAACTCCCTGTCTGCACGACGCCCCACACTCTCCCTAGACATATGAGTCATCCATGAGCCCACTAGCCTTAGCTGGGCTTATACAACTCTCCACCTAGTTGTATAAGTCGGCGTAAAGCCTGAATCTGGGCGAAATATATCTACCCCCCTGGATGCAACCAGGTGACTTTACCTTCCTGCTGTCACATACCCCCCCTCTTGTTTTAACCTCGGGGTTGGAACACCAGCAATCAGGCATTCATGTACTCGAGACAAAGCATCCACATTCCCCATTTGAACGCCAGGGCGATGCTTTACTGTGAAGTTGAATTCCTGGAGGGCCAGGAACCACCTATTCACTCTTCTATTTGTTTCCTTGTTTTGAGCCATCCACTTTAACGGAGCGTGATCCGTAACCATGTCAAAGTGCCTACCTAGCAGGTAGTACCGAAGGGAATCTAGAGCCCACTTCACCGCTAAACACTCCTTTTCAACGGTGGCGTAATTTACCTCATGGGACTTCAACTTCCTGCTGAGGTAAATGACTGGGTGCTCTTCCCCGTTCCAGACCTGGGACAATACTGCTCCTAACCCCACATCTGACGCATCACTTTGTACGACAAAGTCTTTAGAGAAGTCGGGTGAGTACAACACTGGCTGGCTACATAAGGCTTGTTTCAAGAATTGGAATGCTGCCTCAGCCTCGGGGGTCCATTTAATCATGACCGACCCTTTCCCCTTCGTTAGGTTGGTTAGGGGCACAGCCTTAGAAGCAAAGTGGGGAATGAATCGCCGATAATACCCAGCGATTCCCAGAAAGGCTCGTATCTGCTTCTTGCTGTTGGGACGTGGCCAACTCTGGATGGCCTCGACTTTGTTGAGTTGGGGTTTTATTACTCCCCTCCCAATGGTGTACCCAAGATATTTGGCCTCCTCCTGCCCAATGGTACACTTCTTGGGGTTAGCCGTAAACCCCGCTTCCCGAACAGAGTCCAGGACTGCTTGCACTTTTGGCAGATGTGAGGCCCAATCTGTGCTATGGACAATTACGTCATCCAGGTAAGCCGCAGCATACTTCCGATGGGGCCTCAGCATCTGGTCCATTTTCCGCTGGAATGTGGCCGGCGCATTCTGTAACCCGAACGGCATTCTTTTATATTGGAACGCCCCGTCTGGGGTTACAAATGCGGTTTTCTCTTTGGCCAATTTGGCCAGGGGGATTTGCCAATACCCTTTTGTGAGGTCAAGAGTCGTCATGTATCGGGCTGTTCCCAGCCGGTCGATCAACTCATCTATACGTGGCATGGGGTAGGTGTCAAATTTTGTAACTTTGTTCAACTGACGAAAATCGTTACAAAATCGCCAGCTCCCATCCGGTTTAGGCACCAACACAATGGGACTAGACCAATCACTTTGGGACTCCTCTATCACCCCTAAGTTCAGCATTTTCTGTACTTCCTCCCGTATTGCCTCCCGTCGGGCCTCTGGGATCCGATAGGGTTTTAACTTCACCCTTTCACCGGGCGGGGTAATGATGTCATGCTCTACCCCAAATGTTTGTCCCGGCAGCTCAGAGAATACCTCCTTGTTGCGAAGCACAAACTCCTTAACCTCCTGTTGTTGGGGTTGTGACAAGGTGGCTGCTATTCCAACCTCAGGAATCACGCAACCAGTTTGAGCTGGTGACCAAGTGTCTGCGACTAGGGACTCTCTATCCCTCCAGGCTTTCAACAGATTAACGTGATAAATCTGTTCGGGCTTTCGCCTTCCTGGTTGTCTGACCTTGTAATTCACTTCGCTCACTTTTTCCATTATCTCGTAGGGGCCTTGCCATTTGGCAAGGAATTTACTTTCAACCGTAGGGACAAGTACCAGTATCCTATCCCCCGGGGAAAAGGTACGGGTCTTGGCTCCACGGTTGTACACTCTCTGCTGTGCTAACTGCGCTTGGGCCAAATGTTCCTTCACGATGGGCATTACCTGTGCAATTCGGTCTTGCATCAGGGCGACATGCTCAATCACACACCGGTGGGGAGAACTCTCACTTTCCCAAATGGCAGTGCATGCGACTGTCGCACACAGCAACTGACGTCTGCCCGTCAGAAAGTCACACTGCATGGGTTCCTCCACAACCGGGCAATTGGCTGCAATATGTCCCGCTTGCCGGCAGCGGTAGCAAACGATCCTTCTTGCCGCCTCTTGAGCCGCTGATTTCCCAGGCTGTTCTCGCCAAACTTGGGGTAGAGCTCCCACTCTCTCACTCTCTCCACCCTTACCCCTTGGAATCCTCTTATCCGCCCCTGGGGATGGTCTGGTCTTAGGGTGGAAAGTCCGAGTGTCTCTGGAAGAGGCCGTCAGTTTCTCTGTAGCCAAGTATTTCTCCACACGATCCACAAGACCATCGGCCGTCTCTGGGTCTCCATGGCTTACCCACTTTTGGATGGCAGTAGGAAGAGCTCTCAAAAACCGATCCATTACAACACGTTCCACAATCTTTGGTGCGGACAAAGTCTCTGGCTGTAGCCACTTTCTGCTCAGGTGAATGAGATCATACATTTGAGACCTGGGGGGTTTTCCAAGCTGGAAAGTCCAGTTATGCACACGCTGAGCCCGGACAGCCTGGGTGACACCCAGCCTTGCCAATATCTCAGCTTTTAGCATCACATAGTCTTTTGCTTGGTCAGGCTCTAGGTCATAGTAAGCCTTCTGCGATTCACCAGTTAACAGAGGAGCCACCAGTCCAGCCCACTGCTCCTCAGGCCACTTTTCTCTTTCAGCAGTCCTTTCAAATGTGGTCAAAAATACCTCTGGATCATCCTCTCCAGTCATTTTTGTCAATAAACGACTCACCCCAAAGGACGCGGTATTAGTGGGACGGCTTTCCTCACTGGTCTGCGGACGTTGCTGCATTACTGCTTCCATTTGTTGTAGTCTCTGCTCTTGCTTCTGTAACAGGTCTATGAAGCGGGCCTCAGATTGCTGCTGGGCTTGTTGCTGAGCTTCCAGACTCTGTTGGTGAGCTTGCTGCTGGGCTGCAAGGCTCTGTTGATGAGCTTGCTGCTGGGCTGCGAAGTTCTGTTGTTGAGCTGCAAGGCTCTGTTGATGAGCTGCAAGGCTCTTTTGCAAACCTGCATTTGTCTGCTGTTGATTGGCATTTGCTAGAGCCAGCTGCTTCAGTATCTCCTCCATGCTGGCTTAAAAAAAACTGCCACTGGTTCTCCACCAACTGTGAGGGGGTTAGCTCGGCAGCGGGTGTGTGTGACCCCCCGGGATGGGCTCCCCACACAAAAACAGGCCCAGCAAACGGAGGTTGTGGTTTTCAAAATCAAAAAAAGGTGCGGTTTATTTTCTATTTACAGTGACAAAACACAGCAAAGCCAAAAGAAACATAAACAAAATAAATCCTGGTCAACTTGACCTCTGACTAAACATACAGGTTTCCTAACTAACAACTGGGATCAGCCTAGTGCTGTCCTAGTCCCTAAGTCCCTGGTTTTAAATGTCCAAGCAAATAGCCACACAGGCTTTGTCTCACCACACAGGGGTTCACTCTCCCTAGACAGTCCACACAGGTCTGGTTCCAGGCATGAGCTAACATCTAATGAAGCTGGGAGTTCTTATAGAGGCCTAAATGAGCTGACAAGCTTCAGCTGGTCTCATCAACTCCCTGTCTGCACGACGCCCCACACTCTCCCTAGACATATGAGTCATCCATGAGCCCACTAGCCTTAGCTGGGCTTATACAACTCTCCACCTAGTTGTATAAGTCGGCGTAAAGCCTGAATCTGGGCGAAATATATCTACCCCCCTGGATGCAACCAGGTGACTTTACCTTCCTGCTGTCACAATATATATATATATATATATAGTGACAGAATGCAGGTAAAATCACCAGGTTGCGTCCAGGATGGAAGGTATATATGTCCTAGATTCAGGCTTTATGCCGATTTATACCACTAGGGGGAGTGCGGGGAGTCTTGCAGGTGAAGAGTTAATGAGCCCAGCTGAAGTAAGTGGGCTCGTTAGGGCCTCTACAAGAACTCCCAGCATGCTAAGGGAGATGCTCCGACCTGGAACCAGATCTGTGTGAATAGTCTGGGGAGTGTGATCTCTGTGCGGTGAGCCAAAGCCTGTGTGGTTACTGTAATAACTTCAAAAAACAGGGAGCTAGGGACTGGGACAGTACAAGGCTGTACCCAGTTGTTAGTTAGGGACACCAACGTGTGTAGTGAGCGGTCAAGCTGACCAGGATTTCTTTTTGTTTGTTTCTTTTAGTTTTGCTGTTTTTCCCCTGTAAATAGTGTAAATAAACCGCACCTTTTGTTTTTGCAACTACAAACTCTGTCTGCTGTGCCTGTTTTTGTGTGGTGAACCCATCCAGGGGGGTCACACACACCCACTGCCGAGCTAACCCCCTCACAGTTGGTGGAGAATGCGGGCAGTTTTTTTTAAGGCCAGCATGGAGGAGATACTGAAACAGCTGGCTCTAGCAAATGCCAATCAGCAGCAGACAAATGCAGGTTTGCAAAAGAGCCTTGCAGCTCAACAACAGAGCTTTGCAGCCTACCAGCAAGCTTATCAACAAAGCCTTGCAGCCCAGCAGCAAGCTCACCAACAGAGTCTGGAAGCTCAGCAACAAGCCCTGCAGCAATCTGAGGCCCGTTTCATAGACCTGTTGCAGAAGCAAGAGCAGAGACTACAACAAATGGAAACAGTAATGCAGCAACGTCCGCAGACCAGTGAGGAAAGTCGTTCCACTAATACCGCGTCATTTGGGGTGAGTCGTTTATTGACAAAAATGACTGGAGAGGATGATCCAGAGGTGTTTTTGACCACATTTGAATGGACTGCTAAAAGAGAAAAGTGGCCTAAGGATTAGTGGGCTGGACTGGTGGCTCCTCTGTTAACTGGTGAATCGCAGAAAGCTTACTATGACCTAGAGCCTGACCAAGCAAAAGACTATGTGATGCTAAAAACTGAAATATTGGCACGGCTGGGTGTCACCCTGGCTGTCCGGGCTCAGCGTGTGCATAACTGGACTTTCCGGCTTGGAAAACCCCCCAGGTTTAAATGTATGATCTCATTCACCTGAGCAGGAAGTGGCTACAGCCAGAGACTTTGTCCGCACCAAAGATTGTGGAACGTGTTGTGATGGATCGTTTCTTGAGAGCTCTTCCTACTGCCATCCAAAAGTGGGTAAGCCATGGAGACCCAGAAACGGCCGATAATCTTGTGGATCGTGTAGAGAAGTACTTGGCTACAGAGAACCTGACTGCCTCTTCCAGAGACTCACGGACTTTCCACCCTAAGACCAGACCATCCCCAGTGGCGGGTAAGATGATTCCAAGGGGTGAGGGTGGAGAGAGTGAGAGGGTGGGAGTTCTACCCAAGGTTTGGCGAGAACAGCCTGGGAAGTCAGGGGCTCAAGAGGCAGCAAGAAGGATTGTCTGTTACTGCTGCCGACAAGAGGGACATATTGCAGCAAATTGCCCGGTTGTGGATGAACCCATGCAATGTGACTTTCTAAGGGACAGACGTCAGTCGCTGTTTGCGACAGTCGCATGCACTGCCATTCGGGGAACTGAGAAACATTTATGCAAAATGTGTATTAATGGTAGAAATGTTGTTGTGTTGCTGGATTCAGGTAGCCTGGTGACACTGATAAAGGCTGAATTAGTTACTACAGAGGTCTCTGGGAATAACAAGGTAGCTGTTATTTGTGTGCATGGGGACATCCGAGAGTATCCAGTGACTACAGTGTGTTTTGAGACCCCCAAAGGTACCCTCTCTTATCGGGTGGGACTAGTGTCTCACTTGCCTCATGATGCCATTGTGGGAAGGGATTTTCCAAAGTTCTGGGAACTATGGGATTGTCCTGAGTCCCCCACTGGTGCCCCTATATACCAGGAATGTGATAGCCAGAATTCCTCTGAGAGTTGTGAGGACTCTCCAGAATTTCCCTTGTCGGTATTGGCAGGGGAGACTCGAGAAACTGGGGAGGAGCCAACATCCTCAGAGGAAAACATGCCGTCTGTGGAGTTTTCTGATCTCGAGGTTCACAAGGAAAATTTTGCCACAGAACAGTTAAAAGACCCCACCCTAATAAAAGCACGGGAAAACGTAGTGGAAATAGATGGCGAGTTAGTGAACCCAGATGAGACCTGCACTTACCCATACTTCATCGTGGAAAAGGACCTACTGTATCGGGTGGCTAAAAGGGCAGAAGAAACCATTGAGCAGCTTGTGGTGCCCAAACCTTACAGGAAGTTGGTGTTAGAGTTGGCCCATGGGCACATTCTTGGAGGTCATCTGGGGACAGAGAAAACCCGAGAGAGAGTATTGCAGAGGTACTATTGGCCTGGGGTCATGAAGGAAACAGAAAATTATTGCTCCTCCTGCCCTGTGTGTCAGAGGTCGGCACCGATGCCACATTTCCGTAACCCGCTGGTACCTCTTCCCATCATTGAGGTCCCCTTTGAGAGGATCGCAATGAATTTGGTAGGTCCGATAATGAAGTCCGCTAGGGGGCACCAGTACATCTTGGTTATAATGGACTCTGCCACCCGTTATCCGGAAGCGATTCCTCTCCGAAATACCTCGGCCAAAACCATAGCCAAAGAGCTATCTCTTGTTTTTAGCCGTGTGGGTATTTGTAAAGAACTGCTTACGGACCAAGGTACACCCTTTATGTCCCGGGTTATGAAAGAGCTGTGTAAGTTGTTCAAAGTGAAACAATTGCGTACATCTGTGTATCACCCCCAAACAGATGGGTTGGTTGAAAGATTCAACAAAACCCTAAAACAAATGTTAAAGAAAGTGGTGGATAGAGATGGAAAGGATTGGGACTGTCTAATTCCCTATTTAATGTTTGCTATTAGGGAGGTACCCCAATCCTCTACGGGTTTCTCACCCTTTGAGTTACTTTATGGGAGACACCCCAGAGGGCTGTTGGATATCGCCAAGGAAACCTGGGAAAGTGAGAGTTCTCCCCACAGGAGTGTGATTGAGCATGTCGCCCTGATGCAAGATAGAATTGCACAGGTAATGCCAATCGTAAAGGAACATTTGGCCCAAGCGCAGTTGGCACAGCAGAGAGTGTACAACCGTGGAGCCAGGACCCGTACCTTTTCCCCGGGGGATAGGGTATTAGTACTTGTCCTTACGGTTGAAAGCAAATTCCTCACCAAATGGCAAGGCCCCTATGAGATAATGGAAAAAGTGAGCGAAGTGAATTACAAGGTCAGACAACCAGGAAGGCGAAAGCCCGAACAGATCTATCACGTTAATCTGTTGAAAGCCTGGAGGGATAGGGAATCCCTAGTCGCGGAAACTTTGTCACCAGCTCACTCTGATTGCGGGATTCCTGAGGTTGGAATAGCAGTCACCTTGTCAAACCCCCAACAACAGGAGGTTAAGGAGTTTGTGCTTCGCAACAAGGAGGTTTTCTCTGAGCTGCCGGGACAAACGTCTGGCGTAGAGCATGATATTATTACCCCGCCCGGTGAAAGGGTGAAACGAAAACCCTATCGGATCCCAGGGGCCCGACGGGAGGCAATACGTGAGGAAGTACAGAAAATGCTTGAGTTAGGGGTGATAGAGGAGTCCCAAAGTGATTGGTCCAGTCCCATTGTGTTAGTGCCTAAACCGGATGGGAGCTGGCGATTTTGTAACGATTTTCGACAACTGAACAAAGTTACAAAATTCGACACCTACCCCATGCCACGTATAGATGAGTTGATCGACCGGCTGGGAACAGCCCGATACATGACAACTCTTGATCTCACAAAAGGGTATTGGCAAATTCCCCTGGCCAAGTCGGCCAAGGAGAAAAACGCATTTGTAACCCCAGACGGGGCGTGCCAATATAAGAGAATGCCGTTTGGGTTACAGAATGCGCCGGCCACTTTCCAGCGGAAAATGGACCAGATACTGAGGCCCCATCAGAAGTATGCCACGGCTTACCTGGATGATGTAATTATCTACAGCACAGATTGGGCCTCACATCTGCCAAAAATGCAAGCAGTCCTAGACTCTATCCGGGAAGCTGGGTTTACACGGCCAACCCCAAGAAATGTACCATTGGGCAGGAGGAGGCCAAATATCTTGGGTACACCATTGGGAGGGGAGTAATAAAACCCCAAGTCAACAAAGTCGAGGAAATTGAAGTCCCATGAGGTAAATTACGCCACGATTGAGAAGGAGTGTTTAGCGGTGAAGTGGGCTCTAGATTCCCTTCGGTACTATCTGCTAGGTAGGGACTTTGACATGATTACTGATCACGCTCCTTTAAAGTGGATGGCTCAAAACAAAGAGACAAATAGAAGAGTGAATAGGTGGTTCATGGTCCTACAGGAATTCAACTTTACGGTAAAGCATCGCCCTGGCGTTCAAATGGGGAACGTGGATGCTTTGTCTCGAGTACATGCATGCCTGATTGCTTGTGTTCCAACCCCAAGGTTAAAACAAGAGGGGGGGGGGGGTATGTGACAGAATGCAGGTAAAATCACCAGGTTGCGTCCAGGATGGAAGGTATATATGTCCTAGATTCAGGCTTTATGCCGATTTATACCACTAGGGGGAGTGCGGGGAGTCTTGCAGGGGAAGAGTTAATGAGCCCAGCTGAAGTAAGTGGGCTCGTTAGGGCCTCTACAAGAACCGCCAGCATGCTAAGGGAGATGCTCCGACCTGGAACCAGATCTGTGTGAATAGTCTGGGGAGTGTGATCTCTGTGCGGTGAGCCAAAGCCTGTGTGGTTACTGTAATAACTTCAAAAAACAGGGAGCTAGGGACTGGGACAGCACAAGGCTGTACCCAGTTGTTAGTTAGGGACACCAACGTGTGTAGTGAGCGGTCAAGCTGACCAGGATTTGTTTTTGTTTGTTTCTTTTTGTTTTGCTGTTTTTCCCCTGTAAATAGTGTAAATAAACCGCACCTTTTGTTTTTGCAACTACAAACTCTGTCTGCTGTGCCTGTTTTTGTGTGGTGAACCCATCCAGGGGGGTCACACACACCCGCTGCCGAGCTAACCCCCTCACAATATATATATATATATATATAAACATTTAATTTGTGTATTGCCACGGATGAATCCAGTCTTAGGCTGGTTATAGACAGTTCGAATCTCGGCTGGTTCAGCAGGAACTGGCCAAGATTCAAACCGTGTGTGGGCAGGCTGAACGTACCAAGTTGATCGATCGTTCAACTTAGGTACAACCAGCCTACCGGATTTACTGGCGATTATTGCTGGTGGCTGCTATAGTCATGAGTAATAAGTACTGTCTTCTCCTGGCAGGGATGGACCCCCCCCCCCCCCCAGGAGAATACAATGCTTCGGCAGCAGGGATTCCCCGGTCAGCACTGTCTGTGTTGATGGAGGAATCATGCAAATTTCTTTAATGTAACCTGGGAAAGATATTCACACCCTCTATTGTCTGCCTTAGCTCTTAAAGTGTTACTAAACCCACGACAGAAAAATCAGCATGCTTGTTATACTCAATGTGGAACCTAAGGGGTTAATCTTGTGTGCACAGATCCTCCCCTCCCTGCATTGTCCCTCTGGACAAGTCTGGATAAGACAGAGCCTTTGGAGTCAGGCTGCACATGCTCAGTGTGTGTGAGTTGATAAAAGCCCTGTACACACGATCGGTTTAACCGATGAAAACCGTCCAATGGATTGTTTTCATCAGACAAACCGATCGTGTATGGGACCCATCGGTCTTTTTTCCATCGGTTTTTAAAAATAGGACATGTTTTAAATTTTTCCGATGGATAAAAAACCGATCGAAAACTCAGATCAACTATGGGCAAGTCCATCGGATAAAAAACCCACGCATGCTAAGAATCAAGTCGACGCATGCTCAGAAGCATTGAACTTAATTTTTCTCGGCTCATCCGAGTGTTTTACGTCACTGCGTTTGGAACGGTCGGTTTTTTGACTGATGGTGTGTAGGCAAGACTGATGGAAGTCAGCTTCATCGGATTTCCGATGGACAAAACCATCGGATCAGAATCCATAGGATATCCGATCGTGTGTACAAGGCTAGAGAGTTTTTTAGTTTTTTTTGGTAGAGTGCATGTGATCAGCACAGGGCCAATCAGCACTATCCAGATATGTCCAGACAGAGGGACAGGAGCCCTGCAGCCTCAAAGGACAGCTCAGTGCAGTATGAAAACTCCTCCTACAAGCTTCACCAGGAACTGATAGAAATCACAAAAAAAATATACAATACTGGCGCATACTGAACCATAAAATCAAACAGTGTTTACCACAAAGTCCTTTGAGCTACACAGAGCTCTATGTGAGATGTCAGTCTTGTAAAAACTGGGCATATAAGGATATATCAATTAAAGTTACTTAATGCCTAGAAAACAGAGGTGGGAGGGGAGGGGGAGGTAAAAAAAAGGGGGGGGGGGTGGTAAGAAAAATAGAATGAAAAAAGAGAAAAGAAGAAAAAAATATATAGGGGGTAGAGGGAAGGGTTATAGGGTGAGGCGGGAGGGGGGGAAAGGAGGAAATTGGGGGGTGGGAAGAGGGGAAAGGAAAAAAAGGGGGGGGAATGGGGGGAAGGGGAAAAGGGGGAAAGGGGAAGAGAAGAATGAAGAATAAAATAGAGAAGAGAAACCAGAGGATCACCAGATCAAACATGGTAGTTGATAATTGGTGATGTTTACAATATGGTGGATATTTCTATCTCTTCATTGATACCCCCAGGAGTGAAGGCATCCAAGGAGTAGATCCAATATGTCTCTCTTTCGCAGAGTTTTTGGAATCTTTCTGCCTCTGAGAGTGTATTGGAAATCAGTTCAACAATCCAGACTCTGAGGCCGTCAGTGGATTTTTGGTGACACTCAGCAAAATGACGGGGCACGCTGTGCTTATTTTTGCCCCCCTCTATTTTTTTCCTGTGTTCACCAAATCTTTGGCGAAGGGGTCGTATTGTACGACCCACATATAGCAGTTTTCAGGGACAAGTCAATGCATAAACAACAAAGTCTGAGCTGCAATTAAAAAAGGGCACCCAAAATATATGTTTTACCTTTTGTAGTGAATTGTTTTTGGCCGTGATTAATAAAAGCACATGTTTTGCATAGATTCTTCTTGCATTGGAACATACCTTTTAAAGGAAACATATCAACATGTGACAGTAGGGGGGCTTTTTTTACTTTTAGTTTGTTGGGAGCTATTCTGTTTTTTAGATTTGTTGCTCTTCTATAAGTGATTCTGGGGGTATCAGAAAGGATAGGTTTGAGTCTTCCAGTAATAAGGGCCAGTGTTTTTTTCAAAATTGCTTCCATTTTGTTAGAATCTGTATGGAATCTCGTTACAAAACGGGTTGCTGGGACAAATGTGTCTTTTTTATCTTTATGTGTACTGGCAAGTATTCTTGGTTCCAAGTAATGATTATATGCTTGGTTTACCAAAGAAGTAGGATAATCCTTATCATGCAATTTCTTTTTAAGAATAATGCTCTGTTCTATGTAATCAGTTTTTCTAGTGCAATTACGCCGCAGGCGGCAAAATTGACTTCTAGGAATATTATTGGTCCACTTTTTATAGTGTCAGCTTTTAAAATGAAGCAAGGAATTGCCTGCAGTGGGCTTAAAATTATTTTTTGCCTGGATGTCACCATCCGAGTGATATAAATCTAGATCAAGAAAAGTCAATCTCTCCCGATCCCAAACATGGGTAAATGACAGGCCACA
The DNA here is from genome assembly GCA_029206835.1 of Rana muscosa. NCBI lineage: Eukaryota > Metazoa > Chordata > Amphibia > Anura > Ranidae > Rana > Rana muscosa. Next base: position 469,018,583 of record CM055117.1, read on the forward strand.
TGTATTATTGTTGCAATGGTTGACGAATTCATCGATGACATCATCCCAGATGATGTCATCGATGTATCTGCCATAATACACAAGGTTTTTCAGAAAAGGGTTGTTGGACCACATATATCTGTGTTCCCACAGACCCATTGCCAAGTTGGCATACGAGGGTGCAAAATTTGCACCCATGGCGGTGCCCTGGGTTTGTAAAAAATATTGCTGGTCAAAACAAAAATAATTGTGTGTTAAACAAAAACTGGTGCAATCTAGTATGAAGTCAGCCTGTTCACCACCCATATAGGGGTTGTCAGAAAGGAAGTGGGCAAATGCCGCCAAGCCAAATTCATGGGGTATGGAAGTGTAAAGTGAAGCCATGGCTAGAGAAATCCAGACGTAGCTTTCTTCCCACTTGTATGGCTTTAGCAGATCAAGGAGATGGGTGCCGTCTCGGATGTAGGATCGCAGACCTTGGGCCAATGGTTGTAAATGATAATCAATGTATTTTGATAGGCCAGAGGTGATGCTAGCCGTGGCTTCACTTTACACTTCCATACCCCATGAATTTGGCTTGACGGCAATAGCCCACTTCCTTTCTGACAACCCCTATATGGGTGGTGAACAGGCTGACTTCATACTAGATTGCACCAGAGATTGGATAGAAATATCCACCATATTGTAAACATCACCAATTATCAACTACCATGTTTGATCTGGTGATCCTCTGGTTTCTCTTCTCTATTTTATTCTTCATTCTCCTCTTCCCCTTTCCCCCTTTTCCCCTTCCCCCACCCCCCCCTTTTTTCCTCTCCCCTCTTCCCACCCCCCAATTTCCTCCTTTAATCCCCCGCCCTTCCCGCCTCCCCCTCTATCCCCCTATTTTTCTTACCCCCCCCCACCACCCCCCTTTTTTTTCCTCTTACTCCCCTCCCCCCTCTGTTTTCTAGGCATTAAGTAACTTTAATTGACATATCCTTATATGTCAGAAAATGATGTGCATATTTACTCACACCAATCTAGAGTAGGTACTCTTAAGATAATACTGACGTTAGATCTCAATTTATTTATTATTATTCATAAAATATAAAAATAGTATATTCATTATAAAATTACCTCCAAAAAGACAGTACCACACATATCCCCAAATAATTGCAGGCTCCATCCTAGCCTGCAATTGTATCAGTAGTTTTATCTGTTGTCTTATTTTGTTAAATCTCATAATAATTCATACACATAAAATAAATGTATACATCAAACTATATGGCCTATTATCATGTTACCTATGTTTACGTATCACAGTTCTTCCAGTGACCCATTATGATTAAGTTTGCAAAAGTGTTGTGTATACCTATCATTTTAATTAACAAATTTTTAAAGTTTTAACTCATATTACTTGAATCATATAATACATGTACGGATATAATGTTAGTGTGTTTTTATATATGTCCCGTTTAGTATTATTACATATTTTAGAACTTGGTATTCTCTTTTTAAAATTGCCATTACTATTGTAAGACACCTATTTTATATAGAGTGCACATACATCTAGCCCCACTAGGTGGCGATACCACCAAGGAATATAAAAAGGCTGTATACAGCCAGTAACAAACCAGCTTGAAAAAGATGCGCCCAGGGACTTTCATCACTTTCCTGTGCTCGCATTGAAATGTGTTGCATGCCGGTCCTGACGTCACTCCGCCGTACGTCGCGCCCCAACAAAGACTCTGAGTTTGTGTTCCAGCCCTCCCTTTGGCTAGCCGCAGCGATACCCGGAAGTCATCCTATGTGGACAGAATACCGGCCCCGCTCAACACAGGCAGATTGTCTATCAGCTTCTGGGACCACTAATCACAGCAAAGTTTGATCGTTGATTGGACTTGAATATGCCTTCATACAGTAATTCTAAATAGTGAGTGCTTTGATGCCTTTCATGCCTTGTTACAGTTTTAACTAAGTGGCGCCTGTCTTTCTGTTTTCTTGATAGAAATCACAAGACTGCTATATACTGCTGATGAGAAAAGGTATTTAGCTGTTTATATTTACTAAAATAATTGCATTTTCATGTTCTGTGTACTGTGGGAGACTAGATATAGTAAATGCAGGGTCCTGGGTTTAGTAACACTTTAAGCCAGGGGTGCCCAACCTTTTGAAGAGCAAGGGCTACTTAAGCGACTTGGTAATTAGTTGCGGGACACAATATGGGCCCTCCGATCCGCCCATATGGAAGGGGACAGATACCCTTCTGTTTTTTTTTGTGGATCGAATTGGAGGTAGACGGGTGTAAATGAACACAAGTCTGTTTACATCTACTGCTCCATAGAGGTGAATCGAGGGTCCACTGATCGCGTGAAAGGGGTCTAAAGCCCTGTACACACGATCGGATTTCCTGTGGATTCTAATCCGATGGATTTTTCCATCGGAAATCTGATGAAGCTGACTTCCATCAGTCTTGCCTGCACACCATCAGTCAAAAATCCGATTGTCCCAAACGCCGTGACGTGAAACACTCCGACAAGCCGAGAAAAATGAAGTTTAATGCTTCTGAGCATGCGTCGACTTGATTCTGAGCATGCGTGGGTTTTTTGTCCGATGGAGTTCCACACAGACGATCGGAATTTGCTATCGGTTTTTTGCCCATCGGATAAATTTAAAACATGTTCTATTTTTTCTCACCGATTGAAAAAAGACCGATGGGGCCCATACACGATCGGTTTGTCCGATGAGAAAAGTCCACCGACTGTTTTCATCGGTAAAACCGATCGTGTGTACACGGCATAAGGCTGATTTCACACAGATGCGCTGTGGTTTACCCATACTGCGGGTGCAGCGCAGTGCACCTGTGGCTTTCCAGCAGGTTAGCTGCACTTTGCCATAGACTTCTATTATATCCTGCAGGTGTGGAGCACTGTCTGAAAGCGCACCAAACCTGCAGGTTAAAACAGAATGCATTTGGTATCACTCCGCTTGTGGCAGGAGTCTGTGTTCTGTCGAAGTGCCCGGGACGAGCTGCGCATGCGCCGCATGGAGTAGCACAACAGCTGATTTTACCATCAGCTGTTGTGTCGGCGTGATGGCGCCTGCACACAATAGCCGACGGAAGAAAATGTTCTGTCAGATTGTGGCGCGCGCTGCCGAGGCACGTTCAGGTCGGTCAGGGGCGGATTTCTTTATGATGGTCAGTGCTGCAAAGATGGGGGTGGAATTTTTAAAAGATGGCCAAACAAATTGCGGGGCGTGTTTAGTCAACTGAAGGGCTGGTTTAAAAAGATTTGTTTTTCAGTTTTGTTTGGCCATCATTTAAAAATCTCCCCCCCCATCATGTAGAAATTCGCCCCTCACCGACATGAACGTGCCTCGGCAGCGCGCGGCACAATCTGACAGAATTTTTTTTTCCTTTGGCTATTGTGTGCAGGCGCCATCTCACCGACTCAACAGCTGATCGTCAAATCAGCTGTGGTGCTGCTTAGTACTGCGCAAGCACGGCGCATACACAGTTTGACCCGGGCACTTCTCGACAGAACACCGGTGCTATACAGGAAGGAAGCATCAGCTTATGCGGCTCTGCTGCACAGCCGCTTGCTTCCTCTACCGCCGTCTTCATTCACAACACTGATGCTCTGGGATGGCGGGTTGGAAAACCGCGATCTGGGCTTGCCAATCCACCATCCCAGAAAAGGAAGTTGTGAGCCACATCAGAGGGCCACTGGTTGGGCACCCCTGCTTTAAGCTGATTACTTCCTGGTGTGTGAGATGCCTCTTTCTCCCTTCTGCGAGATGTGGTTCCGCCTATCAGCCATTAAAGCTGTCCACCCTGCTAGAATGGCTGAATTTTGATCAGTGATTTTGATCAGCTTAACACGCCCAATGGTGGGACTTGCTAGTAATGCTTGCTAATTCATGCATCTACAGGCAGAGGCTGCAGTCACGCAAGATCATTGTTAAGGTGGCACTCCAACCCAGAAGAGAGCATATTTTATTTGCACAATTAACCCTTTTGCCACACGATCGGACATTCCGACAACAAAACCGTGAATTATTTTTCGACGGATTTTCGCTCAAACTTGTCTTGCATACACACGGTGTGAGGGGGTTAACTCAGCAGCGGGTGTGTGTGACTCCCTGGATGGGTTCACCACACAAAAACAGGCACAGCAGACAGTGGTAGGAGAAAACAAAAGGGTGTGCTTTTATTTGAACTATATACAGACAAAAAAATACAGCAAAAACAAAAGAAACAGGAAAATAAATCCTGGTCAACTTGACCGCTCACTACACACGTTGGTGTCCCTAACTAACAACTGGGTACAGCCTTGTGCTGTCCCAGTCCCTAGCTCCCTGCTTTTAGAAGTTCTTAGCAATAACCACACAGGCTTTGGCTCACCGCACAGAGATCACACTCCCCAGACTATCCACACAGATCTGGTTCCAGGTTGGAGCATCTTCCTTAGCATGCTGGGAGTTCTTGTAGAGGCCCTAATGAGCCCACTTACTTCAGCTGGGCTCATTAAATCTTCCCCTGCAAGACTCCCAGCACTCTCCCTAGTGGTATAAATCTGCATAAAGCCTGAATCTAGGACATATATACCTTCCATCCTGGATGCAACCTGGTGATTTTACCTGCCTGCTGTCACATACCCCCCCCCCCTCTTGTTTTAACCTTGGGGTTGGAACACAAGCAATCAGGCATGCATGTACTCGAGACAAAGCATCCACATTCCCCATTTGAACGCCAGGGCGATGCTTTACCGTAAAGTTGAATTCTTGTAGGGCCAGGAACCACCTATTTACTCTCCTATTTGTCTCTTTGTTTTGAGCCATCCACTTTAAAGGAGCGTGATCAATAATTAGGTCAAAGTGCCTCCCTAGCAGATAGCATCGAAGGGAATCTAGAGCCCACTTCACCGCTAAACACTCCTTCTCAATCATGGCATAATTTACCTCATGGGACTTCAACTTCCTGCTGAGGTAAATGACTGGGTGCTCTTCCCCGTTCCAGACCTGGGACAATACTGCGCCTAACCCAACGTCTGATGCATCACTTTGTACGACAAAGTCCCTAGAGAAGTCTGGTGAGTACAACACTGGCTGGCTACATAAGGCTTTTTTTAAGAATTGGAATGCTGCCTCAGCCTCTGGGGTCCATTTAACCATGACAGACTCTTTCCCTTTTGTCAGGTTGGTTAGGGGCACAGCCTGAGAGGCAAAGTGGGGAATGAATCGCCGATAATAACCAGCGATTCCCAGAAAGGCTCGTACCTGCTTCTTGCTGTTGGGACGTGGCCAATTCTGTATGGCTATGGCCTCGACTTTATTGACTTGGGGTTTTATCACTCCCCTCCCAATGGTGTACCCAAGATATTTGGCCTCCTCCTGTCCAATGGTACACTTCTTGGGGTTGGCCGTAAACCCAGCTTCCCGGATAGAGTCTAGGACTGCTTGCACTTTTGGCAGATGTGAGGCCCAATCTGTGCTATGGACAATTACATCATCCAGGTAAGCCGCAGCATACTTCTGATGGGGCCTCAGTATCTGGTCCATTTTCCGCTGGAATGTTGCCGGTGCATTCTGTAATCCAAACGGCATTCTTTTATATTGGAACGCCCCGTCTAGGGTTACAAATGCGGTTTTCTCATTGGCCGATTTGGCCAGGGGAATTTGCCAATACCCTTTTGTGAGATCGAGAGTTGTCATGTATCGGGCTGTTCCGAGCCGGTCGATCAACTCGTCTATACGTGGCATGGGGTAGGTGTCAAATTTTGTAACTTTGTTCAGTTGTCGAAAATCATTACAAAATCGCCAGCTCCCATCCGGTTTAGGCACTAACACTATGGGACTGGACCAATCACTTTGGGATTCCTCTATCACCCCCAACTCAAGCATTTTCTGTACTTCCTCACGTATTGCCTCCCGTCGGGCCTCTGGGATCTGATAGGGTTTTAGCTTCACCCTTTCACCGGGCGGGGTAATAATATCATGCTCTACCCCAGACGTTTGTCCCGGCAGCTCAGAGAAAACCTCCTTGTTGCGAAGCACAAACTCTTTAACCTCCTGTTGTTGGGGGTTTGACAAGGTGACTGCTATTCCAACCTCCGGAATCACGCAATCAGACTGAGCTGGTGACAAAGTTTCTGCGACTAGGGATTCCCTATCCCTCCAGGCTTTCAACAGATTAATGTGATAGATCTGTTCGGGCTTTCGCCTTCCTGGTTGTCTGACCTTGTAATTCACTTCGCTCACTTTTTCCATTATCTCGTAGGGGCCTTGCCATTTAGCAAGGAATTTGCTTTCAACCGTAGGGACAAGTACCAATATATTATCCCCCGGGGAAAAGGTACGGGTCTTGGCCCCACGGTTGTACACTCTCTGCTGTGCCAACTGCGCTTGGGCCAAATGTTCCTTTACGATTGGCATTACCTGTGCAATTCTATCTTGCATCAGGGCGACATGCTCAATCACACTCCTGTGGGGAGAACTCTCACTTTCCCAAGTTTCCTTGGCGATATCCAACAGCCCTCTTGGGTGTCTCCCATAGAGTAACTCAAAGGGTGAGAAACCCGTAGAGGATTGGGGTACCTCCCGAATGGCAAACATTAAATAGGGGATTAGACAGTCCCAATCCTTTCCATCTCTATCCACCACCTTCTTTAACATTTGTTTTAGGGTTTTGTTGAATCTTTCAACCAACCCATCTGTTTGGGGGTGATACACGGATGTACGCAATTGTGTCACTTTGAACAACTTGCACAGCTCTTTCATAACCCGGGACATAAAGGGTGTACCTTGGTCTGTAAGCAGTTCCTTACAAATACCCACACGGCTAAAAACAAGAGATAGCTCTTTGGCTATGGTTTTGGCCGAGGTATTAAGGAGAGGAATCGCTTCCGGATACCGGGTGGCATAGTCCAATATAACCAAAATGTACTGATGCACCCTAGCGGACTTCATTATCGGACCTACCAAATCCATTGCGATCCTCTCAAAGGGGACCTCAATGATGGAAAGAGGTACCAGCGGGTTACGGAAATGTGGCATCGGTGCCGACCTCTGACACACAGGGCAGGAGGAACAATAATTTTCTGTTTCCTTCATGACCCCAGGCCAATAGAATCTTTGCAATACTCTCTCTCTGGTTTTCTCTGTCCCCAGATGACCTCCAAGAATGTGCCCATGGGCCAACTCTAACACCAACTTCCTGTAAGGTTTGGGGACCACAAGCTGCTCAGTGGTTTCTTCTGCCCTTTTAGCCACCCAATACAGTAGGTCCTTTTTCACTATGAAGTATGGGTAAGTGCAGGTCTCATCTGGGTTCACTAACTCGCCATCTATTTTCACTACGTTTTCCCGTGCCTTTATTAGGGTGGGGTCTTTAACTGTTCTGTTGCAAAATTTTCCTTGTGAACCCCGATATCAGAAAACTCCACAGACGGCACGTTTTCGTCTGAGGATGTTGACTCCTCCCCAGTTTCTCGAGTCTCCCCTGCCAATACCGACAAGGGGAATTCTGGAGAGTCCTCACCACTCTCAGAGGAATTCTGGTTATCACATTCCTGGTATATAGGGGCACCAGTGGGGGGCTCAGGACAATCCCAGAGTTCCCAAAACTTTGAAAAATCCCTTCCCACAATGGCATCATGTAGTAACTGAGACACTAACCCCACCTGATGAGAGAGGTTACCTTTTGGAGGTCTCAAAACACACACTGTAGTCACAGGATACTCTCGGGTGTCCCCATGCACACAAATAACAGCTACCTTGTTATTCCCTAAGACCTCTGTAGTGACTAATTCAGCTTTTATCAGTGTCACCAGGCTACCTGAATCCAGCAACGCAACAACATTTTTACCATTAATACACATTTTGCATAAATGTTTCTCAGTTCCCCGAATGGCAGTGCATGCGACTGTTGCAAACAGCGACTGACGTCTGTCCCTTAGAAAGTCACATTGCATGGGTTCACCCACAACCGGGCAATTTTCTGCAATATGTCCCTCTTGTCGGCAGCGGTAGCAAACAATCCTTTTTGCTGCCTCTTGAGCCCCTGACTTCCCAGGCTGTTCTCGCCAGACATTAGGTAGAACTCTCACCCTCTCATTCTCTCCACCCTCACCCCTTGGAATCATCTTACCCGCCACTGGGAATGGTCTGGTCTTAGGGTGGAAAGTCCGTGAGTCTCTGGAAGAGGCAGTCAGGTTTTCCATAGCCAAGTACTTCTCTACACGATCCACAAGATTATCGGCCGTTTCTGGGTCTCCATGGCTTACCCACTTTTGGATGGCAGCAGGAAGAGCTCTCAAGAAACGATCCATCACAACACGTTCCACAATCTTTGGTGCAGACAGTCTCTGGTTGTAGCCACTTCCTGCTCAGGTGAATGGGATCATACATTTGAGACCCGGGGGGTTTTCCAAGCCGGAAAGTCCAGTTATGCACACGCTGAGCCCAGACGGCCAGGGTGACACCCAGCCGTGCCAATATTTCATTTTTTAGCATCACATAGTCTTTTGCTTGGTCAGGCTCTAGGTCATAGTAAGCTTTCTGCGATTCACCAGTTAACAGAGGGGCCACCAGTCCAGCCCACTGCTCCTTAGGCCACTTTTCCCTTTCAGCAGTCCTTTCAAATGTGGTCAAAAACACCTCTGGATCATCCTCTCCAGTCATTTTTGTCAGTAAACGACTCACCCCAAAGGACGCAGTATTAGTGGAACTACTTGCCTCACTGGTCTGCGGACGTTGCTGCATTAATGTCTCCATTTGTTGCTGTAGTCTCTGTTCTTGCTTCTGCAACAGGTCTATGAAGCGGGCCTCAGATTGCTGATGGGCTTGTTGCTGAGCTTCCAGACTCTGTTGATGAGCTCGCTGCTGGGCTGCCAGGCTCTTTTTCAAACCTGCATTAGTCTGCTGCTGATTGGCATTTGCTAGAGCCAGCTGTTTCAGTATCTCCTCCATGCTGGCCTTAAAAAAAAAAAAACTGCCACTGGTTCTCCACCAACTGTGAGGGGGTTAACTCAGCAGCGGGTGTGTGTGACCCCCTGGATGGGTTCACCACACAAAAACAGGCACAGCAGACAGTGGTAGGAGAAAACAAAAGGGTGTGCTTTTATTTGAACTATATACAGACAAAAAAATACAGCAAAAACAAAAGAAACAGGAAAATAAATCCTGGTCAACTTGACCGCTCACTACACAGGTTGGTGTCCCTAACTAACAACTGGGTACAGCCTTGTGCTGTCCTAGTCCCTAGCTCCCTGCTTTTAGAAGTTCTTAGCAATAACCACACAGGCTTTGGCTCACCGCACAGAGATCACACTCCCCAGACTATCCACACAGATCTGGTTCCAGGTTGGAACATCTTCCTTAGCATGCTGGGAGTTCTTGTAGAGGCCCTAATGAGCCCACTTACTTCAGCTGGGCTCATTAACTCTTCCCCTGCAAGACTCCCAGCACTCCCCCTAGTGGTATAAATCGGCATAAAGCCTGAATCTAGGACATATATACCTTCCATCCTGGATGCAACCTGGTGATTTTACCTGCCTGCTGTCACAACGGTCACACAAACGAGCCGAGAAAAATGAAGTTCAATGATTCCGAGCATGCGTCAAATTGATTCCGAGCATGCGTAGGATTTTTATGCATCGGAATTGGATACACACGGTCGGAATTTCCGACAAGAACTTTTGTTGTCGGAAAAATTGAGAACCAGCTCTCAATCATTTGTTGTCGGAAATTCCGACAGCAAATGTCCGATAGAGCCTACACACGGTCGGAACATCCGACCAAAAGCTCACATCGAACATTTGTTGTCGTAAATTCCGATCGTGTGTACGCAGCATTAGAGTACGGTATGTGTCAATTCCTTAATGCTCACACATCACATTGGATGCTCTGTAACTTCTCCCAATAGATGCAACACTTTCAGGGGGGTAGAAGAAAAGGATTTTATGGTACAAAAAAATCCTACTTTCTCTCTTGTGCATGGAGGGACACAGGAATTCATATACTGTAAGATTTTTGCAAAAGTAGTCCAACTGGGGGTGGGCAAAACAGCAAGAATCACTAATAGGTCCAAAGAAAGAACTAAGGACTGCAGCCCAGGGGCTGCCTAAAGGATCAATACCTTTTACCTGAACCAGATAAGGTCAAGCCCCGTACCAATAGGGGAACCTGCCAACATAACCAGAGGGAGGACACAGAGAATACCTAGAAGAAGGTAACCACCTGCAGGAATGGAACTAGTTAGAAAGTCAACCAAAACCACCAACAACAGATAAAAGATTACTAATTTCTGTGAAGGGAAGAAATACCTACGACATAATGTAGTTAACAAAAAATGGGAACCTTTAGAAAACATAGGTCCCAGGAAGGAACGTAGGATCAAACAGGTCCAGGTGAGGAAGACGAGGCAGTCCACATTGAAAAGCTTAGGCTTTTGCACCTCTAAACCCCAAGGATCAAAGAAATGAAACTCTGTGACTAAAGAGGTTGTCTGCTCTGAGAACCTGTTTTGCTAGGTGAGACTTGCCAGGAAAAGCCCTCTATTTTTTATTTTTTTTTCTTACAGGTATTCTTATAGCACTGCCAATTTATGTAGTTATTTTACATGTTTGTACATTCACACCAGTCCCTGCCCTTAAAGAGTTTACAATCTAAGACCCCTATGTCACACTCATATACAGTGCCTTGAAAAAGTATTCAGGCCCCTTGAAATTTTCCACATTTTGTCATATTACAACCAAAAAGGTAAATGTATTTTATTGTGATTTTATGTGATAGACCAACACAAAGTGGCACATAAAAAAAGTGGCATGTGAAAAGTATGGGGTGCCCAGATTGATAGGTCTGAATGCTGGTTAAGTATACTTGTACAAAATACTGGTCTGAAAAATATGGGCGAAGTGACTTAGGGTGGCACTGGAGGGGTAAGACTATGAGGGTAGGGATAGACTTTGATGAGCCTCACCTGCAATGTGATTATGGCCAATTTGCACTGTGAATTTGTAAGCTATGCTATGAAACTGTTTTCAGATGAAGTCTGGTTTTGTATGTTTATGTTGAACTTAATAAACTTTTCTTTGGATAAAAAAAGAAGAAAAGTGTGGAGGGCATTTGTGTTCAGCTCCCCCTAACTAAAATCTAGTGGAACCAATTGACTTCAGAAGTCACTTAATTAGTAAAGATAGTCCACCAGTCTTAAATTTAATCTCGGATTCTTAGTTGTATAAATACAGCTGTTCTGTGAAGCCCTCAGAAGTTTTTTAGAGAACCTTAGTGAACAAACAGCATCATGAAGGCCAAGGAACACACCAGACAGGTCAGGGATAAAGTCGTGGAGAAGTTTAAAACAGGGTTAGGTTGTAAAAAAATATCCCCAGGCTTTGAACATCTCACTGAGCACTGTTCAATCCATCATCCGAAAATGGAAAGAGTATGGCGCAACTGCAAACCTACCAAGACATGGCAGTCCCCCTAAACTGACAGGCCGGGCAAGGAAAACATTAATCAGAGAAGCAGCCAAGAGGCCCATGGTAACTCTGGAGTAGCTGCAGAGATCCACAGCTCATGTGGGAGAATCTGTCCACAGGACAACTATTAGCAGTGCACTTCACAAATCTGGCCTTTATGGAAAAGTGGCAAGAAGAAAGCCATTGTTGAAAGAAAGCCATAAGAAGTCCCCTTTGCAGTTTGTGAGAAGCCATGTGGGCGACACAGCAAACATGTGGAACAGGGTGCTCGGGTTGGATGAGACCAAAATTTTAGCTTTTTGGCCTAAAAGCAAAACGCTATGTGTTGCGGAAAACTAACACTGCACATCACTCTGAACACACCATCCCCACCATGAAACATGGTGGTGGCAGCCTCATGTTGTGGGGATGCTTTTCTTCAGCAGGGACAGGGAAGTTGGTCAGAGTTTATGGTAAAATGGATGGAGCCAAATACAGGGCTTAGAAGAAAACCTGTTATAGTCTGCAAAAGACTTGAGACTGGGATGGAGGTTCACCTTCCACCAGGACAAAAACCCTAAACATACAGCAGGACCTACAATGGAATGGTTTAGATCAAAGCATATTCATGTGTTAGATTGGCCCAGTCAAAGTCCAGACCTAAATCTAATTGAGACCGTAGGGCAAGACTTGAAAATTGCTGCTCACAGACGCCCTCCATCCAATCTGACAGAGCTTGAGCTATTTTGCAAAGAAGAATGGGCACAAATGTCACTCTCTAGATGTGGAAAGCTGGTAGAGACATACCCAAAAGACTTGCAGCTGTAGTTTCAGGGAAAGGTGGTTCTACAAACGATTGACTTAGGGGGGCTGAATACAAATGTATGCCACACTTTTCAGATATTTATTTGTAAAACATATTGAAAACCCATTTATCATTTTCCTTCCACTTCGCAATTATGTGCCACTTTGTGTTGGTCTATCACATAAAATCCCAATAAAATACATTTACGTTCTTGGTTGTAACATGACAAAATGTGGGAAATTTCAAGGGGTATCAATACTTTTTCAAGGCACTGTACATATTGGGGCCAATTTAGATAAGAGACAGTTAACCTACCAGCACATCTTTGGCATGTGAGAGGAAAGCCGGAGAACCCAGTGGAAACCCAAGCAAGCAAAGAGAGAACATGTAAACTCTATGCAGGCAGTGTCCTGGTTTAAAACCAAGGATCCTGGTCCTTCAAACCAAAGACCCTAGTGCTCTTATCCACAAGCATCGCAGCACACAATGGATGTGAACTGACTCTGACTCTCCTAGAGGACTCAGGGGTTCAATCCCCCTAAAGCCTGGTACACACGGGCCGAATATCGGCTGGTTCAACAGAAACCTTTCGACATTCCCCTGTGTGTAAGGCAGCCTGTCCGGCTTTTGTCCAAGGGGCATGCCAAAAAAAATCTGCTGATCGGCATCCGATCAGCGATCTCAGCCAACAGCTGCGAGCACTGATCGGTGTGTTCTGTTGGGGGGCTGTCCACCTGTCACAACACAATAGCTCAGTGGGGAGTAGGGATGAGCTCGGTGTTCGAGTCGAACATCGGCTGTTCGACCGTTCGGCGAACATCGAACGATTTGGGCCGTTCGTGCCAAATTCAAGTGACGCGAACGGCCCTGTGAGGGGGTTAGCTCGGTAGCGGGTGTGTGTGACCCCCTGGATGGGCTCCCCACACAAAAACAGGCCCAGCAGACGGAGGTTGTGGTTTTCAAGATCAAAAGGTGCGGTTTATTTCTCTATTTACAGTGACAAAAACACAGCAAAGCAAAAAGAAACATAAACAAAATAAATCCTGGTCAGCTTGACCTCTGACTAAACATGCAGGTTTCCCTAACTAACAACTGGGATCAGCCTGGTGCTGTCCTAGTCCCTAAGTCCCTGGTTTAGTAAATGTCCAAACAAATAGCCACACAGGCTTTGTCTCACCGCACAGGGGTTCACTCTCCCTAGACAGTCCACACAGGTCTGGGTCCAGGCATGAGCAAACACCTAATGAAGCTGGGAGTTTTTATAGAGGCCTTAAACGAGCTGACAAGCTTCAGCTGGTCTCATTAACTCCCTGCCTGCACGACGCCCAGCACTCTCCCTAGAGGTATGAATCATCCATGAGCCCACTAGCCTCAGCTGGGCTTCATCAACTCTCTCCCTAGTTGTATAAGTCGGCATAAAGCCTGAATCTGGGAGAAATATACCTACCCCCCTGGATGCAACCAGGTGACTTTACCTTCCTGCTGTCACAGCCCACAATACACTGCGCCATCGCAGTGCAATCCCGGCGCTGTGATTGGCCAAGCATGCACTGTGACCCCGCATGCTTGGCCAATCACAGCGCCGGCAGCTAGGAGAGCCATAATTGGCCACAGGCAGGTTGCCTGTGGCCAATTATAGCTATGGGGGTTTAGCACACGCCCCACACTATAAAAGGCCGCCAGCGCGGCAGCCTTGTGTAGTGTGTTCCGGCGCAGGGAAAGAGTTACATAGGCAGGGACAGTGTCAGTGCTATTTGTACCTCAAACTTGTGTGTAGGGAGAGAGAAGGATAGGCAGGGAGAGTGTCAGTGTCATATTCTTTGCTAAACCTTGTGTGCAGGGAGAGAGGATAGGCAGGGAACAGTGTCAGTGTCATATACTTTGATAAACCTTGTGTGCAGGGAGAGAGAAGGATAGGCAGGGGACAGTGTCAGTGTCATATACTTTGATAAACTTTGTGTGCAGGGAGAGAGAAGGATAGGCAGGGGACAGTGTCAGTGTCATATTCTTTGCTAAACCTTGTGTGCAGGGAGAGAGAAGGATAGACAGGGAGAGTGTCAGTGTCATATACTTTGATAAACCTTGTGTGCAGGGAGAGAGAAGGATAGGCAGGGGACAGTGTCATTGTCATTGTTGCTAAGCCTCCTGCACATTATACACCTGAAGTTAGCCCGTATTGCTGCTTTTTCCTGGTGTGTTACACCAACAGGCATTTGCAGCACTTACAGCGGGCGGAGTGTGCCTCCTGATCATATTACACCTGAAGTTAGCCTGTATTGCTGCTTTTTCCTGGTGTGTTACACCAACAGGCATTTGCAGCACTTACAGCGGGCGGAGTGTGCCTCCTGATCATATTACACCTGAAGTTAGCCTGTATTGCTGCTTTTTCCTGGTGTGTTACACCAACAGGCATTTGCGGCACTTACAGCGGGCGGAGTGTGCCTCCTGATCATATTACACCTGAAGTTAGCCTGTATTGCTGCTTTTTCCTGGTGTGTTACACCAACAGGCATTTGCGGCACTTACAGCGGGCGGTGTGTGCCTCCTGATCATATTACACCTGAAGTTAGCCTGTATTGCTGCTTTTTCCTGGTGTGTTACACCAACAGGCATTTGCAGCACTTACAGCGGGCGGAGTGTGCCTCCTGATCATATTACACCTGAAGTTAGCCTGTATTGCTGCTTTTTCCTGGTGTGTTACACCAACATGCATTTGCAGCACCTACAGCAGGCGTAGTGTGATTCCTGCATAATATACTCCTGAAGTTAGGCCTTATTGCTGGTTTTCCCATTTCCCTGTAGGCCATTAGAATGTCTGGAAGGCAAACAAGGAGAGGCAGACAGTCAGGAGCCAATAAAAGAGGGCAAGCAGGCTCTGTGTCTAGAGACAACAGTGCTGGTCGTGGACGCGGTGCATCGCCATCAGCACGTGGCCATGGGACACGCTTGTCCTTCTTTTCGGCAGCTGGACGTGTTGAGCCGCATCATGCCGAAGACTTGGTAGAGTGGGTGACCAAGCCCTCCTCATCCTCCTCATCCTCTCTCACCCAGGCTCAGGGTACTGGCAAAGCAGCTGCCAAAGCCTCCTCTTCCATGGTATCAATGTCATCATCAGTCACTCCTTCCCTAGACCAACCATGTCCTCCTGAGGAGTCCCCTGAACTGTTTGAGCACAGTGTTGGGTACATGCTCCAGGAGGATGCCCAGCGTTTCGAAGGGTCTGATGATGATACCCAGCTAGAGGAAGGCAGTAGCGTGAGAGCAGAGAGAGGGGATGCTCAAGAAGGACACCAATCTGGCAGTCATGTTCCAGCAGCTGCAGCATACTGCCAGATTGGCTCCAGTGATGAGGAGGGAGGGGATGATGAGGTCACTGACTCCACGTGGGTGCCTAATAGGAGAGAGGAGGAGGAGGATGAGGAGGAGGCACATCTCCAACGAGGCAGGATGCCCTCGGGGGGCCAGCGTAAGGGCAGCACACCGACGGAATCACACCGCAGAGCTCCGCCTGTGCAGGGCGCTGACTCTGCCCGTTATTCAAAAAGTTCTTTGGTGTGGGCCTTTTTTGAGTCGAGTGCATCAGATCGCACAGCTGCTGTTTGCAACATATGTCTCAAGCGTATATCGCGTGGCCAAAACATCACCCGCTTGGGCACCACATGCTTGACCAGACATATTGTCAGGGACATACTGGGCTTGAACCTGGGACCTCGTCTGTGTCTGGCATTGACTCTTCCCACTGAGCTATCTGGGATGCTGGACAGTTCCCTGCCTGATCTGCTGGATAAGCTATCTAATGGATTAGACTACTCTGCTTGGTGTCTTGATTGATGTTGAACCCTGAACCCCTTGCTCCTCCCATGAACTTCCTATAAAAGACGTTCCAGAGATGTTGCCCCTTGCGGTGTGATCTGCTTCTGTTCCTGACTCTGTGCCTGTGTCGTGTTCCTGTGTTTGACCCGGCTTCCTGACCTCCCTCCTATCTCCAGTCCTGACTCTGGCTTGTTTGACCCTGCTAAGTTACCTGTCTGATCATCTGTTGCCAAGACCCAGCCTGGACTCTGACTACTCTCTGCCTGCCGTTTATGCTGTTTACCCTGATGTGAATGACCTGGCTTGTCTGACTGCGCTGCTCTGCATACCTACACCTGCTGACCTGCATCCGCGGTCCCGCACACCCGCACCTGCTGACCTGCATCCGCTGCTCTGCATACCTGCACCTGCTGACCTGCATCCGCTGCTCTGCATACCTGCACCTGCTGACCTGCATCCGCTGCTCCCAGTTCCAGCTGTTCCAGCTTTCGCTTGGCTTTACTACACCCAGCCAAGAGGACCAAGCAGGCACCCTTACCTCACCGCGCTCTTACCACCACTGTCCCCACTCCAGTGGTCTCCGAGCCGGGGTTGTACGGGAGGTCTCCCTCTGCACGTCAGGCTCACACCAAAGGTACGTGACACATATGTTGACCTGCCATGCAGCTCGTTGGCAAGCCTACCTTAAAGACCCACACCAAAGAACAAAGCGGACCTCTCCTTGCACCGCATCAGCTGGGATCTCCAACCCCACTATACCTTCAGTCCTCTCTGAAACCTGCACTGAGAGGAATGAAGATGTAGAATTAGGTGTGTCACAGCCAAGTACTTGCGGCCACTCTGCTAGCAGTACACCGACGTCCGATTCTAGCAGGCAAATTTCCCTGCCCCAGCTGCTGGACCGTCGAAAGAAGTTCACTCCCAGCCATCCACATGCCCAGCGGTTGAATGCTAGCTTGGCTAAATTGCTAGCGCTTCAACTACTGCCTTTTCAGTTGGTAGACTCGGCCCCCTTCCGTGAGTTTGTGCAATGTGTGGTTCCTCAGTGGCAGGTTCCCAAACGCCACTTTTTCTCACGGAAGGCGATTCCGGCTCTCTACCGGCATGTGGAAGGCAATGTCTTGGCCTCGCTGGACAGGGCGGTCAGCGGTAAGGTGCATATTACCGCTGACTCATGGTCCAGCAGGCATGGACAGGGACGTTACCTTTCTTTCACGGCCTATTGGGTCACTCTTTTGGCAGCTGGGAAGGATGCAGGACAAGGTGCAGTAGTGTTGGAGGTTGTTCCACCACCACGCCTCCAAAATGCTACTACTGGTTGTGACACACCTCTCTCCTCCACCCCCTCCTCTTCTTCTTCCTCCATGGCCTCTTCCTGTGCTTTGTCCTTGGAACCAGCGGTGCTCCGTAGGCGTTCAAGGGGCTACGCAAGTACGCAGGCAAAAAGATGCCATGCCGTGCTTGCGCTGGTGTGTTTGGGGGACAGGAGCCACACTGGGGCAGAGGTTCTGTCTGCTCTGCAGGGGCAGGCCAAGAGGTGGTTGACGCCACGCCAGCTTAAGCCAGGAATGGTAGTTTGCGACAATGGCACCAACCTCCTCTCCGCTCTCTGACAGGGACAACTGACCCATGTGCCCTGTGTGGCTCACGTCCTTAACCTGGTGGTGCAGCAGTTCTTGGGCAGGTACCCGGGCTTACAGGATGTCCTGAGGCAGGCCAGGAAAGTCTGTGTGCATTTCCGCAGATCTTATAATGCCAGTGCTCGCCTGGCTGAGCTGCAAAAGGAGTTGAACCTGCCCATGAACCGCCTTATATGTGACATGCCCACCAGGTGGAACTCAACGTTGGCCATGCTGCAGCGGCTGCACACGCAGCAGAGGGCCATCAATGAGTACCTGTGCGACTACGGCACCAGGACAGGGTCAGGGGAGCTCGGTTTTTTTTCACCACGCCAGTGGGGCATGATCAGGGATGCATGCACTGTCCTGGCACCATTTGAGGAGGCCACGAGGATGGTGAGCAGTGACAGTGCATGCATCAGTGACACTGTACCTCTTGTCCACCTGTTGAAACATATGCTGCGTGGAATAATGGACAGGGCACTTGAGGCAGAACAGAGGCAGGAAGAGGAGGACTTCCTTGCCTCTCAAGGCCCCCTTTACCCAGACAGTGTTCCTTCTGTCCCACCCATCGCACAGGAAGAAGAGGAGGAGGATTGTGTCAGCATGGAGGTGGAGCCTGGCACTCAGCATCATCAGCAGCAGTCTTTTAGGGATGATTTACAGTCCCAAGAAACCAGTGGACTTGTACGTGGCTGGGAGGAGGTGGCTGCGGATCATGTCGTCCTTAGTGACCCAGAGGACTCCGGACCGAATGCCTCAGCTAACCTACGCTGCATGGCCTCCCTGATCCTGCAAAGTCTGCGGAAGGATCCTCGTATTCTTCGGATTAAGGAGAGGGACCATTACTGGCTGGCCACTCTCCTTGATCCACGGTACAAGGGTAAGGTTGCGGACCTTAACTTACCGTCGCAGAGGGAGCAGAGGATGAGACAACTCCGGGAGGCCTTGCAGAAAGATCTGTGCAACGCGTTCCCAGAGACTGGGAGGTTACAAACTCCTGGTCCTGGACAATGAGTTGCTGAGGCTTCGGTCAGTCAAAGAAGGAGCGGTGGGGAAGGTGACCGTCTGACCGATGCGTTCAGACAATTCTTTAGTCCGCAGCCCCAAGGTATGATCGGTTCCAGCAACCATCGCCAGCGTCTGATATACATGGTGCAGGAATACCTAGGGGCAAGGTCAGACTTGGACACCTTCCCCACCGAAAATCCTCTGGCTTACTGGGTCTTGAGGATGGATCACTGGCCAGAGCTTGCACAGTATGCAATTGAGCTACTGGCCTGTCCTGCATCCAGCGTTCTTTCAGAACGCACATTCAGTGCTGCTGGAGGATTTGTCACGGATCACAGGGTGCGCCTGTCCACCGACTCTGTTGATCGACTGACCTTCATAAAGATGAACCAGTCTTGGATCACCACCAGCTACCAAACACCTGAAACTGATATAACAGACTAATTTATTTTCAAATGTCACATCCCTTCAAGACTGATGCTGATGCTGAGAGACTGTCCTGTTATGTTGACTGACTATCCTCCTCCTCCTCAATGATCCGATTGATGATGATAGCTTGGAAGAACATTTTGGTTTCTGGGTGCCGCCACCAGTGGCTAAGGCCCAATTTTTCAGCCCCTGTTTAACAGGGGCATGTAATTACAATTTTTTATGCAATGCTTTGCAGCATGGCTCATTCCTGCACTCCAACTAGAGTATCTGGGAGAGGTTGCAGTGTCGTGGCACCAGCACCAGTGGCTAAGGCCCAATTTTTCAGCCCCTGTTTAACAGGGGCGTGTTATTACAATTTTTTATGCAATGCTTTGCAGCAGGGCTCATTCCTGCACTCCAACTAGAGTATCTGGGAGAGGTTGCAGTGTCGTAGCACCAGTGGCTAAGGCTCAATTTTTCAGCCCCTGTTTAACAGGGGCGTGTAGTTACAATTTTTTATGCAATACTTTGCAACAGGGCTCATTGCTGTGCTCCAAGTACAGTATCTGTGAGGGGTTGCAGTGTTTTGGCACCAGTGCCTAAGGCCCAATTTTTCTGCCCCTGTTTAACAGGGGCATGTAATTACAATTCTTGATCTAATAATTCACAGCAGGGCCCATTCCTGCGCCCACCAAGAGTAACTGTGAGGCCTTACAGTGTTGTGTCTACACCACCACCACCACCAAAGGCCCAATTTTTCAGCCCCTGTTTAACAGGGGCATGCAATTACAATTCTTGATCTAATAATTCACAGCAGGGCCCATTCCTGCGCCCACCAAGAGTAACTGTGAGGCCTTACAGTGTTGTGTCAACACCACCACCACCACCACCAAAGGCCCAATTTTTCAGCCCCTGTTTAACAGGGGCATGCAATTACAATTCTTGATCTAATAATTCACAGCAGGGCCCATTCATGCGCCCACCAAGAGTAACTGTGAGGGCTCACAGTGTTGTGGCAACACCAACATGTAAGGGGTAAATTTCAGCTGAGTATATACGGCAGGCCCCTACTTTCAAACATCCAACTTACAAACGACTCCTCCTTGAGAACGGAAGGATACAACAGGAAGTGAGAGGAAATCTACCCCTAGGAAGGCAAATTCTCTCCTGTAAGAGTTAATATGGGAAAAAAAGTGTCTCCTCTCCACTGATGCTTTATCACCAATTCTTGTTTCAATAAAAAACCCAAATTTTCAAAAAACATTTGTCATTAGGACGGAAAGTGAGGTGAACTGTTCTGAACAGGTGCACACTGCACAGACAGCAAAACAAATGTTACAGGGGTGATAACCCTTCCCTATGTTTTCCAAAAAGCTTAAAAATAGATTTTTTGGGCTGGAGCTACACTTAAACAATGTACCTGTTCAAAATTACAAACAGATTCTACATAAGAACAAACCTACAGTCCCTGTCTTGTATGCACCGCCTGTATACGGCTGTTCAGAGTATATAGGGCCTTTTTTATTTTTTGTGCAGGGTTCCCCTTAATATCCATACAAGACCCAAAGGGGCTGGTAATGGGCTGGGGTAGGGGCTGTGATGGGGTAGCTATGCCATTTTTCTTAAAGATTTTCATCCATATTACCGGGACCAGACATTACATTAAAGCCGCAAGCAGTTTTAAATGGCTTTTTTTCCTTTAGAAATGTAATTTTGTGCAGGGACAGTTCTAAACACGGGAAACACGTGGCACTTCACAGGCATACTTTAGACACCCCCCAGGTACAATATTTAAAGGAATATTTGACTTTTTTTTTCACTTTATGCATCATTAAAATGACTGCTCCCGAAAAACGGCAGTTTTTAAAACTTTCTTTTGGATTGATACATGTCCCCTGGTGCAGAACCCGGGTTCCCAAACCCTTTTTAGGACAATAACATGCATAATAGTCGTTATAATTAGCACTTTAGATTTCGAACGTTCGCATCCATTGTATTTAATAGGGTTCTAAAGCTCGTGCGGACTTTCGGTCCGTTCGCGGGTTCTGGTGCGAACCGAACCCGGGGGTGTTCGGCTCATCACTAGTGGGGAGGTTAGTAAAGCGAGTGCTTCCCGTGCTCCTCAGTTTTTTTTTTCGTTCAGCCAGCTGGTAATAATGTGATATTGATAATGTGTACCAGGCTTAAGTCAATGTGACCAAATGGATAGGGAAAAAGGCAGGCAGGAATGTAGGTAAGACCTTCGCCTCAGACTGGTGAAATAAGTGAAGTATCCTGCAAAATAACCACTCTGCCTATCCCTGACCTGGAGCTATTGGGCTAAGAAAACTCCTGATTCCCCAGATTTAGGCATCAATTGCAGTAGAGGAAAGTACAGCTAAGAGCATTCACCTTATTAAGGATAGAACAAGTTTAGGTATCTAAAGAAAAAAGGCTGCAGATCTGCCAAGGAAGGGAGACCCAACCACAGGCGGAGAGGTCACACAAAGTCACTTTCTCCTCTGCAAAGCGTACCTGCAGCAGGAAACTGTATTCTACTTACTGACAATCCGGGGAGACACAGGGCCATACAGTGACGATCTGTACTTGCCATTCACGATCTAAGGTGTATCCAGGTGTGTGAACATCTCCTCCCAGTGCAGAGGCTACACTACAGATTGAGAAGAACCAGTTTCCAAGGCATTATCCTTAAGGGAAACAGTGCAAGTGAGGTTGTGGATCTCTGTGTGGTCCAATGTAGGTATCAGACTACCACCCTGTCACATTAAGTCACAGCAATGTCTACAGGGCATCCAATAGAGAGCAAACCACAAAATCTGCTCAAGGCAGGATTTCCTGACATAGAAGGAACCAACTGTTCTGTGGACAGAAGTCCAGGAGATAGTTCACCAATGAGCAATGCCTCCCAGATATGGGAAGAAGAAACAACCCAGCCACCTGCAGAGGCTGAGGGATCGCACCAGGGACTAACTTGTTTATAGAGACATCGTTTCTGTCCTGCTCAGAAACCAGACTCATAACAACAGCGAAGGGGGCTGAAACGGGCCATGAAAAAATAGGAGTGCGAGTGTCAACCTTGATGGGAGGGCCCCCAAGAGTACAACACTCTTTCAAGGGAAGATAAGGGGGTTAACTCACTGTCTGATTAAAAGGGACCTGGGAGTATACTGACTGTGGACTTTTTTAGTGAGGGCTTAAAGTACATCTAAATCCCCCCAAAATTGCAATATATTGCAGCTTACCAGTTCTTAGATGTGGAGGCTGCATTAGATTTTAGAATAACATTTTTAGCAAGTACAAGATTACCTGTTGATCTCGCCAGTAATTTAGTTTTTTTGGAAACTTTGATTGAACTGAACTGAAATTACAATGTTATCTTTCCTCCAAACAATCTTTTATAATCTAGAATTTCCCCTACATCCTACATAATAGAGATGAAAATAAGAAGACATGCTTAATGTACAAGCCACTCTAGGACAGAAGTATGTTGTTTCCAGGATTACTAGGTGATCCTATAGTGAAAAAGTAAATGAGTGCAGCCACAAGTAAAGATTGCCAAGCTGCAACTTATTACGTTTTTGTTTTGGTGTTTATATATGCTTTAAAACCTTTCCCACAGGTAACAGACCATTACTAACGTTGGAATCCAGCAAAGCCTGGCCCAGACAGATCTTGCAGGTGTTAGGTCCTTCAGGAAGGTGATGACTACAAATATCCATGAGTCTGACTATCTTCACTTCAGTTCGCTGGAGTGTTCCACAATGGGTATGTATCGCGTACCTGGTAGCAGAGCCTGAAGTGATAAGGAAGGCCTCTCTAACACCTCTGACCTCGGGACCGCTGGTAGTGTGAACAGAAGGCGCAGGAGTGCAGAGTGGCACGAGTGCCTGTAGGTCTTGCTAGTAGCAGATTGGGTATCCACGCCAGGTATGAGAGGTCATCAGTAGTCTTCAGTGAAGCAGAGAGGCTGGTAGACAGCCGGAGGATGGCAGGCTGGTACTGGGGAAAGCAGGCAGTTGATGCCTGCGCTGGTAGCAGACAGTAGAACAGCAGGCACAGCAGGATCAGTGTCAGGAAGTAGGGTCAGGTAAGCCGGGTCATACACTGGCAGGACAGATCAGGTACGGAGAAGCAGGCAATAGCATGGTCTGGGTACAAGCACTGTCAGGAGCCAATCGGTGCAATAGAAGCCAATGGACCAGACAGAAGCGGAGGACAAGGACGAAGCTGGAGTCAAAGCAGACGGAGTTCAGAGAGTGGTCAGACAAGCCGGGTCAGCAACTGGAATCAGGATACAGGATACAGGTACACAGGGTGTGGGGCAGGCTGAAAGACAAAGCACTCAAAAACATGTATAAAAAGACACCCAGGCAGACCAATAATTAGTTAGTGCACAGGGTAGTTCAAAGTCAGAACCGTATCCCTATGCTGAGGCCCATATAAATTGGATGATAAGATTGACCAGGAAATATCAGCAGTAGGGATGAGCCGAACACCCCCCGGTTCGGTTAGCACCAGAACCTGCGAACGGACCGAAAGTTTGCGCGAACTTTAGAACCCTATTAAATACAATGGGACTCAAGCGTTCGAAATCAAAAGTGCTAATTATCAAGGCTAATATGTAAGTTATTGTCCTAAAAAGGGTTTGGAGACCTGGGTCCTGCCCCAGGGGACATGTATCAATGCAAAAAAAGTTTTAAAAATTGCAGTTTTTTCGGGAGCAGTGATTTTAATGATGCTTAAAGTAAAAAAAAAAAAAGGGAAATATTCCTTTAAATATCGTACCTGGGGGATGTCTATAGTATGCCGGTGAAGTGGCACGTGTTTCCTGTGTTTAGAACTGTCCCTGCACAAAATTAAATTTCTAAAGGAAAAAAAGTCATTTAAAACTGCTTGCGGCTTTAATGTAATGTCTGGTCCCGGTAATATGGATGAAAATCTTTAAGAATGGTACCCCCCACCCCCCCCCCCCAGCCCATTACCAGCCCCTTTGGGTATTTGTATTTAGATATGCTTTAGGTGCACACTGTGCAAAGGACACTAAAACAAAATACTGGAGGTCCCTGCCTCACTGCCTGTATTTGTATGAGAACACCAGCAATTGTATTCAGATAAGCTTTAGGTGCACACTGTGCAAAGGACATTAATACAAAATACTGGAGGTCCCTGCCTCACTGCCTGTATTTGTATGAGAACACCAGCAATTGTATTCAGGTAAGCTTTAGGTGCACACTGTGCAAAGGACACTAAAACAAACTACTGGAGGTCCCTGCCTCACTGCCTGTATTTGTATGAGGACACCAGCAATTGTATTCAGATAAGCTTTATGTGCACACTGTGCAAAGGACACTAAAACAAAATACTGCAGCTCCCTGCCTGTATTTGCATCAGAACACCAGCAATTGAATTCAGGTAAGCTTTAGGTGCACACTGTGCAAAGGACACAGTACACTAAGTGAAAATACTGCAGCTAGCACAATCACCTGCCTGCCTGTCAGTATATTATGAAGAAAATAACAGGAACGGTTCTAGCTAAACTAAATACAGTGTATAAATATATATATACAACACCTAGGATGCATATATATCCTCTACACACTGTAACTGCAGCTAACTGACTCGCCTGCCTGCTCTATCTAACTCAAAATAAATAAAACTGTCTGTCTTTAACCATCACAACACAGTACACAAGGCCGCCACGGAGGCGGCCTTATATAGTGTGGGGCGTGTACTAAACCCCCTGAGACATAATTGGCCAAAGCCACCCAAGTATGGCTCTCCGTTTTTTGCGCGCTGTGATTGGCCAAAGCATGCGGGTCATAGTGCATGCTTGGCCAATCATCAGCCAGCAATGCACTGTGATGCCGCAGTGAATTATGAGCCGTGACGCGCCACTCAAATTTGGCGCGAACGGCCCATAATGTTCGAAATTCGGCGAACGATCGAACAGTCGATGTTCGAGTCGAACATGGGTTCGACTCGAACTCAAAGCTCATCCCTAATCAGCAGCATTTAACCCCGATCCAACAGCATCAGATACATCTCATGAATCTCTCAAATAGTTGTTTAAGAATCACAAAAAAATTATTATTAAGCATCTTAATAGGAAGTGGGATATCTCCTCCCTGAGTTCCCATATTGCCCAGGGGGTTATTCCTAGGGGACTCAGGGAGAAGATTACCCCACATAGAACACCTGCAAACCCCCAAGGTTCATTGAGAACTGGAAGAAGAGCTGTGTGGATAGAGGACTTGATATAATGCCATTGATTGTGTAGGAGGAGAAAGCTCAACTGGATGAGATTCAGGTTGAGATTGATGAGTGCTGCACTACTGGAACCATTCAAACAGGATCAGGAATTTGAAAAACATAATGATTTTTTAAAGAGGGAGGTTGAGAGAGTACAGAAAAATCTGAGAACCCCCAAACAGGAAAAATGTTGCCAAAATTTACAGGACTGGGAGAGTGATTTAATCTTTGACCTCTCTGTACCTCGCGGTAGAAGTAGATCAAGACGTGGCAGGGGTAGAAATAGTAGGCCTCTAACAGTGGGGCATCATCATCTGAGAGTGAATCAGAACATATAGACAAATCAGGGACATTTTTAGACAATGCCCACACTATACAGAATGACCCAGGTCCGTCAAAAACTACAACCAGAACCAACCAGAAAGGAGCAAAAGAAAAAGAAAAATAAAAGGAAAAAAGAACCGAACCAAACAAATATTACAGACAGGATTAGGGAATCGCAAGAGTTAAAACAGCCAATTTCCACTATGACTGATCCCAATAGAGAAACTACTCAGGACTTAAAATAAATAGTCAACCTATCTGAGTTCCCCCTAAATACACATTATATCTCATTATTACAAAAGGGCTTATCTTTCTCTCCCACCGCTTCTATGAACGGATTGAAGGTCTTCAAAGATCTCAACTTGTTCTTGAGTAAAGTGGCTTTCAGCTACTGGCATAGAAGTAGACAGTCCAATTTACCATCCCTAACACATGGGGAGATGGGTAAAGATGAAAAGGAAGCCTTGGATACTCTCGTCTCCTTACTGGAAGAAAATCAATCTAGTGATTCGTAAGACGAGACGCCAAGTGTAACCTCCAATAGACCATCTGGTATCAGAATTCAATCTACAAGGAGGCCTTCACTATCTAAGCATAAGTGGATTGGCCTCTTCTTAGATCTGGTAACAAAGGATCTCCACCATATCAATTGGAGTTAGAAGGGACTGGATAATTTGACTAGACAGGAGAGACAGGCATTACAAGAATTGGAAGAGGCCCCAAATTTGATGATTCGAGGTAGTGATAAGGGGGGAAATATCGTTCTAATGTCAGCAGATCTAAAGAAAAAGAGGTGATGCACCAATTGAAAGACCCCCACACATATAGAAAACGTCCCTCTAATTCCTTTCCAGCTCTAGTGAATATACTTAATCAACTACTGCATTTGGATTCCGGGGAGGGTTTCATTTACAAAAAGGAATTAGAATTTCTGAAGGTTAGGGAATTTAACACTCCGACCTTCTATGTGATTTCCCAACTCTACAAAAACGTTTCAAACCCACCCGGAAGACCAATTGTTTTGGCAATTAGAGGCGCACTCAAGAGAGTGGGCAAGTTTATTGATGCTTTAATCAAGGAGCTGGTTGCGGAACTCCCATCCTTTGAACAGGATACGAGGGACGTCTTGCGCAGACTTACGGATGTCGCGGTCCCCCCCGGGGCACTACTTGTCGGCATCGATGTGGAATCGTTGTACACATCACTACCCCACGAATGGGGCCTTCCAGGGGTAGCGCACTTTCTGGGTAAGAAGTTCCAACTCCTTGGGGCCCATAAGGAATTTGTGGTGGAGACATTAGAATTTATGCTCAACCACAACTTCTTCCAATTTTTGGGCACCAGTTATCAACACATCATGAGAGGGACCTCCATGGGGGCCCCTTGGGCCCACGGTATATGCACGCCTACACTTGAAGCTATGGGAGTAGGAGATTGTTTACGTGTCCCCGATGTGCCTTAGGCATAGTCTTCTGTGGATAAGGTACATCAATGATGTCTTGATGTTGTGGGGGGGGGGGGGCTCCAGTGACCAACTTATTGAATTCATGGAAACCTTGAATGAAAACGATAGGAACATCAGGCTGACTTACCTTTTCCATGCTCACACCTTGCCTTTCCTGGACCTCCAAATTACCCTGAAAGGAGACAGACTTGACACGAACACTTACTGGAAGACAACTGCGGAGAATACTTTGCTGCAGGCCAATAGTCATCATCCTCCCTCCCTGATCCGTAGCACACCGGTAGGGCAGTTCATGCACATCCGGCGGAACTGTTCTTCCACTCCAACAGGAGGCGGTTGAAATGTATGCGCAGTTCAGGGAGAGAGAATACTTCCACCAAAAAAATATCAGACGATAAAAATTAGAGCTAGAGCCCGTGACCGAAGGGAACTTATTGGATGCAACAGTAAACCATCTGTGAATGCTCCACCCCAGAATACTCCAGTGAGAATGATCACCAAGTTCAGATCGCAATGGGAGCAGGTCGGGGGAATCCTGACCAGGTATTGGCACTTTAATCAAGACTCCACAATTACAGGAGATAGTCGTCCCCGCCCCTTGATGGTGGCAAAACCTGCCAGAAATTTACAAGATAGTTTGGTCTATTCGGAATTCTGAAGGACCCCCACCACCAACTGGCTTACCGAACCACCTATCAAACCTGATATTTTTGGATATATATGCTGTTTTTTGTTATTTTCTGTCATTTGTGGGTTTTTTTTGGCTTGCTTTTCCTTATGATTTTTTTTCCTAAGGCTGTTTGAATGGTCTAATCAGACTGGTAAAAGTCTTTCATCCAATTTTTGTATTCATGTGCCTTTATAACCTATTGAGATTGTGTGGATCGCTCTTTATATGCACTTTGTATGTAATGTGAATGGGGGTGAGCGTCAGCGAGGGAAGTGTACACTAAGGACACCCGGTGGTTGTAAATTAATATGTCAGTTCAAGGTGGGATATTTAAAGCGGAGTTCCACCCTAAAAATGAACTTTCTATTAACAGCTTGCCTTTAATGTCAAAAAAATAAAAAATAAATCTTTACTCACTTCTATCTGGCTGTTACTAGGCAGATTTCGTAATCTGCCTAGTTCCTGGTCCTAGGTGGTTCAACTTCCTGTCCTAAGACCCCATTGCCTCCTGGGAAATGAGTG
The DNA here is from genome assembly GCA_029206835.1 of Rana muscosa. Taxonomy (NCBI): domain Eukaryota; kingdom Metazoa; phylum Chordata; class Amphibia; order Anura; family Ranidae; genus Rana; species Rana muscosa. The sequence continues at coordinate 469,046,895 of CM055117.1, forward strand.
TCATCATTTCCCAGGAGTCTCTGGGCATTACTTGGGAAGCAGGCTGGCTTTCTAGGACTTTAATCTCTCTGGGCTATTGGGCTATGGAATAGGTGCTGGCAAGCATGGACTGCACACAGCATGAGGGTTTACAACAACCCCCCCTTCTGTGAGACATGAGGTGGTGAGCATACTGATGTACAGCGGCTATATGCCGCCCAGTGAATGCTATATGGGACTTGTGTGTTGAATCCAGATTTTGGTTGTATGCATAGCACACACCATCTTGCCTTGTGCTAAATAAGCACACACTTCAGATTTCATCTTATTGCAATAATGCTATCTTAGGCTAAAGTTCCACCCACCATTCATTCGATTTGCCATTCATTCAAAGAAGGAAGCATCACCACCCTGTCCTTCTCATCTCGTCATCACAGCCTCACTGCCATGGCGACGCCCATAAAAGCTTTTTATTAAACTTCCAGCCGGAAGTGATGTCACATCATGTGACCTCCTCCACAGGAAGTGAGCTCACAGGAGCTCCACTCAGAATACAACACAAGAAATATAGCTTAAAGGATTCAATACAATAATAATACAATAACCAATAAGCACAGTTCCTGATGAGGGGAGCTTATCCGCAGACGTGCGCTCACGCCATCACCTCAAATGCTGATCAGGCATACAGAGATGACAAGAGCACAAAACTGCTAAACGGATAATGTGTTTGCAGAGAGGCTTCACTCCACAAACACCCTTCTCCAAATCAGGAAGTTTATCTGCCCCAGTCAGCTCTTTAGAGCGGGTTGCGGAAGTACTAACACTGGGTGACACTATGACAATACATATTAAATACATCTTCATAAAATTCTCCACAACAGTCCTCCCCTTTTTTGTCATATGCACCCCATGTCCATCGATGAAACTTGATCTTCTTACACCTAGAAATGAATCAGTCCTTATGCCCCATACACACGATCGTTTTTCATGCCGTTAAAAATGGCATTAAAAAAAATGGCCATTAAAAATGATCGTGTGTAGGCTCCAGAGCATTTTTAACGACGTGAAAAACGGCCATTAAAAATTTCGAACATGCTCTCTTTTTTCACGTCGTTTTTCATGTCGTTTTTTTTAACGACGTGAAAAACGATAGTGTGTATGCTTTAACGACGTGAAAAAAAACGCGCATGCTCAGAATCAAGTATGAGACAGGAGCGCTCGTTCTGGTAAAACTAGCGTTCGTAATGGAGATAGCACATTCGTCACGCAGTCACGGACTGAAAAGCACGAGACTGAAAAGAGCGAATCGTCGCTCAACAAACTTTACTAACATGAAGGGTGGCGCCATTCGAACGGAACTTCCCCTTTATAGTGCCGTCGTACGTGTTGTACGTCACTGCGCTTTGCTTGATCGTTTTTTTAAATGATCGTGTGTACGCAAGACAGGCTTGAGAGGAAACATGAAAAAAAACGACGTGAAAAACGGCAAGAAAAAAAATGGCAAGAAAAACGATCGTGTGTATGGGGCATTAGTCTATACGAGTCCATAAAAAGGAAAACGCGGCTTGACATGTAGACTCTGTTCTTCAGGAGCATGACTTATAAAAGGAGGACACGACATGGGGAGCTGTAGTAATCGCCGATCCGTCTGTGATCCTCTGTGTCTTGTACGTGGGTCCGGCTTCGGGGCATCTCATCAAGGAAGCTCTGGTCACGCGTCCAATCAGGCAACAGGAGCACCTCGTCACGACATAGAAAGAATAGAAATAAAAACGACATGAGTATATATATTCCCACTTCCTTTAACCACGATCCGCTGTAAAATAAAAATTAGATCCCCAAAGATTCCCAGACCCCTAAAAGGACTCCCAACCTTCACTTAGCTATAGCTCTGGCTTCAACAGTTACATGAAGAATCCTATCCTTAAATGGATGAGAATTGTTCAATCGTATCCTAAGCTCGAGTCCCCCCACCTTGTACATCCAGGAAACCATGCCCAGACCTGGTCGGGGTTGGTGAACAACTCCCTTCTAGCTGTCCCTGCCATTCCTAATTTCTCGCGCCATCAGATCCTCGCGATCAGCCGTGACATAAGATGCTGGGACAGCTTCACCATCACGCATGAACCTCTTGCTTTGGGGGAATTACCTTATAAGCTGCAGATCCGCATAAGCACCAAACTAAAGTTCAAACACACTTGTGGGCTGCCTAGATACCCAAACCGACAAGAGGCAGAGCTATTAAAACTAACCAATTTTACCCTCTAAAAATGCATCGTTAGATTCCATTGACAAGTGTCTGTTTGGAGTCTTCACCAGTTTGTCAAAACTCCTCATACCCATAATAACATCATAAATAGCATGTACCGCTGTCATCGCTGGGGACTAAAACTCGGTGGAGACTCAGAACCGACCTAGCAATTGGTCCTGTTCGCTTTCTGAGCTAGTCAGGAAATACACTTTATATAATAACTTGGGATGCTTTTCATCGTTACCCTTGCTAAAATTTACTAAACAAAAAATATATAAATAAACAAAGATACTACTCAGTCCTTTGGTGGGGTTGAGTCGCTTCTTGCAGTGGCTGGCGTGGTCTCATCCCTCAAGCTTCTTTACTACGACCCAGTCACCTGGTTGGAAAGAATGTAAACCGGTTATTGTGTCGTGAACCCTGTGGTGGACATTTTGAAGTTCATGTTACAACGATCGCACCCACCCCATCAGCCGAGAATATAAGTGACAGCTAATGAGGAAAGTACGACTCTGGGTTTGATTGTGCATCCCAAATTTTCAATACTATCCGTGTCAGTGTGTGTGTATTTTCTCCCAACGTCCTATAATGTGGTGGTATCCATATATTACTTCCTAGTTGTGTATTAGCCATTATGTGTTCTATATTAACCCACCTTTTCTCATTATATGATTTAGCCCATTCCACCACGCGTGTTAACTAAACCGCCTCATAATATTTTTGAAAGTCAGGTACATTTAATCCCCCTTGGCTTTTTACTTTCTTCAGAGTTTCCAAAAAAATTCTAGGTTTCTTATTGTGCCATATTAATTTAGTGATTTAAAATTCTTAAAGTTCTAAAATATGCTGGGGGTATATATATGGGGAGCATCTGAAACTTGTACATAATCTTCGGAAGTATCATCTCTAGGGTGTTAATAAGGCCCATCCATGATAGGGGGCATGCTGCTATCATTTTTATTTCTATTTTTATCTCCTCTAATAGTGGGATATAGTTTGCTTGATATATTTCCTCTGGCGATGCAGTTAATTTAATCCCAAGATATTTTATTTCCGTCCTCCTCCAATGGAATGGGAACTCTTGTATATTTATATTTATTATTTCGGATTTACTCGGAATGATCTTAAAATTAGATAGATCTCCGTATTCCTTTAGTGCTTTCATAAGGTTGGGCATTGTAATTTGGGGGTTGATATATAGAATATATTATCTGCGAATGCTGCTAATTTATGCTCCTCTTCTCCGACTTTGAAGCCCCCTATGTCTGCGTCCCCACGTACTGTCGCCAGAAGAGGTTCCAGCGCAAGCACGAACAGGAGCGGAGACAAGCGGCATCCCTGTCTCGTCCCATTATTCATCCTAAAGGGGGGTGACAATGCTCCATTTACTTTCACCATGGCTGTAGGGCCCTTGTATAATGTTTGTATCCACTGCATCATCCTTGGTCCTATCCCCATGCTCTATAGAGTGCCCATCAGGAATCCCCAGTCTACCCTGTCGAACGCCTGGTAAAAGGTTTTTAAAGCATTGCTTATGGATAATTTTAGGAACCATAGTTTTTCACAATTTCACAGGTATGTGCAATTTTAAATCTTGACTTGTTTGGCATCTATTCACGTAACTATATTTTAGATAAAAAATAAAATAAAAATTTAAATGGATATTTTAGATTTGTGTACAATAAAATTAATTTAAGTTTATTTCTTTCTGAAAATGTGCATTTAATAAATAGCTGCACAAATATGTGTTGTAAACATTTGCATCAGCCATCATTTTATTCTCTAGGGCAGTGGTTCTCAACTCCAGTCCTCAGGGCCCACCAACAGGCCAGGTTTGCAAGATAACTGAAATGCATCACAGGTGATATAATTTGCTGCTCAGGGATTGCAGTATTCTAGTCTGCATCTCACCAAGGTAATACTTAAAATCTGGCCTGTTAGTGGGTCCTGAGGACAAGAGTTGAGAACCACTGCTCTAGGGCCTTTGCTTTCAGAAAATATATAATGTTAGAGCAGTGGTTCTCAACCTTCTAGTGCTGTGACCCAAGTTGTGGGGACCCCCAACAGTAAAATTATTTTCATAGCGTGGGTTGTCAGCACCCAAGGCAAGACAAGTAATTTGCGCCCCTAACCCATGGACATTTAGCGCTCCCTGAGTCCCTTCCACTCGTACAGTATTAAAACCCCTTATGGTACATTTTAGGATGTAGCACTCTTTCTCTTTATTATTCTTTTATCTCTCTCTATCCTAATTTCTTGTTTTTTTTTCCCATCCCTCTCTAGCCGTCTTTCTTGTTCTCATTTCTTTCTCTCCCTTGTTTTCCTTTGTTCCTCCCCCTCTTTTCCTCTCCCTTCCATGTATTCTCTATTTTTACTAGGATGAGTGGCAGTGCTGGTGGGGAGTTATGATCAGCCAGCTTAGGTGCTCTTGATCAAGGTCATCTGCTGATCTGAGAACTGTAATGGCAACTATAATCACAGGAATTGTTACTCACTGTGTCTCCGGCTTTAATGTGTCTCTGACTTTGTGGTGTCTCCCAGCAGTGACACCTATGCCGAAATCAGGAGATAGGGTCTCCTCCAGCCCCTCCCCCTTCACATTACTCACCAGACAGCTGACCTGTAGTCTCTGCCCCCTAGCGATGCTGTGAACTGAATGGGCGACTGCAAAGGGGCTGAGTGGGCGGCCGCGGGCACCAGGGACAGCCATGCTAGGCAGCTGCAAAAAGGCTGGGAGAGCAGCACGGCTTCAGGAACAGCCCAGGATTCGGTGACCCCTGGCAAATCGTCATCCAACCCCCAGGTTGAGAACCACTGTGTTAGAGGGTTCCAAGTTATTTTATTAAAAAACAAAGCTTATTTTTACATGTATGTGAGAAATGTCAGCAAAAATTACCCAGGACAACAAGTGCTTAATAAAAAAAAAAGAAATAAAAAGAAATGGTGAGCACTATGTAGTCTCCTCTTTTTGTTTTGAGCCAATGACATGTATGTTGGCAGATGTGTGTAAAAAAAAGCCTTACAAACATTACAGGGGTGTTAACCCTTCACTATGCTATCCAGAAAACGTAATGTTTTTTAGGCTGGAGTTACACCTTTAAAAAAAAAAAGTACTTGTTCCAACTTACAAACATATAAACTTAAGAACAAACATAAGAATCCATCTTGTTTGTAACCCAGGGACTGTCTGTATTTAAAGACGCCGATTTGGAAATTCTATATGGACCCAGTGCAGGCCGTTTCAGACCTCCTATTATTTAGAGCAGTGTTTCTCAACTCAAGTCCTCAAGGTGCCCCAACAGGTCATGTTTTTAGGATTTCCATTATTTTTCACAGGTGATTTGATCAGTTTCACTGCCTAATTATCACAGCCGTTTCATCTGAGGGAAATCCTGAAAACATGACCTGTTGGGGTTGCCTTGAGGACTGGAGTTAAGAAACACTGATTTAGAGGTCCACCATTGAGGGCGAGCATACATCCTTTTTAAGCACAAGTGCGGTGGTATTCAAAAAGGTGGTGGATCACAGTTTTGGATTGCACAGAAGAGTGTGGTCTCTACAGGAATGAAATTTTTTTTATGTATTGTTGTTCACATGGAGATTGATGTGACTGTGTGGACACTATTCACAGTGCTTTGGAAGGACATTATACTCAGGCACGATTATATTTGCATACTATCAACAGTTACCGTATATACTCGAGTATAAGCCAAGTTTTTCAGCACATTTTTTTGTGCTGAAAATGCCCCCCTCGGCTTATACTCAAGTCACCTTTTTGCGCCTGATCTACCGGATTTTGGGGAGCCGGTACCGGCCGGTCGTAGGTCCCCTGGACCCCAAACTTGGCACACATGTAGCCCCACTCCTCTACAAGTGTGCAAAGTTTCTTGTCCGGGGGACCTACGGCCGGAGAGCACCGATTTTTCAAACAGGGCACCCCTTCCATAGACTCCTTTGTTAAATGGTAATTTCTCTGGTGACTTTGGGGACCCGGTACCGGCCGTAGGTCCCCTGGCACACATGTAGCCCCAGTTCTCCTCTATACGTGTGCAAAGTTTTTTTGTCTGGGGGACCTACGGTCAGGGAGCACCGATTTTTCAAAGTCGGGCACCCCTTCCATAGACTCCCATGTAAAACGTCAGTCTAGTCATGGGCACAGTGAGGCATGGGCACAGTGAGGCACACACTCTAGGCTTATACTCGAGTCAATACGTTTTCCCAGTTTTTTGTGGTAAAATTAGTTGCCTCGGCTTATATTCGGGTCGGCTTATACTCGGGTATATACGGTATATAGATTTATGGATTAAAAATAATAATATTTATATTGGGGGAAGTATAGGTATTGTTAGTTTAAAATAAATAAATAATTATAACTACCTTATTTGGGAAACCTGAACAAAGACTATGTTACTATTTTCAAAGACCAAATGTGTGTGCAGTTTCATGTTGACTTGCCTATGTTTCCTTGTCCTCAAATTGTACTGGAAAGGTGTACTGTAATGAATTCTTACAATATGTAAAATGTGCCGTCAGGCAGCATGAGTAGGTAACAGTTACAAATCTTTACAGGACCGTCATATTGCAGACCACATATTGTATATACTAGAACACAAAGAAGAGGGTTGCCAAGTGTGAACATGAAAATAATTCCACGTGATATTTTTGGAGGATTTTTTATTCATACATATATTTCTATTTTTTAACTTATTTAAATAATACATCTACATTTATAATTTTCCCATTAGACAAAACTGACAGCAAAGTCCAAGTGATTTCAGAGCAGGTTGTGGACCTTTTCTCTTGAAGTACTGCAATTCTGAAACAAAGACACATACACTGAAGCCAGCAAACCACCATTAACATCTTCATACTTTCCACTGAAAATATTCACTTTCACTGCAGTGCCGTACACAGGACAGTATAGACTGGGGTTTAGGAGGATAATAGAAATGGTTCCCATTACTGTTGTATGTCCAGTGAATGTATTTTTGCAAAGGATGTGGTCTGGAAGGTATCACTGAGTTTTTTCTAATGAATTCCAGTCTGATTCCTTTTTTCCTGAATGCAGTGACTCCTTGCTAACAGATAAGATTTCCCTAAGTTCCTTGTTTTCCAACTAATATGGTAAAAAAAGAAATAAAAGAAAAAAAAAAAAAAAACATTATACAAACTGTTTAAAGCAATGCAAATTTGAATTTGTTTAGCAAATATAATTTATTTACTTTGAAATACAAATGCAAGGAAAATATTTTATACACTGAAATCAGAAAATGCATGTTTTTTGCGGGTCAGTTATTGGTTTTGCAGTTTTGATTAGTGTGGTTAAGGTTTAGAAACCCTGCAAGGCAAAATCATTCAGGAATTTACAGATCACGAAATTCAGTCAGATCCTGCGTTCTTCCTGCAATCCCGGCACGGTCGTACAAGAAGTCGGTTGTCCGACACTTACTCAATGCCGCAAAGTCGTGCATTCCAGCTACATGGAAGCAAAACGTACCCCCCTCCATTGAATTGTGGTTGCGCAAAGTAGAAGACATTAAAAATCTAGAAGACCTAGTGCTCACAGCCCAACACAAACAAGAGAAACACTCTAAAACCTGGTTGGCATGGAATATGTTAATTTTCTCTGATGAAGGACAGACCTTACTGAACTCTTAAAGGTCACGTCGACGCGGACCGATTGTAGGGCGATGCCTTTTCCGTGTCCATCACGCTCATGTTAATAAACTACCCCCCTCCTTTCTTCTCTACTCCCCGTTTCACCCCCCGTTTTCTCAACTGATGGCTATGCCTCCAGTTATTTGGATATTTTCAGGCCGTCCTTTTTTCTCCAGTTAGGCTAAGGTCGTCAGGTCGCCGGTAGTCCGACTGTGTATACTGCTCAGTAATTTAAGCAATATTTAAGGGGTTGTAAAGGTTCATTTTTTATTTTCCAAATGGGTTCCTTTAAGCTAGTGCATTGTTGGTTCACTTACCTTTTCCTTCGATTTCCCTTCTAAATGTTTTTTTTCTTTGTCTGAATTTCTCACTTCCCGTTTCTCCTCACTAAACTTCACACCATCATCCGAGTGGTGTGGAGTCAGCCAGAACAGCTTACTGAACAGCTTACTGAGGAGGAACAGGAAGTGAGAAATTCAGACAAAGAAAAAAACATTTAGAAGGGAAATCGAAGGAAAAGGTAAGTGAACCAACAATGCACTAGCTTAACCACTTGCCGACCGCCGCACGCCGATGTACGTCAGCAGAATGGCACGGGCAGGCATATGGGCGTACAGGTACGTCCCTTTAAATTTGCCGCGCGAGTGCGGCCGCGGGTCCCGGAAACTCGATGTTCCTGTGAGTCCCGCGATTCCGGTCGGCAAGGGCAGAACAGGGGAATGCCTTTTTTAACAAGGCATTCTCCTATTCTGCCTAGTGACACTGTCACTGATGACTGTTCCCCGTGATCGGGAACGGTCATCAGTGACATGTCACATGTAGCTACGCCCCCTCACAGTAACAATCACTCCCTAGGAAACAGTTAAGCCCTGCAGCGCCACCTAGTGGTTAACCCCTTCACTGCCAGTGTCATTTTCACAGTAACCAGTGCATTTTTATAGCACTGATCGCTGTGAAAATGACAATGGTCCCAAAATGGTGTCAAAAGTGTCCGATGTGTCCGCCATGATGTCGCAGTCACGATAAAAATCGCTGATCACTGCCATAACTAGTAAAAATATATTATATATATATATATTTTTTTTTTTTTATAAAAATGACATAAAACTGTCCTCTATTTTGTAGAAGCTATAACTTTTGTGCAAACCAATCAATAAACGCTTATTGCGATTTTTTTTTTTAGCAAAAATATGTAGAAGAATACGTATCAGCCTAAACTGTGGAATTTTTTTTTTTTATATATTTTTTTGGGATATTTATTATAGCAAAAAGTAAAAAATATTGCATTTTTTTTCAAAATTGTCACTCTATTTTTCTTTATAGCGCAAAAAATAAAAACCGCACAGGTGATCAAATACCACCAAAAGAAAGCTCAATTTGTGGGAAAAAAAGACACCAATTTTGTTTGGGAGCCACTTCGCACGACCGCGCAATTGTTGGTTAAAGCGACGCAGTGGCGAATCGCAAAAAAATCAGCTACCAAATGGTCTGGGGCTTAAGTGGTTAAAGGAAACTATCGGAGATCTGACAACAAACCCCGGGAGCTAAAGGGACTGTACAAATGTGGCCAGTGTGATTACTGTGACCTTTTACTTGAGGGCCCTAGGATAATTTTACCCAACGGCCAGACTAATTTTCTGAAACATCATATCACCTGCCAGACTAAGGGAGTTATCTACATCATTTTTTGTTGTTGTGGATCCTTCTACATTGGAAAGACCATTCGAGCCTTTTGGAGAAGGATCAAAGACCATGTTTATTACGCGACCAGTGGTCTTTTGAATACCACCATTGGCCATCATGTGGCGTTTAGGCATCGTTATGAACCCCAGGTCTTTAAGGTTGCCGCCCTGGATCGGGTCTATGAGGACCCACGGGATGGCAACTTTGACCAGAGGGTATTACAACGAGAAACCGAATGGGTTTACAGATTAAAGGCAACTAAGTATCCTGGCCTTAATGATATGGTCAGTTTCAAACCATTTTTGTAATATATATTCACAGTGATGCATCCTTTCTTATGTTTAATCTCTTCCCCTTTTTTCCCGATTTTTATTTATTTTTTATTTATATTTATTTTATTTTATTTATTTTTTTCCTATTTTCATGCAATTTTTATTTATTTATTATTATTTTTTCCTTCATTATTTATTTGTCCATTTATTTATTTTTTCCTTCTCTCTTTCTCTCTTCTTCTTTCTTTTTGCTCTCTCTTTTCTCTTTCTCAATGCTGTCCTGGGATGTCTCCTGGGCTGCACTCTCTTAATTTCCACATGTTGGGAATATTAAATATTTTTTGTTTAGATCTAGAGAGAATTTATTTTAGGTATGTAAGAAGGGCCCTTTTGAATATATGGTAGAGAAGACTGTTTAATGTTCCTTTGTATATGTGATGGAAATATAGAAATCTACTAATACATATTGTACCAATTGAATATATTCTAAGTGAACAACGGTCTCTAATGAGACTGACAGATTATGTACTGTGGCATCGCATAATTATGTTAATGTGAGTATGTCTTGGTGTGCTCTCTGGCGTTTTTCCTGCCCTCTCTGTGCATTCCAACGATCCGACATGGCGATTGGCAATCTAACAACAACACGAATTTTCTTTTTCATATGGCGTGTTTTACTTATTCCCCGTTAACCCTCCTGCCCTATTTGCGCTGTTCCTTTCCCTATTTCAACATGGCGTGCCTGATACTTCCGCCCACGATTTAGCTATTGTGACAGCAGGAAGGTAAAGTCACCTGGTTGCATCCAGGGGGGTAGATATATTTCGCCCAGATTCAGGCTTTACGCCGACTTATACAACTAGGTGGAGCGTTGTATAAGGCTAGTGGGCTCATGGATGACTCATACCTCTAGGGAGAGGGCTGGGCGTCGTGCAGACAGGGAGTTGATGAGACCAGCTGAAGCTTGTCAGCTCATTTAGGCCTCTATAAGAACTCCCAGCTTCATTAGATGTTAGCTCATGCCTGGAACCAGACCTGTGTGGACTGTCTAGGGAGAGTGAACCCCTGTGCGGTGAGAAAAAGCCTGTGTGGCTATTTGCTTGGACATCTAAAACCAGGGACTTAGGGACTAGGACAGCACTAGGCTGATCCCAGTTGTTAGTTAGGAAACCTGTATGTTTAGTCAGAGGTCAACTTGACCAGGATTTATTTTGGTTATGTTTCTTTTGCTTTGCTGTGTTTTGTCACTGTAAATAGAAAATAAACCGCACCTTTTTGATTTTGAAAACCACAACCTCCGTTTGCTGGGCCTGTTTTGTGTGGGGAGCCCATCCCGGGGGCCACACCCCCCCCGCTGCCGAGCTAACCCCCTCACAGTTGGTGGAGAACCAGTGGCAGTTTTTTTTAAGCCAGCATGGAGGAGATACTGAAACAGCTGGCTCTAGCAAATGCCAATCAACAGCAGACAAATGCAGGTTTGCAAAGGAGCCTTGCAGCCCAGCAGCAAGCTCATCAACAAGCCCAGCAGCAATCTGAGGCCCGCTTCATAGACCAGTTACAGAAGCAAGAGCAGAGACTACAACAAATGGAAGCAGTAATGCAGCAACGTCCGCAGACCAGTGAGAAAAGCCGTCCCACTAATACCGCGTCCTTTGGGGTGAGTCGTTTATTGACAAAAATGACTGGAGAGGATGATCCAGAGGTATTTTTGACCACATTTGAAAGGACTGCTGAAAGAGAAAAGTGGCCTGAGGAGCAGTGGGCTGGACTGGTGGCTCCTCTGTTAACTGGTGAATCGCAGAAGGCTTACTATGACCTAGAGCCTGACCAAGCAAAAGACTATGTGATGCTAAAAGCTGAAATATTGGCAAGGCTGGGTGTCACCCAGGCTGTCCGGGCTCAGCGTGTGCATAACTGGACTTTCCAGCTTGGAAAACCCCCCAGGTCTCAAATGTATGATCTCATTCACCTGAGCAGAAAGTGGCTACAGCCAGAGACTTTGTCCGCACCAAAGATTGTGGAACGTGTTGTAATGGATCGGTTTTTGAGAGCTCTTCCTACTGCCATCCAAAAATGGGTAAGCCATGGAGACCCAGAGACGGCCGATGGTCTTGTGGATCATGTGGAGAAATACTTGGCTACAGAGAACCTGACGGCCTCTTCCAGAGACACTCGGACTTTCCACCCTAAGACCAGACCATCCCCAGGGGCGGATAAGAGGATTCCAAGGGGTGAGGGTGGAGAGAGTGAGAGGGTAGGAGCTCTACCCCAAGTTTGGCGAGAACAGCCTGGGAAATCAGTGGCTCAAGAGGCGGCAAGAAGGATCGTTTGCTACCGCTGCCGGCAAGCGGGACATATTGCAGCCAATTGCCCGGTTGTGGAGGAACCCATGCAGTGTGACTTTCTGACGGGCAGACGTCAGTCGCTGTGTGCGACAGTCGCATGCACTGCCATTCGAGGAACTGAGAAACATTTATGCAAAATGTGTGTTAATGGTAGAAATGTTGTGGTATTGCTGGATTCAGGTAGCCTTGTGACCCTGATAAAGGCTGAGTTAGTTAAAACAGAGGTCTCTGGGAATAGCAAGGTAGCTGTTATTTGTGTGCATGGGGACACCCGAGAGTATCCAGTGACTACAGTGTGTTTCGAGACCCCCAAAGGTACCCTCTCTCATCCAGTGGGCTTAGTATCTCAGTTACCGCATGACGCCATTGTGGGAAGGGATTTTCCGAAGTTCTAGGAACTGTGGGATGATCCTGAGCCCCCCACTGGTGCCCCTATGTACCAGGAATGTGATAGCCAGAACTCCCCTGAGAGTGGTGAGGACTCTCCGGAATTTCCCTTATCAGTATTGGCAGGGGAGACTCAAGAAACTGGAGAGGAGCCCACCTCCTCAGACGAAAACCTACCGTCTGTGGAGTTTTCTGATCTTGAGGTTCACAGGGAAAACTTTGCCACAGAACAGTTGAAAGACCCCGCCCTAATAAAGGCACGGGAAAACGTAGTGAAAATAGATGGCGAGTTAGTGAACCCAGATAATACCTGCACTTACCCATACTTCAGCGTAGAGAAGGACCTACTGTATCGGGTGGCAAAAAGGGCAGAAGAAACCGTTGAGCAGCTTGTGGTGCCCAAACCTTACAGGAAGTTGGTGTTGGAGTTGGCCCATGGGCACATTCTTGGAGGTCATCTGGGGACAGAGAAAACCCGAGAGAGGGTATTACAGAGATTCTATTGGCCGGGGGTGATGAAGGACGTAGAAAATTATTGTTCCTCCTGCCCTGTGTGTCAGAGGTTGGCCCCGATGCCACATTTCCGTAGCCCGCTGGTCCCTCTACCCATCATTGAGGTCCCGTTTGAGAGGATCGCCATGGATTTGGTAGGTCCTATAATCAAGTCCGCTAGGGGGCACCAGTACATATTAGTTATAATGGACTATGCCACCCGTTATCCAGAAGCGATCCCTCTCCGAAATACCTCGGCCAAAACCATAGCCAAAGAGCTATCTCTTGTTTTTAGCCGGGTGGGTATTTGTAAAGAACTGCTTACGGACCAAGGTACACCCTTTATGTCCCGGGTTATGAAAGAGCTGTGTAAATTGTTCAATGTGACGCAATTGCGTACGTCTGTGTATCACCCCCAAACCGATGGGCTGGTTGAAAGATTCAACAAAACCCTAAAACAAATGTTGAAGAAAGTGGTGGATAGAGATGGAAAGGATTGGGACTGTTTACTTCCTTATTTGATGTTTGCTATTAGGGAGGTGCCCCAATCCTCTACGGGATTCTCCCCCTTTGAGTTACTGTATGGGAGACACCCAAGAGGGCTGTTGGATATTGCCAAGGAAACTTGGGAAAGTGAGAGTTCTCCCCACAGGAGTGTGATTGAGCATGTCGCCCTGATGCAAGATCGAATTGCACAGGTAATGCCCATCGTGAAGGAACATTTGGCCCAAGCGCAGTTGGCACAGCAGAGAGTGTACAACCGTGGAGCCAAGACCCGTACCTTTTCCCCGGGGGATAGGATATTGGTACTTGTCCCTACGGTTGAAAGTAAATTCCTTGCCAAATGGCAAGGCCCCTACGAGATAATGGAAAAAGTGAGCGAAGTGAATTACAAGGTCAGACAACCAGGAAGGCGAAAGCCCGAACAGATCTATCACGTTAATCTGTTGAAAGCCTGGAGGGATAGAGAGTCCCTAGTCGCAGACACTTGGTCACCAGCTCAAACTGGTTGCGTGATTCCTGAGGTTGGAATAGCAGCCACCTTGTCACAACCCCAACAACAGGAGGTTAAGGAGTTTGTGCTTCGCAACAAGGAGGTATTCTCTGAGCTGCCGGGACAAACATCTGGGGTAGAGCATGACATCATTACCCCGCCCGGTGAAAGGGTGAAGTTAAAACCCTATCGGATCCCAGAGGCTCGACGGGAGGCAATACGGGAGGAAGTACAGAAAATGCTGAACTTAGGGGTGATAGAGGAGTCCCAAAGTGATTGGTCTAGTCCCATCGTGTTGGTGCCTAAACCGGATGGGAGCTGGCGATTTTGTAACGATTTTCGTCAGTTGAACAAAGTTACAAAATTTGACACCTACCCCATGCCACGTATAGATGAGTTGATCGACCGGCTGGGAACAGCCCGATACATGACGACTCTTGACCTCACAAAAGGGTATTGGCAAATCCCCCTGGCCAAGTCGGCCAAAGAGAAAACCGCATTTGTAACCCCAGACGGGGCTTTCCTATATAAAAGAATGCCGTTCGGGTTACAGAATGCGCCGGCCACATTCCAGCGGAAAATGGACCAGATGCTGAGGCCCCATCGGAAGTATGCTGCGGCTTACCTGGATGACGTAATTGTCCATAGCACAGATTGGGCCTCACATCTGCCAAAAGTGCAAGCAGTCCTGGACTCTGTTCGGGAAGCGGGGTTTACGGCTAACCCCAAGAAGTGTACCATTGGGCAGGAGGAGGCCAAATATCTTGGGTACACCATTGGGAGGGGAGTAATAAAACCCCAACTCAACAAAGTCGAGGCCATCCAGAGTTGGCCACGTCCCAACAGCAAGAAGCAGGTACGAGCCTTTCTGGGAATCGCTGGGTATTATCGGCGATTCATTCCCCACTTTGCTTCTAAGGCTGTGCCCCTAACCAACCTGATGAAGGGGAAAGGGTCGGTCATGATTAAATGGACCCCCGAGGCTGAGGCAGCATTCCAATTCTTGAAACAAGCCTTATGTAGCCAGCCAGTGTTGTACTCACCCGACTTCTCTAAAGACTTTGTCGTACAAAGTGATGCGTCAGATGTGGGGTTAGGAGCAGTATTGTCCCAGGTCCGGAACGGGGAAGAGCACCCAGTCATTTACCTCAGCAGGAAGTTGAAGTCCCATGAGGTAAATTACGCCACAGTTGAAAAGGAGTGTTTAGCGGTGAAGTGGGCTCTAGATTCCCTTCGGTACTACCTGCTAGGTAGGCACTTTGACATGGTTACGGATCACGCTCCGTTAAAGTGGATGGCTCAAAACAAGGAAACAAATAGAAGAGTGAATAGGTGGTTCCTGGCCCTCCAGGAATTCAACTTCACAGTAAAGCATCGCCCTGGCGTTCAAATGGGGAATGTGGATGCTTTGTCTCGAGTACATGAATGCCTGATTGCTGGTGTTCCAACCCCGAGGTTAAAACAAGAGGGGGGGGTATGTGACAGCAGGAAGGTAAAGTCACCTGGTTGCATCCAGGGGGGTAGATATATTTCGCCCAGATTCAGGCTTTACGCCGACTTATACAACTAGGTGGAGAGTTGTATAAGGCTAGTGGGCTCATGGATGACTCATACCTCTAGGGAGAGGGCTGGGTGTCGTGCAGACAGGGAGTTGATGAGACCAGCTGAAGCTTGTCAGCTCATTTAGGCCTCTATAAGAACTCCCAGCTTCATTAGATGTTAGCTCATGCCTGGAACCAGACCTGTGTGGACTGTCTAGGGAGAGTGAACCCCTGTGCGGTGAGAAAAAGCCTGTGTGGCTATTTGCTTGGACACCTAAAACCAGGGACTTAGGGACTAGGACAGCACTAGGCTGATCCCAGTTGTTAGTTAGGAAACCTGTATGTTTAGTCAGAGGTCAACTTGACCAGGATTTATTTTGGTTATGTTTCTTTTGCTTTGCTGTGTTTTGTCACTGTAAATAGAAAATAAACCGCACCTTTTTGATTTTGAAAACCACAACCTCCGTTTGCTGGGCCTGTTTTGTGTGGGGAGCCCATCCCGGGGGCCACACACCCCCGCTGCCGAGCTAACCCCCTCACACTATAGGGCGCATTTAAGTGACGTCAGTACGCCACGCATGACGCGGACGTATGACGTCAACGCGCCGCACGCTAAGCGTGCTTTTTGGCGCGGTTCTTTGCTGTATAAATATCACAGCAAGTACAGCCTGTCCCCTGTGTTCAGCGTGATGCTGACTCCCGGGGATATGATGGTGTGACGTTGATAACTAGGTAAGCCGCCTTCTACATCTTGACTACCTACATAGGCATGAGCTGTTCACGTAGTTATTGTTGTTCTTTGTTTTTGCTTTCAGACTTTACATAGTGATATATATATATCACTGTTCCGGTTTAAATCCTATATTCTTACAGGATTTTGTGATAAATAGAAACCCTCTCTTTTTTCATATGAATAACGTCCCCTATCCCTGTTCTTGGATATATTCTTGTGGACAGATTTGGTAATTATAAATACGATTAAAATCAGCTCTACTATAGTTGGTATATTGTTTCATGAATGCATCTGATTGCACCTATTGACACTTATAGACTTGCCCAGCTATCTATGCGAGCTTTGAGCGTCAGATCCCTTCATTCCTGTGAGAATATCAGTGCTTGATCATCACTGTTTTGACCAGCAGGTAGGATTTCATCATATACTTATATGTATATGTGTTGCTATATGTCATATATATATATATACACACATATATTTCCTCTGTATTTCTTTATTAGACCACATAAATCATCACGTTATATTTTCAAATCGGTATTAATTGAACAACATCTTGCTATCCGGATGTCTTTCTGAGGTATTTTCTACACTCTGGGGGTTCTCCTATGTGTGTTTTTTTTGTTGTTTTGCCTTCTATATCTATTTTTGTTTTCTGCCATCTGGATCGTGGTGTGCATGGGGAA
Source organism: Rana muscosa (assembly GCA_029206835.1). Classification (NCBI taxonomy): domain Eukaryota; kingdom Metazoa; phylum Chordata; class Amphibia; order Anura; family Ranidae; genus Rana; species Rana muscosa. The sequence continues at coordinate 469,063,916 of CM055117.1, forward strand.
CAGGCGTGGTAGCCTTTTAGCCCTAAAGACATTCTTACTCACATTTTTATTTTATTTTTAATTGTATATACTGTATATTAATTTTTATGTATCTCATTTCAGATAGTGAGATTTGTCCCAAGTGTGTATAAAAACCGTCCCCCTCCCCTCTTTGTCCGTCCTGACTAAGCCTCACGGCGAAACGCGTCGGCGTTCAAGAGATTCCCTACTGCTATATACATTGTATGGTCTTTTTAATCTATGTTAATTTTGCGATTTAATAAACTCTTTTTTGTATTCCAATTGTGTGTGTTGCCTGAAAAGTCCTGCCTTGTCTTACTCTCTTTTGAGTAACAAACGATTTTTTTCTCGTGGTTAAAGGAACCTATTTAGAAAATAAAAAACGAACCTTTACAACCCCTTTAAAGGATATCTGTATAAGTGGTATGGCCTAGTTTCCGGGTCAAATGTTATGATTTATGCAATGTGCTACCACGTCCTTTTCATTTGATTGCCATATGGTGTGCTACCCTCACGGGAGACTGAATGTGAGCCTTTTTTTCTAGACCTCTATATCTGTTGGATTGTCGAATTTGACCACAGTTGTACTGTTTCTTTTCTGTACCCCCTTTTCTTTTGCAATTCTCAATAAAATTTATATTAGAAAAAAACCCTGCAAGGCTTTTATTACTGTCCCTGCCAAAGAGATTCATTCACCCTTTGTGCATGGCCATTTTAGCAGGGGCAAAAAATTAAAAAAGTCCAATATCTTGGGCTGTCACTGGAACATAATTATTGATTTTAGAGGCCTTGTGATGATAAAAATCACTTCACAAAAGGTCATCACACCAGTTATGATTAAGGCTCCTTCCACACGGGGCTGGGTCCATTGGAGTCTACCTGTTCAGCAGAGAATCTGTCTGCTGATCCCCATTGAGCAGGCAGATGACAAAGCGGACAAAGACACACCTTCCTCTCCTCTATGAGCTTTCAGATGTAAACACCCAACTGGCATCTGATCCGCTAGACGGATGAGGAACAGAGCCCCAATCGGTCTGTTTTTAGTGGATAGGATTGGATTTCGTCGAGTGTCAACAAGCACATGTTCGTTGACACTCGCCTCTCCAAAGAGGAGAATGGAGATGCCAATCGGGTCTGCCTGAAAAACTTACAAGTGGACCCGATCGGTTTGCTAGTGTGAAAGGGGCCTTAAATGTTTGAAAGAGGATTTAACATTTTATTTGAATACACTATTTTCCCATTTCTACTATTCTTCTCCAGAAGAGCTCTTTTAGTACTATACCAATCCGAACAGTGCATATCTAGTTTAAAGTGAAACTACAGGGCATCTAAGCACCACAAACTAAAAATGCAATTTAATTATTTTTTTAATAATATGCAAAACACCCCCACCCATGTCTCCATGCTTTATTTTGCTGAAAAATCGCTTTGAAAAACAACCCCCCCCCCCCCTAGCATTTCTGGCCCTTGGCCATCTTGAGTAATAGCGGATGATTCATGTAGCATTTACTTCCTGGAATTCATCAGCCCTTAGCTTGGGCATGCACGCATGCATGAGGGTAGGCTTAGCTTAGAAAACCCTTCCCCCCTCCTGAAGAAGACTCCTGGGATGTATGACATCATTTTCCTAGGCCTGGAAACCAGGAAGTATATAAAGAAATGTAAAAAAAAGTTTTGAAACAAGTAAATATGAGGCACTTTCCTATCTATTTACTAGATGTGAGCAGCATAAGGATTAAAAATAGTCAATGTGTACTGAGAGTGTGAAACTTTAAACTTGTTGTCTTTCACCGTCTAGTAATACTGGCTAAAATCAGGTTGGTTGAACACTTTGCCTTGCAGAACAGCATAAAGAAAGTCGATTAAAAGCAAAGCAATCTGAAAAAATAAAATAAAAATAGTAAATTGAAAAAACATCAGAGAAAGGCAGGAGGACAGATTTTACATTATGACGCTTTAACCCCTTCCCACCCACCAGTGGTATATAAACGTTCCTCAGCACAGGCAAATACTTATAAAAAATGTTTTTCCTTTGAGAGCAATCAGCCAAAACTTAGTGCAGCAGGGCGCCCCCACTAATGATCAGCGACTAATCAGCCAGGTTCCCAAGCAAGCAGAATGGTTCCTGATCACTAAAGGGGACAGAGCATTACACCTAAAGTGCTGCAGATTAGCATTGCAGCCTGAAAGTGACAGTGCTCATCTGCAGTACCTTAAAGCAGAACTTCAAATTAAAATTTCATTTTCATGCTCAGTGGGAAGCTGGTTATGAAACCGCAAGGAGTCACAGTCGGCTTCCCACAGTAAACATGCTGGCGCCGGGGATCCGAAGACCAGCGACGAACCGGCCAGGTGAGAACAGCACTGGATCCATAGACACGCAAGTGTCATTTTATTAAAAGTCAGCAGCTACGGTATTTGTAGCTGCTGATCTAATTTTTTCTCTCTAGCGTGAAGATCCTCTTTAAAGTGGTTGTATAGGTTAATTTAAATAACAAACATGTCATACATACCTTCACTGTGCAGTTCATTTTGCACAGAGTGACCCCAATCCTGCTGTTCTGGGTTCCCACGGCAGCTCTCGTGGCTCCTCCCCGCAATAGCTAGCCCCCTCTGGAAAGGTCTCTCCCGAGAGGGTTAACTTGCGGGCGCGCTCCCCGTCATACACTCTGCGTCCATAGACACAGAGTGTATGACTCGGTCCCGCCCCCGGCGACCGCGTCATTGGATTTGATTGACAGCAGTGGGAGCCAATGGCTGCACTGCTATCAATCTATCCAATCAACGCAGAGACTCTGTGGAGAAGAGGACGCCGTGGACACGCAGAGCAGGTGAACTGGCTCAGGTAAGTAAAACGAGGGGGGCTGGGGGGGGGGGCCGTGACAGCCAAGTGTTTTTTCACCTTAATGCATTAAGGTGAAAAAACACAAACCTTTACAACCCCTTTAAGTGTAGTTCTGTATTGCAATTATAAAAGAGTACATTATTAACCAGCTCCTGCCTGCCCGCAGTACATTTACTGCGGGTGGGTGGCACGAGCAAGCTGGATCACATACATGTATGTCATCTAGCCTGTTCCGGATTAGCGGTGCGATTGCGCGCGCGCACCCCCTGCCAACCTACGCTGTCACTGGCTACAGCGTGATATGGTCAACAGGTCCCCGCCAATGATTTATGGTCGAGACCCGCTGATCAGCTGTAGCCAATCCCAGCACAGAGTCCTGCGTTTACATACACACAGGGCTCTGTACACAGATTTGCGATCAGGCCATTACTTCTTCCTACAAAGCAGGGAGAAAAAGCAACCAGATCTGTTAGTAAAAGGAGCACGTTATACTTGTTAGGCACACATTTAACCCCTTGCTTGCTCCTTGATGTTAATCTGTTCCCAGCCAGTGTCATTAATACAATGTACCGTATCATATCTGATCACTGTATTAGTGTTACCATTTATGCCAGTTAGTGTAACTCCCACTGAGGGTGTTAACGCTGCTTAGCGCAGGACTAACAAGCCTTTGTTTTGGAGGCCCTAGAACTCGCTATGAGCAGTAATTATTTTTGGCATAAGAAGACCTTTTATCGCCAATATAAATGAGTTGCCATGGGTGTTACATATGCGCCAAGTGTGGTGAATATTTTCCTCAGCAGATGGGAACATAAAGGAAGATATTTGGCAAACTCAGACTGGAGTTAGCACGCTACAAAAGATATATCGATGACGTAATCATCTTGTGGAGGGGCTCACAGAATAGCTTGGAGTTTTTGGAAGAGATGAATACCAATGCATATGCTATCTCTTGTCCACATAAAGAAAGAAAAACAAACAAAAAAAAAAAAAACCTAGCCGCTGCGCAGGTTTACATACTAGGGATGCACGGAAATTTCAGCCGCCGAAACATATTGGCCGAAAATGGCCCTTTCAGCAATTTGTCGAAAGAGAAATCACGCCGATAATGGCGCTGAAAATGGGGCGGGGCCTGCTGGGAGGGTCCCCCTGGTGCCACCCATCACGGGGGTGTCGTTCTGGAGCGCCCGTCCTCACTCTCTCCTCCCCTCCCATGCTTCAGGGGCCGTGGGGTCTCTGTGTTCCCCCACCCTCCCCGAGCGGTGGCTGCATATGGAACCGGGCTCCCGTGCAGGAGCTCGGTCATGCTGTGTTTACTCTGATCTGAAAGTGAAAGCAAGGGAGAGCTGTGCTCTCTGCCTCCCCCTACAGTGCAGTACCCGGCATGGAGATTGAAGGTACAGTGCTGCAGCTGCCGATTTTTAAATAGGCTGTCTATATATGTTTGTATGCATACGTGTGTGTTTATATGTGTGTGTGTACATGTGTTTTATATGTGTGTTTGTGCGCATGTTTGTATGTGATATCACTGAAATAAAACTTAAATCACTACCTCGGATAAATCGCAATCTACGACCCTCCATGAGAGAAATGCCGATCTTGGTATCCTCCACATTAAAGGCATGGAACACGATGCTGAAAAACGAGAAGTGGTCCACACAAATTGGGCCAATGACACCTCTGTTCGGAAACCATGAGTTTCCCCCAGCATTGAAGGCCCTGACCTTTTTGAAACGGTACAGAAATGAGGATACAAGAGAGTGGTACAGATCTCGATCGAGGGTAAAATCCCCTCGATAGACTCCCTGGGGTTGGAATACAGGAAAATGTGGATACAATATCAACAACTGCAAACATATACTCAATTGCTAATTAAAAATGGGATATTAGATAGTAACTGCTCGAAGTCCGTAGCCGATCTAATACAGGTGGAAAGACCAACACATGTATTATCTGTAATATATCAATACCTCCTCCCAAAAAATATCCGGCGGATAGAGGGCTCTGATTCCCCCTCACGGCCAGAAGAACCAACCCATATAAATAGATGGGAGGAAGGACCATTCCCAGATCGGATTGGGAAAGAGCTTTCCTAATAGCACATAAGCCATCAATATTTAGTAGATATCAGGACAGAAACTACAGAATCTTAACAAGATGGTATAGATTCCCAGTAGACATGCATAAAATAAATAGTGAAGACGAAACATGCTGGAGATGTCATAACGCAGAAGGTACTCATATATGGTACTACTGCCCGGAGGCGTTGATATTCTGGACTAAGATTTATAATATACATCAATATTCAACCAGATGTATTAGTTTCTCTTCGGTCTATGATCCCTGGGTCCATAAAAACTATAAAGAGGGGCATTCCAAGACATATGCTGGTGGCAGCGCACACAATTATAGCCCGGAACTGGAAGAAAGCGGGGACACTTTCAATTGGAGAATGGATATGCGAAATGGGAGAGATGCATACTCTGGAGACGATAGAAATAGAAGCGGGCCTTATAGAACAAACTTTGAGGACATGGCAGCAATGGGTAGAGTTTAGAGCCTCCACATTGATAAACATACTTGTAGTGTTTCATGTCAGGGAATCAACCACCCCCCCCCCCCCCTCTCTCTCTCTCTTTTTTTTGTTGCTCTTTTTCCTTTTTATGATGGTGTTACGTCGTTGTGTAGATGCTATGTTGGGCAACAGGGAAATATGAGTGTAGGAAAGTTGTGGTATAGGTGTGATAAATACAAGAGACATTTTGTAAATTATATTCATGCAATTAGAGGAGACCAGATTTACATATATCATAATATGGAATGGGTGGGAAATGGGTTATGATAGATGTTGTAACGTGTACCGTTTTGTGTAAAATTAAAAAAAATCTATAAATAAAGATTGTGAAACAATGGTTTATATGTGTGCATATGTGTGTGCATGTGTGTATGTGTGTATGTTTATGTGTGTGTGCGTGTTTTATATGTGTATGTTTATATGCACTGGTGAGGCACAGGCAGGCTGCATGACGGGCACTGGTAGGCTGCTGGGCACAGGCAGGCTGCATGACGGGCACTGGTAGGCTGCTGGGCACAGGCAGGCTGCAAATGATGGGCACTGGTAGGCTGCATTGATCTCCTGTACCGTGTTCCCCAGTCCCTGACCGTCTCCTGTACCGTGTTCCCCAGTCCCTGACCGTCTCCTGTACAGTGTTCCCCAGTCTCTGACCGTCTCCTGTATCGTGTTCCCCAGTCTCTGACCGTCTCCTGTACCGTGTTCCCCAGTCTCTGACCGTCTCCTGTACCGTGTTCCCCAGTCTCTGACCGTCTCCTGTATAATTTTTTTTTTTTTTTTTTTTAAACAGTCACTATCGGTGCCGTTTCGATATCGGTTTCGGTTTTCGGCCTAGTGTATTTTTCATTATCGGCACCAAAAAACCCATTCGGTGCATCCCTATTACATATACCTTCAAACATAATACTTAATACACAATAATTAAGACAAAAACAATGAAGTCTCTCATGCTGGGCTAGACATCAAGGCTTAGACATCAACAAGAGAGGAAAAGTTCTTTGTACTTGGAAATGGTAACACTAGATGCCTTTGCTGCTTTCCAGTAATCCCCAGGGCTCTTCAATAAAGACTACAGACAGCTGGATACCACAAACCACAGTCCTTGGCGTGCCGATGCTACTGCACGTGCACCTGGACCAGCCTGCGTCACACTAGGTAGCCAGGAGACCTTACACAAGGGAGGAGGGAGGGGATGCAGAGGCATGTCCTGTTGCGCAGTAGCATGCTGAAGATCGTGGTTTGTGGTATCCAGCAATCTGCAGGCTCTACTGAAGAGCTTCTGTACACTCGGACCTTACAGGTGCCATTGAGGAGAGTTGTGGTCATGAGACACATGCCCAATTTATCTACTACCATGTGAATGCATTCTTCTACAGTTTTTATCTTAACAATAAATTGCATTACACCAGGGCGGTTGTTTTTTTGTTTTGTTTCATATGCCCTGTCACGGGAGGTTTGAACTGGCAACAAATAAATTTTTTGGACTTGGTGATAGATATATATATAGATATATATATATATATTATATATATAAAAAAAAAAACAAAAAAAAAAAAAAAAAACACCACACACACACGCAGCAATCCGTTGTGCATAAACATTCTTTAAAAGGAGATGGATGATAATGGGTATATCCCCACACACAGTTGCCACCATCTGAGGTAGGTGGGTGGGGCTGGGGGTATACCCAAAAGATCAATTTATGCGGCTTTGCCTTAAATTGTATGCATGTGGATGAGTTCAATAATCAAGCCAAACTGCTTATTGATAGATTTGGAGCCAAAGGGTATAAGCAAAAGCAACTTAAAGATACCAAACAAGTAGTGTTCCTGGATAGGAATGCACTGCTTAGGGATAAACCCAGGGAAGATGGGGATGTTAGTACAATTTTCATTATAGATTTTAACAACCAATATAAAAAGTTTGAACAGGTTGTACTAAAACATTGGCCCATTTTACTAAGGAATAAGAGAATAGCAAAAATTATAACTTGGAGGGACAAATTGGTCCATAATGTGCTGGATCGCCCCATTAAACTGGGCACATTCTTGGACTAGAAGGGGTTTTATTCCTGTGGTAGATGCAAACCCTGTAGGACGGTATAAAAATGATATAGTTTAAATCTAATGTTACTCAAAAGGACTCATCAGGTATAAGAAAATAATTACATGCCGAAGTACTCGTTACCTATTTTGTGCCCTTGTGGCCAACAAAACTGGATGTAGGCCGGACTACATGCAAACAAGCCACTAGATTAGGGGGAACATTTAAACAACAGAATAATAAAATATAATAGAAATAATAGAATAAGAAAAAAAAAAAAAAGAAAGAAAAGGGGGATTTAGAAAATACAATCTCTCCAACCATTTTAGGCTATAACATAATAAATATCCTAGCCTCCTAACCGTCTGTGGTATAGAGAAGACATTGGAGGGGCACAGACATGAGGAAGGCAGTTTTAAAAAAATGAAACACTCTGGATATATGAATTATGCTCTGTAAATCCAGAAGGGTTGAACGTTGATATAGACAAACTGCTTCATCGCTCATTTTTAATGGGGTGTTTTTTAATATATGGGAGGTGATATGTATGGAGTCATTTTTTATATAAAATGTTTTATTAGTTCTAACTGGCATTCAAACATAAATTATATATAGTATTGGTTTTGCCACAGCATAATTTTTTGACTTGCATTTAGTCTTTTGCCCACAAGATGGCAACATAGGTGGAATTTGTAACCTCACGACATGCCATTTAATAATTTCATCAAGGCGTTTATTTAGGGTTAGCTGCTAGGTTGTAGTAGTGATATGTTGTACTCCCCAATTGTCTTGTTATTGTACAATTTACAGTGTAAAATAACTATTGAACACATCACCATTTTTCTAAAGGTGCTATTGACATGAAATGTTCACCACATGTCTATAACGACCCACGCAATCCATATATACAAAGAAACCCAAACAATAAGTTTAGAAATTAGGTTATGTGTAACTAAATGGAATGACACAGGGAAAAAGTATTGAACACGCTAACTGAAATTTAATACTTCATACAAAATCCTTTGTTGGTAACGAAAGCTTTAAGACGCCTCCTGTATGGAGAAACTAGTCGCATGCACTGCTCAGATGCGATTTTGGCCCATTCTTCCACACAGTCTTCAAATCTTGAATGTTCCGTGGGCCTCTTCTATGAACTCTGATCTCTACTTCTTTCCAAAGATTTTCCATTGGATTCAAGTCAGGTGATTTGCCAGGCCATTCTAGCAGCTTTTTTTCCCTTCCTTTGAAACCAAAATGAGTTTCCTTGGCTTTGTGTTTGGGATCATTGTCTTGTTAAAATTTCCACCCTTGTTTAATCTTCATAGTCCTTTGACCTCCAAACATGGTGTGTATTATGGCATCCAAAGAGTTCAGTTTTGGTTTCATTTGACCAGACTATATTCTCCCAGTATTTCACAGGTTTGTCTAAATGTTGTGCAGGAATCTTTAAACTTGCTTCAACATGCTTTTTCTTCAGGAAAGGAGTCTTGCGTGGTGAGCGTGCATATACAGTCCATGGCGGTTGTGTGGTTACTTACGGTTTTCTTTGAAACAATTGTACCTGCTAATGACAGGCCTTTCTGAAGTGCTCCACAATTGGTCTTTGGCTCTTGGGCAACTCTTATGATAATTCTTTTCACTCCTCTGCCAGAAATCTTGAAGCTCTGCCAGAAATTATGTTTATTCCACTTCCGGATTATGGCCCCAACAGTGCTCACTGACTGAACCAGCTGATATTTGCACTGACAATGGGCAGGATTGCTTTCCAATTACCGATAGATTTAGGCTGTTGTCTTGGCTTTCCATGCCTTTTTGCACCTCTCTTTCTTCATGTGTTCAATACTTTTTTTCCCAAGATCATTCCACATAATAATTTCTGAACTTATTTGTTTTGGTTTCTTTGTATGTACGGATTGCATTTTGTTAGTGGGCCACTGTCCTTAATCAACGAGAGAGAGAGAGAGAGAGAGAGAGAGAGAGAGAGAGAGAGGAGAGAGAGAGAGGAGAGAGAGAGA